>CM070032.1:136058522-136074012 GCA_036250615.1 Ptychadena robeensis | reverse complement strand
TGAACTCCAAACTTGCTGTATTTATCGATGGCTAACACGGTACAACACTCTACTAATCTAACTAACCGTAATAGAAGTTCAAAATGGCTATACACTGGTCAATATTGCTTCACAATAATGATTTTCATCAAGTTTGCACTCTTGGAACTTCTACCACAAGTAATAATACATAGAATAGTCGGTTGGCCATAGAAACTTCCCTTTATCTCTACTTGTGATGTGACTGCACAAAGGTTCTGTTTTTTAACAAAAGCATACAGGATTGCTTCAATATAATATTATCAAGAAACACAACATTTCTTACTGCCTTTGTAGTTAATCCCTGCACTAGGCAGTGATAAATTGGGAAATATCTCTTCGAAAAAGATGTTGACCCACAGTTTTGGTTTGTCGCCGTGTGATATAAGGAGCACAATCAAAGCAGTAACACTATACCCTATGGTTGGACTGCAGAATATTGTTTTAAAATATAATACCAACATAATACCAACATATATGTCAAAAGAGAACTGGTAGGATTGGAATGTAATCTAATAATAGAGATATGGATAAAGAGAACCAGATGTAGCACTTTTCTCCATAAACACATGATATGGACCACCATGCTCTGAACTGTGGTGCGCATGTTAGGTGCAGTTGGTGTTTGATCATTTGACCTAATCCCTCAAAGACAGCAGTTAACACATAACTCATAAACTTGTGGCATAAATGGGTGAAATCAATTTAACCTTGATCAAATAATTAAAATTGCTGGTGTTATAAAGAATATCAATGTAAAATTGACAATATCAGACAATTTTTATCTATCTATGTTTTTAATCTGGACAAGTATGTGACAATTTGATAATTTTGCAATAAATGATACAAAAATTATGGGTGCCCTAAGTTTTACCCAGGAATTCTTCATCACTGGGCTCACTTAAGGCCCCCATACATGTTTCGATTTTTCCGTTCGATCGACCTAAACTGATCGATCAAAAATCGATGCCTGTCCACATGGTTCGACCTAGTTCGATGACTATTGGCCAAAAATTCTTTCGAAAAGTGATCAGACATGACAGAAAATTTTGATCGATCAAAATCTATGTTATTTTGTTGGTTCGATTTAAATAATAAGCATACTTATATATCCATTGGCAGACATTTTGGTGTGTTTACAATCGATTTCCTTCAATTATTCTTTTGATCGATCAAACCAACATCGATCAAATATTGGTTTCTCCATGTGGGAGGTAGTTCGATCATACTTTGTTTAAATCATGAATTATGATCGAATCTGACATTGATTGTAGGGAAATTGAAACATGTATGGGGGCCTTTAGTCTCCTAGTGTCTACCGGAGTCTGTGTATTAAGGCCTCCATACACGTTTAAATTTCCCTACAATCGATGTCAGATTCGATTCCATCATGTCCGATCATTTTTCGATTAAACTTTTGTCCAATTTTGATCGAACTAGGTCGATTTTTGATCGATCGACTTTAAAAACTTGATCATTACAATGTAACAATTAGAGGGCATTCACACAAGCATCTGGAAAGCTGCATTGTGCCTGGATGCCTGAAAAGCACTGCAACTAGGAAAACTTGACATTAGGCGTCCCCCAGTAGCTTTTTGAGCATCTGCCCGATATGGATTACATGGGACCATTTCTAAATGCTTCCTGATTGCCTGCATACTGTGTACAGGTGCCCAAATACAGAGGCTGGCATGCCAACTGTCAGCAGCCCAAAAATTGCCCATGTGAATGCTCCCTAAGGGCGTTTCCAGGGGTGCGATTAAAAACGCATCCATCCGCGGCTGATCACTCCAGTGGAAACACCCCCTTAGTCTGCTATGTTTTCAGCACACAAGTAAAGTTATTTACAAAAATGTATTTACTGTTTACAAATGAAAGAGAAAAGAAAGAAGATGTGTTGATCACAAAGCGGGCAAGAGTGCTGAAGATACTTAATAGGTTGTCATATTTAAACAATACCATACACATTGTATGCAGACTGAAACTGAGCCAATCAACTCTGCGGCTCTTGTGCTTGATTGGCTCAGTTTCAGACTGCGTGTTATTTGCATGTCAATGGCAAAACTTGGCAGCTCATTAAGCATCGCTACAAAAGATTTTAACGAATTGTTACGACTGACATGCAAGCAGGAGAGTTGTAAGTGAGATGGATAAACAGATTATACAAACTCTTACACAAATATACACAATCACGTACATATTCAAGATTCAACTTACCCCCTATCCCTATGTTTTATGAGTGGCTGTCTCACCAGCCTCTTCAACTTCTATTCCCCCTTTTCTGGCCCAGTCACATGATGCATGTGTAAAAACAGGGCCATATTTCACATATTTCATGTTTGAAGAGAACACTAATCACTGATCACTTGTAAACGAAACCTGCAGAGGAAGTCTTTTTCTTGATTTCTCTGCCAGGCTCAGCATTAGATGATGGCATCAGCTAGAACTCAGCAGAGGCCAGTAGTTAGAGGTTTCCTCTATCAGATATATTAGCAGGTTAGCACATTGACCAGTGATATGTGGTATATTAATGTGTGGGGTTGATACCCTAATCCATAGCCAATAGTTGTAATTTGAAACACTTTTATACACCGTTCACAACATACTATATGCATGAATCCAACATGTGTTTTGATGAACCAGGCCCTTCTCTTAATGAACAACCTTCATCAGCATAAATTTACCTCTGCATGTTTAGTAACACCCTATTACTGATTATACAACTGCACTATAAAATATATCTTACTAGTTTATTTCATGTGAATCAGAAAAAAATTACCATATTTTTTAGACTATAAGACCCACTTCTCTCCCCAAAATCTTAGGGAAAAAACAAATCCACAGGTGGATCACACATTCGCATTTCCCGCTGTGGCTAAGCACTGAGCTTAGCCACAGCATGGAAGAAGTCACAGCTCTGTATGAGAGCAGACCAGAACACCTGCTCACATACAGAGACCTGCAGATGGGTGATCTGTCCATCCATCCACGGATGGATCATCCATCTGTCACAGCTCTGTATGTGAACGGACTTCAGCTGCTGCACACATACAGACATCTGCAGAGCTCAATGGGACGATCTACCCATGGATAGATTATCTGTCCGAAGTTCTGTTTGTGAGCTGCAGCTACTCACATATAGAAGAAGGGAGGATCTGCTAGTTGGTGGTATATAGTATGCTGAGAGCTGTATGTGAGCAGAGTGAAGCTGCAGCTTACATACAAATCTGCAGATTGGTAATCCATCAATGGATATATTGTCCCATAGAGCTCTGCAGAAAGGGACAAGAAGGCAGGGGAATACACTCACAGTTTCTCCACTTCTTTTAACTCCAGCATTGCCGGTTGAAGCAAGGAGCCCCTTTCAACTGCACATGGGCAGAATGCCCTAGTTTTCAGGAGTTACAGGATTAATCTTAAAGGTAGCCATACACGGGTCGATTTGTCACCAATCGATATCCGATCATGCCAGGCGATCGTGGAATTGGCAAATGATTGGATTGGGAATTGATGGAACACCACCTTGGGAATCCGATTGCTCTAACATGCCAGATTTCAAAAAATTAATTTATCAGAAAGGCTGCTGCATAGGGAGCTATGGGTCCACCAACGTACTTCTATTGCCAAACGATCGACCCAAAAAATCCAACATGTCGGTTCAATGTCCGATCTGATTTTTAGTCGATTCTGTTTTGTTTGGTCAATTGTTCAAGGTGGGCAGAACTCGATTGATCGCCCTCAATGCGCACGGTGATTGATCGGTCAAAAATCAAGTGGAAAATGTATCCGTATATGGGAGCCTTAAGGGTTTCGGGTGTTAGGGGTTTGGGGGTGAGTAAAGATTCGGCTTAGGGGGTATGAGGGTTAAGTTAGGTTATTGGGGAGATTAGTTTGGTTTTAACCCCCTTAAGTGCACCCCTACATTCAAGCACCATTCCCCCCTTACCTTGATCCCACCCAAACCCCTAACCTTAAACATCTGAAAACTATAAGATTAACTGTAACTTCTGAAAACTAGGGCAATCTGTTGTAATGGTAGGAAAATATCACAGGGTTGGAAACTTTTTCAAAAAAACAGCAGAACAGCAGTTACCCAGTATTTTTAGGGGGATCAGATGCTACTTTGTATAGGGTGAAAAATACTGTATATGTCAGCTGACTAAATTTTTCATGCAAGATTTTTATTATATTGAATTGTTTGTATAGGGCGGAAACCAACCCTAAGATAGCTTTTTATGTTGAATGTGCTTCTGTACCACATTGCACCATATAAAAAGGTGCGACAATATGATGTATGGATATGGCCTAAAACATTAATTTGCATGATTTACAATAAAAAATTGCTAAAATGAAAATACTGTTTGACAACTTATATCTCAAGAATAAGCTGCAGTTAGTCCAGTAAATACCTTGGTGGTGGTCTTGGGAGATCCAGGGCCCAGGTCAAATGTAACCACTGTCTCTATTTGCATTGAGCTTTAATGTTCTTCCTTTGTTTGCATGGGTTTCCAATTCCAAAACACGCTGGTATGTTAATTGACTTTCACACATAACTGCAATCATTGTGTGTCTGGCAGTGTGACTGTGAAGGGTCATTAGAATGTGTTTCCCTAGGAGGCATGATATGGGGGGCTCTGTGTGTTCTCTCTGTTAAACCTTGCAGAATATCTTTAAATTATTTCAAAAGCCAATTGAAACTGATGTCTTCATATAAAATGTATTATTTAACATCTGAGTTATTTGATGATTTTGTATTTTTTTCACTGGAAGAGATCTTTATAATCTTGCAGTATGTGTATATGGAACGCAAAGAAAACAAGAGGTGATTGCACAATTGAAGGTAATTGCTTCCATGCTGGGAGAAGTAGTCAGAATCACTACAGGGACACTTGGTAATATGAACCTCTATAAAAGACAGACATATATCATATTTTAAGAAAAACAACATATAGAAAATGATACTTTTAGCACTATAACCTTTGGTCCCTGTTAACTGTCCCAAGAGACTGAAACATAAACATTGTTAGTGATACCTCCATATGATGCTTATTTGTACAAATATGTTCCTGCAAACAGATTGCTTTGTATATATATATGATAAATATATACACTAAATTATTTGTAATTCTTTCCAATTGGTTTATTTATTCTGACACTTTTGCCAGATAGCACAACAAATGCACATCCACATTATCAGTATTGAAACTGGTGAAAGTATAACCAATTTACAGATTGGATAATGCTACCTCACTTTTTGGGAGCTTAAGGCTGAATTTACACAGTCGGTTCTCAAGCTGCTTCCAGCTCGAGAACCGACAGTGCACCCCTGCAGCTGCAGGAGAAACGACTGCAAAATAGTGCAGGCGTTTGCAGGTCGCTATCGGGTGGCAGCCCCGAAAGCCTAATGTGGCGTCCGCCAGTCAGTCATGTTAAAGGGTCGTTTACCTTGCCAGTGTACATTGACCATAAAGCACAAAGACCCTTATCTTTATTGTATAAACCAGAGTTGTTCAACTTCATGAGTATATCTGTAGTGTACAGCGCTGCGTAATATGCTGGCGCTATATAAATAAATGTTAATAATAATAATAATAATAGTGTTTAATTCAAATTAACTGGACTTGCTGTATTTATTTCAAAAAGATGTTTCACGAGTCATCCTTACTGGCTTTCTTAATTCAGACTGTACATGATCTTACTGGAAATATACACTCTGGCTATATACTCTGGGTATCTTCATGGGTATAGAGGGCCACATTTTTAACTACAGTACATTATGAATGTGTCAATGACCTTACCATAAGTGGCATGACAAAGCAAACACCACTACAATAGAGCAGGCACCCACAAATGTGCCAAACATTTGCAAAGGGAAGGAGGGCTCACCCATGACATGTAGGGCACTATGAACATTTATTGAATCACCAACAGACAATCAATGGCTTTCAGAACTCACACAACTCATTCATATGGATAGACTGCACAATTGAAAGTCCAACACCAGACATGTACGACCAAGTAGGGCATGTGGTTCCCTTTTAGGATATTCCTACTTTCAAAAAATTGCCTGCCAAACATACCACAACATTTACTGGTTCTGCAAGCTCCATCCCACTTTGGTTGCCTTTAGTTCCCTCCTCTGCACCCTGTATTTTCCTCCCCCTTTCCCTCCTGCACTCCCCTTTTACGTACATATATCCTATAACCCAAGGTTCCCCTTTTATTGAGTCTAATTTAACACCTATTATTTTTTATCTCTATTGTGACCTAATTTGATATTACAGATGTTATGTATTGTGTAATGTATACCCTCCCCTTTTCCCTTTTTGTTACCATGTTTACAAAATATTGAATAATAAATGTATTACCCCTGCTTCTTTTTTTCTCTTGATTTTAACTCTACCAGACAGTGATGCAAAGTCTTCAATTGTGCTCATAAGTTTACATACCCTGGCAGAATGTATGATTTCTTGATAATTTTTCAGAGAATACGAATAACACAAAAATGTTTCTTTAACTTATGGTAAGTGGTTGGCTCAAGCCATTTATTGTCAAATATCTGTGTTTTGCATGACCTGGTGATTTAATTCAGCGCCACACTGATGTTTTTGATGCATTGGGGACGTCATGGGCATAGATAATTGAACTCTTTAAAACAGGAAAGGGATACAAAACATATCAAATGAGTTAAGAATTCCAATTAGCAGTGTTAAAACTCTAACTAAGAAGTGTAAAATTAGGGTTTTTGTTGAAACCAAACCAGGTCAGGTAGACCAACAAAAATTTACACCACAACTGAATAATTGTTAACTTGAAAAAATGTGGCATGGCTGTTTCAAGATGCACAATAAGGATGCACTTGAAAAAAGATGGACTGCATGGTGGAATTGTCAGAAGAAAGCTTAACTTAACTTTGAGTTAACAAGGCCTATGATTAAAGGTACACCAATCCTACTGTGAAACATGGTGGTGGATGTGTGAGCTACAGGAAATTTGGTCAGAAATGATGGCAATATGAATGCAGTAGGTTATCAAAAAATACTGGAGAAAAATTTGTAATCATCAGCCCAGAAGCTGTGCATGGAATGTTGTGCATTCCAATATGGCCAGAATCCAAAACACAAGGCCAAGTAGACCTGTCATTGGCTACAACAGAATAAAGTGAAGGTGGAACTCTGGGAGACCCTAAAACGTACAGTTCAAGCAAGACAGCCCAAGATAGACAAGACAATAAATCTGCAGCTCACCCATGATCAGTGAACTGCATCATTGTTTATTTGTTGATAAGAACTGTGGTGGTCCTGGGACCACTACTGTTCCAGCAACCTTCGAAGGTATCTGATGAAAAGAAAACTAAATGTCTAAAGGTCCCCATCCACATCCCAACTGGCACCTGAGAGATGACATTGCGATGTCACCACGCTGCGCTCCGGCGCACCACTTTAGGTGCCCGATTTCTGGTCAAACCTTTGGATGGGGTCCAGGGAATGACTTTCGAGCAGGATTTCCGGACATGTCCGTTACCTGCTCAACAGACCTCAAAGAAAGGCATCAACGGCTCGATTTGTTTATAGCTCATATAAGTGTTGTGAATGCACATGTTGCTTGATTGTGATAAATTCTATAGAACCTAATGTCTAAAACCTTAAAGAGCACAAAAAAGAATCTTATTTATAGCTGTAAAATAAAAATGAATGCCAGAATACCTTGCAAATTATAATAAAAATATCCATTTAGGTTTTTAATATAATCAATATGTCTAGTAAATATATTGTTTTAATAACAAAACAATCAATAGAGCAATCAAGCATATGCTGGAGTAAATATTAAATGTTGTAGCAGTTTTATCAGCTTTTAGGTAAAGGATATGTCATGTTCAAGCTCATCTTCTGCACAGAAAGTTTTAATGAAATCAACTTACAAGCCTTTGAAGAGTGTCTTGCAATAATATATAACATACATCACTAAGGCTGAAGTTTAAGGCTTTCATTTTAGAAATGGCAAGAGCAAAATCTTCCATTGTTTTTATTTGTTCTACTCTACATTCTACTTTACAATTCACACTACATTCTTGCAAATGTGAGTTTTTGGATCTTATTTATGATTTTAATATTTACATCTACTATATATAGTTGAAGTTTGTGGTATGTGACATACTGGATATGTTGAGATTTTTTTCATCAGGCATTGTTCCCCTGTGCAAGGTATTCCCCATACCAATATAATAATTGCATTGTATTTTTTTATATTGCTTGCCCATCTTCCATGTGGCTTTGTAACGCGTGCACCGCTCTTGTCTGTGATGAGTAGAGAAGGCTGCAATGGTTGCGTGGCAGTCAGCAGCAAACACTGCATGTTCTATTTTCCTCTCACCAGCGAACAGTATGGGTTATCGACCCGTCCCCTTCACCGGCTAAAAGAAGTGTGAGTATTTTTCTGCTGGCTGGATCAGGCACGCAAGGTTCTAAAAAAGATCCAGCCGGCAGAAGAATTTTTTTAGATTCCTGTGCAGCTTCCCCACTTACTCCGCATCACAGCAGAGTGAGTGCACATCCCCGATAGAGGAAGTGATGTCACAGAGGTATTTGGGAACTGTGCGGTATTTTTTAGAGAGCATTTCACAGCGAAGAGGTGGACGTCAGACTTTTCCAAAAGTCTGATTCGCCTGACCGTGAACAGGTGTGGCCAATGTTTGGCCATTACTAGTGATGAGTGAACAATCACGTACTGGGGTAATCCAGGGGTCAGAGTCTGGCATTATTATTATTATTATCATTTATTTATATAGCGCCAACATATTACGCAGCGCTGTACAATACATTAGAGTGGAGATACAACACAGTATAACACAGGTACAGGTAATGTCACAGGAGGATCTTCCAGCACCTCTCTCTGTCTTGTCCCCTTCTGCAGACTGTTGCACCCAGCGGCAGATCATCACTACACTCATTGCTAGAGGCAGTGTCCCAACATAGGCCCTTGCACACGTCCCAAATAAAGTCTTTGCCCACGCTGCCAGTAGGTGTAAGAACTGGTACCTTTTAATAAAGGCTTCTTGGTATAGCAATCAGTGCCATGCCAGCCACGTGGGAGCAGACGTTGCAAACCCGGTCAGTCTCTCACCTAGCACTCATTCCACTCGGTGTAATCGCCTAATGGGCTTGGTTAAATCTGGCCCTGGGATGGGGACAAGTGAGATGTCATAAGTTACATCTCGGCAGTTTCCTGGTCTTTAACCTCACGAACTGGTGGTGTCTGTTACCCAAGTGTCCAGTACGACACTCCAGACCACAGCAGGTCATTTGCTTGAACACCCAAGGAAAAGACTTCTTCTACTTAAATACTGAGCCTTCTATCACCTATCCCTAGCCAGCGCACTCCCATATGGCTTGGTCATGGTCACATCATCACATATTAAAGGCATAACTCTATCATTAACCCTTTACATACAAGTTTCTGGCATACCATACACAGGCCACTCTCCTACAGCTTTACTGGCTTCCAAATCTGTTCTATTGTATTTACTGGTGCAAAGATAGAATGAGGGTATGTTTCCACTATAATAACATTACAAAACTGACAACCCACCTATTCATTTATGTTCAATCTGCCAACATCCCAAATTTGAACAAAAAGGAAAGTAAGAACTAACGATTTTCATAAACTGGGCCAGCAGACTGTAATACATTTCATTCAATTTTATTGACATGTAGCTGTAAAAACATAAAGATAGAAATATTTCCACTAAATGTATTAGGCTTTGTTTCCATTGCGTTGGGACCCAACGTAATAGATAGACTTACCTGCTCGGCGGAGGGTCTGTCTTCATTGCGCTGAGCCGATCCGCCGGTGTAAGGCTGAACGTAGTCGAGTACGTTCAGCCTTTACACCGGCGGATGTGTAAACAGACCATCCGCCGGCAGCAATGTCTGTGGGATACGTCGGGACCCCTGCTGAGTGTATACGCTTAGCGTAGGGGTCCTGACGTATAATGGAAACAAGCCCTTACAATACTGACTTCCACAAGCAATCATTTCATAAATAGTAAAATGACAAAACATTGCGTCATTCCGACGTGTTTTGCTAAAAAACGCTTCTTCAGGTGCGGCACTCACATTTTTACAGCTGCCCAACTCATTTTCAATTGACCTCGTTGTCACTGCATCTGCAAAAACGTCACATTGGGAGATGCAGTAGACAATGCCAGGTCTGGTGTTGAACTAGCTACGCATTGCTTAGATGATGCAGACACTGTCTCATTCAGTAGATGTGTTGTGTCTGCATTTTATTAACTTTGTTGGATGTACATCCAATGTGGGGGGAAAACTAAGTGGAAACAAGCTTTTCTAAGTGTCTAGCCCAACAAATAATGGAATTGATTCTGATCTCAACTTTTTCATGTCATTATTAGGTCTTTCATGAGTTCCTAGTAGAGGAAACCTAGTGCACAGAACCCTCAACTTGTCAGATAATACATCTGTAAATTTTCTCAATATTGTCTGAGCAGAAGTCAATCAAAGTTTTGCCAATTGCCACTTTTGGGGCAAAAGGGCAGCAGCTTCTGAGGTGACAAATCAGAAGAAGTACAGATATCTCTGGACATGAGGTCTTAAGTAAAACATTTAAAAACATATAGCTACCTTTACTGATATTTATAGTGCTCGTTTAGATGCATTGACTAATCTTGTGATATATGATGACTACGTATGAATGCTAGTATAGGCTGGAAAAAAACGAAGCAATGTTAATTTTTCTAGGGGGATTGGAATAAGTTGAAATATTTACATTATTTATTTACCCTATTCGTCTGTTGTTTCTCAACTGTTACCAATAAGCCACTAACAATGTGAACCTCTCTTATGGCATATAAACAGAACCAGAGGTCTCTCATTGTAGGCAATGGAATATGAATGAACAAAATGTCACACCCTGCATCTTGGTAAATATACATATGAATTACAGAGAGCTGAATTAAAGCAGGCTAGTTTAAAAAGCAGGAAGGAATAAGCGTGCTTTGTTTGAAAGTTCACATATCTAATAAATATTAGAACCATTTCTTTTTTATCATTTTTCCTACTTTTAGCATTTATTCTTCAGGAACACCAGTAGTATATGAGCCTAGTTAAATGCATTCCTCTGCTCTCAGCATCGCCTGACACCTGATAAATCTCTGTTTTTTTACTACTTAAATCAGGAAATTTAATTTGATCCCTGTGTGCTAGGGATACACAATGTAATTTTCTTAATGAAAGAGGCATTAAAAATTGGAAGTCGCTGAGCCTCATAAGGTTTATGCTCCAAGCATAGTCTCAGACTACTAATTCCTGTCAAACACCCCACCAGGAATGCTGTCGCATCTGTGAAATAGCTGCCAGCACATTTGTACTTTACTTTCCTGGTGCTACAGCATTTTATTGCTAAGTGCAAGCCAAGCAGAAATAAAACCATGCGACACCAGGAACCATTTCTTTCCAAACTCATTACTCCTCAGGAGGAGGTCACATTTACATAGATGAGCATGGACCACTGAGCTGAATTTATTTTCTTTTATATACTGTATATACTGCCACATAGGAGTGTGCTGTTTGGATTGAGAGTAGATTTATAGGAAAATAATTTTTACAACATATAACATTGTGCTTTTTTAGGCTTAGGCTTAGGCTCCACTATCCGTTGGGATCTGCTGGTGTCTGTTCAGTCCACTGGAGGCTCGAGCCAACAGATCCGCGGCTCTGATGACCTGTGAAGACAGCCCTGTCAAAGCCCCATTGCTGACAATGTGTTCAACGCAGGGGTTTTAATGAACAGTGAAGCCTAAGCCTTACTGTGAAATGTAAATTACATTTTGTACACTCTTTCATATGTATGTAGTCAAACCAGTGTATCCTATTAGTTTTTATATGATATACATTCTATTAACCTCATTAAGGAAGAAAGATCTATCTCAAGGACATGGTTAACCTCTATTAAGGTTCACAGCCCAGTTTTTCTTGAAGATTCCTAATTGCACAGTTAAAAGATTGCACTACAATATTTTCAGTAGATTTGATGTTAGATATAATACATAAAAAAAAATTGTATTCATAGTTTGATACAACACTGGGGGTAAAGCAGGGTATAGATGGCTCGATATTTGAGCAGTCCGATGTTCCCTGCAGCAGCGTGATGACGTCATTATGCTGCTGTCAGATATCGGCGGAGCTCGGGAGTGACAGCTCTGCCCTCCCCAGCTCAGCCGAAGCTTTGCCTGGAGACCTGCGGTCTCTATGCAAAGCAACGGACATCGGCTGTATTTACGGTCGTGTCCAATATGGCTGTTTTCGACCGGGATTGATTAATCAATCTGGCCCATATCTGCAGGTCTGTACCCTGCTTTATTCAATTAGGTGGTGGTTGTTAGTGAACCCTTCCCATCATTTCCATGATCAAGACTACATCAGAGGGAAGGACAAGCATAACCACCCTATTTAAATCTATTAAAATGTTGATTTGATTTATAGCTTAATCCAACTCTGGGGATAAATCCATTGGCATGTGGTTGTTATCAAGTCTGGCATACACATGCCGATTAGTGGCCGATTTTGCCGCTGAACGATGGGCGTGCGTGCTCGTGCCGTCGGCGGCAAAATCGGCCGTTAATCGGCATGTGCCCACATGGGGCGACAGATCACTGTCACCCCACAGCTCGACCAGCCAGAGAACAGACATGTCGGATGTTCTCTGGCCGATGCCGGCCGATGCCATTAACTTCAATGAAGACCGGCGTCTTCATTGAAGGTAATGGCCGGCACACAAAGGGTGCCCAGCCAATTAAAGCAGCCCCAGAATGCAACGTGATGATGCCATCACGCTGCATTCCAGAGCTCATCGGAGCTCGTCTGTCTGCACCCGTCTGTGGGTGTATGGCAGGCATTAGGCAAAGTCCATTGTATGCAAACAAATTGTTCCTCTCCCAAAGGGGATGCCATGTCTGGTCAGATGACAGATGAACATCCCAAAGCACACTGAAGGTGTTGTTTATTTTCAACCTTCTAGTAGTGATACATTATTACTTTATTCTTTGAAGGGTAAGGGTTAAAATAAAAATGAATAGAATACACAAGTTGTTAATACTATGAAAAATGAAACTAACCACATCAAACAGAACAGTGAACAGTGCAAGCTTTAGATATGCAGATTAGAGTGTAGTCGTTCTTCAAACAGATGTCACCAGAATGTGTGGAATCCATACAGAGCCAGTATCTACTATGAATCCTATGTCAGCACAGTGTTATCATTCCAAGTTCAGTCTCCAGCATTAGTCCTCACCACACACCATCATGCATTTTTTAACTTTGATGTGTATGATGTTATAAAATGAGTCAGTTATTGTTGTATGGCCAAGTATAGACAGAGAGGATTAAACCTATTTCATTCCGTCTATCACCTGTTTTAGTGGCCCTTTGATTACACACGGCCTGTCTCATATTTAGCATGAGCAACCAGATGGTTCTTTACTATGCAAGGGCAGCTGCGGCTCTTTTGTCTCTGTCACCACAAAACCAAAATGATATTGGAATGCGAGGCATGATAGTGTGTCTTTGTATGTAGCAAACTTCTTGCATTTCACATTAAGCCTAAAACAAAAATAATCTACTGGAATATGAGACATCATAATAACGCCATCAAACACATTTGTCTAACAGAATGCTGGAGATAAGGGTCTCAAAATGCACAGAGAAATGTAAAGCTCATCTGCATTATAAGCAACAATTGAAATCTTCTGTGTAATCCACTTCATGTTCCTTCATTGCTGTACTAATATTTTCACTGCTTCTGTGGGTGGAATTATGGTTGTCACAATGGATGGACTTCAAATATGGCTACCATGTCCCGCATCATGGGGGATGATAGACATAGTCAGTATATTACATTAGTTAGTAAGTTTTAGAATTAGTATATTTACAAGCTAAATACACTGCCTGGGCCAAAAAAAGTTGCCACCAAAAAAAAGGTCTCACACTCTAATATTTCATTGGACCACCTTTAGCTTTGCCTATCCAATGTCAAAAGATTTACAGTATTTCCATCCAGTGTTGCATTCCTTTTTCACCAAGTTCCCAAAGATTCTCAATGAGGTTAAGGTCTGGACTCTGTGGTGGCAAATCCATTAGTGAAAATGATGTCTCCTGCTCCCTGAACCACTCAAACCACAGTTTGAGCCCAATGAATCCTGGCATTGTCATCTTGGAATATGCCAGTATTCTTGAAACAGATACTGTTGCTGAACCTAGACCTGTACATATTTGCGCAGTTAAATCCAGGTGGCACATTTTCTTTTGGCCAGGCAGTGTATGATTGTTGTATGCTCTTAAATTTACTCTGATAAAGATACAAGTATATTAAATTAAAATGTAGGAGTGTTCAGTTCTCCTAGGAAAAGTTCCTTATGGAGATCCACATGATCTTTTTGAGAAGCTGATTGGGTTGATCTCCCAGGATTTGCTGATTAGGATGCTCTGATTATAACCCATTTCCTCTGTAGGATGAAGCTTTTGTGCTTGCTGTATTTAATTACACTTGAAAAGAGTATGTTTTCCAGCTCTGATCGATTATTAGTAAAACAATACATTTATCACTGGCTCCACTGATCATTATGCATACAGGACTGGTTGGTCCTCATGATCTGTGCATTCATGGTTTCAACAGATAAAAAGATACAGAGGACATAGTAAGCTTTCATCTCCCTGTGTTCTGAAGAGGTCAAGCCTCTGTAAAGTATTTCAGATACTGCATAAGCTAGAGGCATATCTGGAATAAACAGAAGTGAGACATTTTCTGCAAAAGAGGACTTAAGCAGGGTACAGACGTGGAGATATGGGTCAAATCGATGGCCGTTTCGAGCGCCGTGCGCTCTCACAGCCATCTATCTGACCCATGTAATCTGTCCCTTGCGCTGTTTTCGAGCGGGTCTCCAGGCAAAGCTCGGCTGAGGAGGAGGAGCCGGGGAGTGACAGTTCTGCTCTCCCCGGCTCCTCCGATATCTGACAGCAGCGTGATGATGTCATCACGCTGCTGCAGGGTACATCGGACGGCTAGAATATCGAGCCTAAATTATATTGAATATCGAGTTTCTAAATTAAACTCTAGGTAGATACAAATGACAAATTATTACAGCACTGTTCATTAGTATATTGTTTTATTTAATGCAACCATTGTAAGTCCCTACATGTGGATATGTAATAGAAATCATGCTGCAAAAGAAAGCAGAAAGGCAGATAAATAAGTCATCACTGCGCTGTTATTACTTTCACTGTCCGGTCACAGTAATAACCAGAGCGCAGAGGTGAGCTAAGGTTCCCCATACACCCTTAGTTTCCTTTTGTTTTACCAAAACCATGTAATACCAGTATGAGGAACTTTCTAAACCATACAGTCTACCTGTGTTCAATCGCAGAGGATCCTATACTACATAGTTGTTGGTAGATCTAAA
>CM070032.1:136035122-136056693 GCA_036250615.1 Ptychadena robeensis | reverse complement strand
GGCCTCTTGACTGCATTTCTGATCAGCGCTCTCCTTATTGTGAGTTTAGGTGGACGGCCTTGTCTTGTTAGGTTTACAATTGTGCCATATTGCTTCCATTTCTGAATAATCGCTTGAACATTTCTCAATAACTTTATGCCTGACCTGTCTGGTGTGTTCTTTAGACTTCATCGGGTTGTTGCTCCCAATATTTTCTTAGACAACCTCTGAGGTCGTGACAGAGCAGCTGTATTTGTACTGACATTAGATTACACACAGGTGCACTCTATTTAGTCAAAAGCACTTATCTGGCAATGTCTATGGGTAACTGACTGCACTCAGACCAAAGGGGGCTGAATAATTACACACACCCCACTTTGCAGCTATTTATTTGTAAAAAATGTTTGGAATCATGTATGATTTTCCTTCCACTTCTCACGTGTACACCACTTTGTATTGGTCTTTCACGTGAAATTCCAATAAAATTGATTCATGTTTGTGGCTGTAATGTGACAAAATGTGGAAAGGTTCAAGGGGTCGAATACTTTTGCAAGCCACTGTATATTCTGGCATTGATGTTACCTGTGGATGGTTGCAAACTCAACTCAAATAAACTTCTGATACACGAACCAATGATAAAAAAAACTCTTATTTGCCAAGGCTTTTATAATGGAGTAATTCACTGGATATTAATAAATTCAATTCAATTCAAGAGGATCTTATATGGATAGTATATACAAATTCGACTTCATTAGTTCAATCATAGTCCTTAATCCCTCAAAGGATAGACTCATCAGTGTCAGGACATATAATATTTATAATATATAATATTACAGCCTCAAGTCTTTTTGAATATGATGCCACAAACTTTGCATACCTATCCTTGCCAGTGGGATTCTGCCACCACTATGCTTCACTGTGCGGATGGTACTGGCCTGGCTCCTAGTTTCCTTCAAACGTCATGTCTGCCATTCACAGAAAAGAATTACAGTTTTTATCAGACCAGATATTTTGTTTCTCATGATCTGAGCGTCCATCAGATGCATTTTGGAAAACTCCAGATGGCCTGCCATGACTGTTTTGCCACTCCACCATACAGGCCTGCTTGGTGGATTTCTGCAGTGATAGTTGTCCTTCTGGAAGGTTCTCCTCACTCTGTAGAGTAGTCACTTCCCTGACCCCCATCACTTAGTTTAAATGATCATACACCTCTAGGAAGAGTCCTGGTGGTTTTGAACTTCTAACACTTAAGGACGATGGAGGCCACTTTGCTCACTGGGACCTTCAAAGCAGCAGAAATGATTCCCCAGATTTTTACCCCGAGACAATCCTGTCACGGAGGTCTACCTACAATTCCTTTGACTTTATGGTTGGTTTGTGCTCTGATATGAAGGGTTAACTGTGGATTATTATGTACATGTGAATTATTATGTGAATGTGCTCTCTCAATTGTTTCATTTTAAATACATTTCCAAAACTCCATAAACATTTTTTTACATTGTCATTATAGGGTGTTGTGTGTAGAATTCTGAGGAAAAGAGTAAGAAGTTTAATCAATTTTGTTTTGTTATCAATATAAACTAATAAAAAAAAGTACATGTAACCATACACACACTTATGTTTACATAGTACCCATTAAGCATATTCTTTATATCTGCCAGTGCGAGAGAACATCAGCATATAGTGCTAGGTTTGATCATTGTATAAAGTTTTACAGTCTAGCATATTGTTTTGCAGTATAGATAAGTACAGGCTTGGAGAGATTTGGATTCTAGCCAGAGCCATATGCACAAGCACTGGTATTATATAAACACCTTTACCAGAAAATGTTACGAAACAATACACAGACACAGCTTTTCAAACCACAGTTTACAGTTCATTGATATGAATTTGAATTCGTGTTCGTATTTAGACAGAAGAATATGATTGTATGTTGGCAGGGGGAAACTTGGCTGGAGGAAGAGGTCCTAGATACTGGATATATTCCCTGGTATAAGGTATACTGGAGGGGAGTGGAGAGGTTTTGGTCCTCTAGCAATCCGTGCTAAACTGGTGTGGGCTAAAATAGTCTGCAGGACAAAGGAGGATGAATAGTTTATCAGGTGTCTGCTGGACAAGTGGTGAAAATTTCCCACCATGTCCCTCCAAGTCAACATTACCTCAAGGAAGGTTCTAGAATGGTCACATACACGTCAACACTTCCAGAAGACTTTGCAAGAGGTAATTAGCCTGTTGTCTGCATCTTGTTCGCACATGAATTATTGGTTATCTACAGCTACTGCATATTTGCTTATATTGCTATGTGTCCTAAAAAACAAACAAAAAACAAAACAAAACAAAACATACAAACAACACAACTAATGCTAAGCATACACGACTTGATGCCTGTACGATTGATTGATCGAGTGCAGCAAGATGAGGTCATCGCGCTGCAGCTTCCTTGACATTGAGTCGCAGTACTTCTGCGTCATTGATCCCGATACTTTGGGTGGGGACTTTTCTAAAAGCTAAAGCTAGGCATACACAGCTCTATATTTTAATAGCTTCAAGCACAATTGAGAGCCGTGTGCGTTCACAGTGCTCAATTGTGCTTAAAGCTATTAAAATATAGAGCCATGTATGCCTAGCTTCAGCTTCTAGAGACAGAACATATCATTATTATTGGTTTAAAGCTTTGCACATTGTGTGTGCATTGAAAAACGTGTGCATCGATAGGTGCAACTGCCTATAAAACAGTAAAAAGGTTTAAACATATTTTGCATAAAAAACTATTTTTTTTTATTGGTCCAACATAAACATTTCTGCAGGTCAGTAGAACTTTTAGGAGTGGGAAGACCTTATATAGTCCCAGGGCATCTTTAATATACAAGGGTGCACAAATAATTATGGCTGGAATATAGGTGCTGGGTTGCTCATGATTTGAGGATTATACAGCATACTTTATTAGTTTGATACCTTGAAAATAGATTGAAAGAGAAATAACACCATAACAAATAAGCAGGTTGGCTTATTACTGAAAATGAAATATATTAATGAATACCTGATTATTTCATGAAATACCAATAAGAATCTATTAGAGAGCGGCCTTAGAATGTAACTGGAAGGATTATAAACTCATTGCACTTATGGCATATTTAAATGAAATAGTAGTGAAGATGAAAACAATTCCTCAAAAGGAATCCCCATTCATTACATTGGCTTTAGATGGATTAAATGTAATGAGTTTATAATCTGTTCATTACATGTCAGCTGCAGAACATGTACCGCGTTAACCTCTCCTGAGCTCACCTCAGCCTAGTACAATTGGATCATTACTACTAAAACCATAAAACAAAAATATATCTGATTTTATTTGAAAGATGTAAGCCATGAAGATAATGAAATGCCAGGTATGTGTTTATCGACAAATCAAGTTTGTCTTAAAAAAAAAAAAAAGCAAAATATACTTGAATTTGACTTGATATTGCCATGGGAAGACATTAATGAACCTTGTGTCTAGGATAAATACAGTTGCAACAAAAACTATGTGAACCCTTTGGGACTACGTGGAGTTTTGCATGAATTGGTCATAAAATGTGCTCTTACCAGTCACACCAATAGTAAAACACAGTCTGCTTAAAATAATACTACACAAACATTATATGTTTTTATTTTTCTTGAGATGTCTGTTGTGAATAGCTCTCTTAAGGTCACGCCACAGCATTTCAATCTGGTTGAGGTCAGGACTCTGACTAGGCCACTCCAGAAGGCCTATTATGTTTGTTGAAGCCATTCTTTTGTTGAATGACTTGTATGCTTTGTGTCATTGTCCTATTGCATCACCCATCCTCTGCGGAGCTTCAGTTGGTGGACAGATGGTCTTACGTTTTCCTGCAAAATGTCTTGATAAACTCTGAAATTCATTTTTCCACCAATGACAACAATCCGTCCAGACCCTGAGGCAGCAAAGCAGCCCCAGACCATGATGTTCTCTCCGCCAGTGGGGATTTACAGTGGGGATGAAGTTTTTGCTGTGCCTTTTTTCTCCACACAAAGTGTTGTGTGTTTTTTTTCAAGCAACTCAATTTTGGTTTCATCTGTGCACAGAATATTTTTCCAGCAGTACTGTGGAACATCCAGGTGCCATTTTGAAAACTTCAAACGTGCTGCAATTTTTTTTGAACAGCAATGGCTTACTCCATGGTGTCCTCCCATGGACTCCATTCTTGTTTAATGTTTTCCTTATTGTAGATGTGTCAACAAAATGTTAGCATGTGCTAGAGATTTCTGTAAGTCTTTAGATGACACTCTAGGATTCTTCTTTACCTCATTAAGCATACTGCCCTGTGCTCTTGCAGTCATCTTTACAGGATGACCACACCTAGGGGAGTAGCAACAGTGCTAAACCTTTTCCATTTGTAGACAGTCTGTCTTACTGTGGACACATGAACATCAAGCCTTTTGGAAAAGCTTTTGTAACCCTTTCCAGCTTCATGCAAGTCAACAATTCTTGATCGTAGGACTTCTGAAAGCTCTTTTCTGTGAGACATGGTTCACACCAGACAGTACTTCTTGAAACCAGTAAACTCAAAACTGGTGTGTGTTTTTAAAAGTGCAGGACAGCTTCCAGCAACACATCTAGTATCATCAAACTGATTGGACTCAAGGTTGGCTCACTCCTGGCTCCAATTAGCTCTTGGAAAAGTCATTAGGCTAGGGGTTCACATACTTTATCCACTCTGCACTGTGAATGTTTACATGTTATGTTGAATAAAAACATGAAAACATATCATCTCTGTGTAGTATTATTTTAAATAGACTGTGTTTTTCTTTTGTTGTGACTTAGATCAGAGCACATTTTATGACCAATTCATACAAAACTCCACATAATCCTAAAGGGTTCATATACTGTTTCTTGCAACTGTATGTGGGGGGCCTATTCCTGAGTATTTTTAGAAATACCAGTCTTCTAGTGCAGGTGTCTTTTAAACGAAGGCCATAAGTTATAACTATCCTCTAAGAATTGGTAGAACAACCAAAGAAAGTAATTGAGCATTTTATTGTGAACCAAACACAGTTCAAAAGATATATTTTTTATTAATCCTATCAGTAGTTTAAATAAAAAGAATTGACATTTACAAAAACAATGTCCCCTCCCATTTATAACCTCATAGGACAGATTATGTGATTCCCCCATCAAAACGTCGATTTTCCACGCTGCTGTGATTGACAGGTCTTTTTGGTTGTCAGCATTGAATGCATTTCAAGATTTTTTTTCATTAAACTTTCAAAAGATATCAGAGAAAACTGTGTAATGGGGTGACAGTATTCATTCACGACAGCTTTCCTCCTTTTCTGTTTGACATGTAGAGCCTATTATTCAGATGATATGAAGAATGTCTAACAAAAATGACAACGGCTCTGTTTCATCAAAAGAACCCTGTAATCATTAAAGAAATTTCTTTGTGAGTTGTAAAGAATAAGTCTAGTGTGAAGCCCCGAATGCCATCCAGCTATTTTTTCAAACTGTAAGTGTTTGAAAGAAAGGAAATTCCATCACCAGAAAAGAAATGAGGTGCCTAAAAGAACATTCATGCCATGAAGACATAAGTCTGAGCAAAGATTTAGTAAAAAAAATGAAGTTGGAACTGCTCATGTTCTTGTAAGACCCTTTAACAGGTAGCTGGCAGACCGATACCAATTTCGAGTTCCTTGTCATTAGCAATGCATCTGGTCCATGAGCTTTTATAGATCATCTATTGGCATCACTAGACTGTAAAGCTTGCCAAACTCGGGTCGGTTCTAGTGTGATTGTTGAGCGATCACAATGTGGTGACGCAACTAATTCGGCAAATAGATGCACACAACCTTTGGCAATCAATCCCTGGCCAATACTTTGGATGGGGATCCTTGGGATGGTACACTAAAATGACCGGTGTATGGCCAGCTTAAAGCGGACCTACCACCAGGAATCTATGTTTTCATGAATGGCACTGCCAATTAATCAGGGGAATGGCAGTGAAAAACCCTAAAAAAAACGTCCTGTAATGAGCATTAGTAATATAATCAGGGCATTCCTTTCACTTCCTGGTTAATGGAGAAAGCAGACCCTGCAGCACGTCACAACACGTGATTTTTCAGTGAGCTGCAGTTTGCCGATAGAATATCACTGAAACTCCCCCAGTGGTGCCCCCCCGCATATTGCACCACATGTGTTGGATTTACACTGAAAAATCACGTGCTGCTGTGACGTTCTGCCGGGTCCTGCTTTCGCACATTACCCTGAAGTGAACAGATGCCTATTTAGTACTAAATTGCTCATTAACAAGTACGTTTTTGGGTTTTCACTGCATTCCTCCCTATTATTGGCACTTCTAGTGCCATTAATGAAAACATAGATTCCTGGTGGTAGGTCCGCTTTAAGGCTGCTAGCTAAATTGAGACAATATTCTGGTAGTCTTTCCTGAAGCTTTTGCTTTTGACTATCATTGCAGTAGTATCATTAGTCCATTTCACTGCCAAAGCAGGGGTGACACCACACTTTTCAACTAAAGCTTTTTTCATTTACATGGGCTTAAAGAGAATTCTAATCTTTCTCAAGAACCCCAGCTGCAATGTCAGCGTGACAGCTGCAGCACAGTGTTCGGGTTACCCTTCCCACCCCTTGAGAAGAGTGGTAGAGTCTCTGCATGTATCCCGCATGTAAGAACTTCTCTGCAGCGCCTTCCTGCATCATTGTCATACCTTTCATAATGTGGAGAAATAAATGTTTACAGTTATATTGTTGTATCCACTGGTAAGTGTAGTTAAATAGTTAAATACTTACAAATAAACACTTCACCCAAATAGGATGGAATTGCCCTCTCCATATATAACTACATATGTACAACATTGCCTCACAATTAGACTTTAACTTTGATTACTCGCAGCACACTACAAATTCCATGTGGTGACACCATGGGTGTACAGCACCAAGTGATACAAAACCTAGTGGCACCACTGTATACTTGGCTCATGATATATTGTCTGCTCTACTCCTTCTTCTTTCTGTAATAATCCATTTATATACTGTTTTGGTAGTCTGTTGTGCTTTGATTTCTTATACAATGCACAGAAAGGTGTAACCTGAATGCTCAAACATGCTCTTGTTCCCAGGTGCCCAGGTGGGCGCTCTTCAGCAACATCCCTAGGTTCTCCACTTACAGCCCCTGAAACCTAACTGGTTATGCATGAGCATTGAAACTCACCTGTCCGCCAATCCACCCTAACGCATTCTTACCTGGGAGGAGACCCATCTGGGTTGCGCATTGGCTTTCACATATGCAAGCCGGAACAGTTGCCAGTCAGGTGGAGGTCGTAGTATGGATGCAAAAAAAAAAACAATTTGCATCTTAAACGTGCTGCACTACCGGCAATCAATGGTTTTGCTGCATTTTCTGTCCATTGACAGGAAGATAATTTGACAGAAATAAAAAAACTGTGGCGAATTCGCAAGTAAACAGAGTGTAGTGCAACTTACTGCCTAACACATGTTTAATTCACATTTTCAGGTTGTCCTAGTGATGGCTTCTGCACACTATCCACGCTACCTGTGTAACTTGCGTTTTTTACTGATAATGGATGCAGAAGCGGTAACGCTACTGCGACCACTAACTGTACACTGTGCTACGTTTGCAGGGCAGGGCAGTAATCCAAACACAGGGCTATAGAAAGTTGTGCACCTTGAATTGACCCTAGCCGGGCTACATCACAGTTAGTGTGAACGAGCCCTGAAGCAAATCCTTAATGGTGAGTTTTGTGACATTTCCTTTTACTGCCAGTGATTTCCAACTTTCATTGTTGTCTATAACTTCAACAGGGATATTCTTCATCTGTATATCTTGATCACCAGTGTCACTGGAAGGGGTGTTTGTGGGGTATAAAAACAAGATAGACAAGGCACACCTTTGGGCATGATGTTACAAACTGCATTATGCATTGAATGCATCTTTTACATATACTATGGGGAGACCAAGGATACTCATTAAAATATTTGGACCATGTCCCTTTAGTCCACTGGAAAAAAGTAAGGGGAGACTAACAATGTATGTAATATAAGCAGGGTTTTATTCTTACTTTAGATAGATTACATAATTACTGTATTTTTCGCACTATAGAGGAACCGGACCATAAGACACACCCCAAGGTTTTGGAGAGAAAATTAGGGGGGAAAAAACACAGCCATTCAGACATCATGTGAATATACAGAATGTGCCAGAAAAGTAGGCAGGACTGCATCATGCAGTATTCACTCTGTATTCCTCCAGTCAAAAGTCCAGTGCCAGGAGGGAGGTCTTCGGTGCAGCAGATTGTGCAGGGCTGAAACTTTAGCATGTGTATATACACTAGCAGTACACATTCTCTGAACACACTGATCACCTTATGAAGAGATACATTTTGCAATCTGGCACTGAACAACTTACCCATGAGCAACTGTTTACATATGGACAGAGATATGAGTCTTTGTTACAAAATGTATTTATTGCAATGCAGAATGTTAATGTAAATACACAACTCATGTTATATAATTGTAAAATGTCTCTCTCGATAAGTTAGTCAGAGAATGGGTACTGCTAGTGCTGATGCAGAGAAGATCTCCCTCTTAGCAGTGGTTTTTGGCTATGCTGGAGGTAATGGAGCAAATTTAGGCTCCCGGGATACATAGCTACTGCTTCCAGAATGGTTGGGACTAAAAAAAGATTTTTCCTTTTTTCATATTTGGACCATAAGATGCAGGGACACTTTCTCATTGATTTTAATGGTAAAATCTGAAAAATATGGTATTTGATTATCGCCTGATATGACCGATCATAGCTGGACCAAGAAAACTGTAATTTGGTGTCTTTAAGCACATGATTTTTGGTTCAGTAATAAAGCATTAAAAAAACAATGGTCTGGCACATTTCCATCACCATTTTGATATACAATATAATAGTCATTTAGAAGGGTTATCTGCTTTCATTTACCAAGGAAGAAGAGGAAGCGTGTCTTGTTTGACACCTTTCCTCTACAGCTGCTGCAATCATGAAATACGTATACATCTCCGTGCCCATTAACTTTTCCTGTTTCCTCTCTCATGGCTGCTGTACATACTGTATCTGCATTGCAGCACCCATGATTCCTATGTAAAAGGGTGGGCGCTTCCTTCTTGAAATGTGTGGGAAAAGCTAAGCCAACAGCTGCAATAATAAAAGTGAGATTATACAGAGAAGCAGAGATTGTATATTTAAAGTTTCAGAATCCCGTATCAAAAGCATAAAGGGCCTCATATTGCATTACATGTAAATAACTCCTCTTATACAGAAATGTACACTTCTCACTGAATGCTAATGTAAGAAAAATGGGATAATATAATATTAAGATTTTTTTATATTAAGAAAGTAGCGTTATTGTAGTCTTTAATAGCTCTAGATTTCTTTAAAGAGTTTACATATGCACCAATACAAAGTATTGAGCGGGAATCGATGTGTCAGTGGCAAACATCTCGATTCCAGCGTCACCGTGCTGCGATTGTTCAAAACTAATGTGGATCTACACGTGTATAGCTAGCTTTAGTCTTTGCATTATGCGTGTGTATGCATGGACAACAGAAAGAGGAGAAGAGACCTGTCTGAGGATTCCAGAACGAAAATTGTGGAAAAAAGGTTACAAGTGTGCAACATTAAGTTGAAGTTTGCAACCCATGGCACTGTGGCTAATCTCCCTGGATGTGGATGGAGAGAAAAATTTATGAAAGGTGTCAACGCAGGATAGTCATGGCAGCCCCAACCAAGTTCCAAAAAAATTCAAGCTGACCTGCAGGCTCAGGGAGCATCAGTGTCAGCATGAACGATCCATTGACATTTAAGTGAAATAAAACACTATGGCAGACCCAGGAGTACCCCACTGCTGACACAGAGACATAAAAAAGCAAGACTACAGTTTGCCAGCATGTATTGAGTACGCCAAAATCCTTCAGGAAAAATGTCTTGTGGACAGATGAGACCAAGATAGAACTTTTTGGTAAAGCACATCATTTTACTGTTTACCAAAAATGGAATGAGGCCTACGAAGAAAAGAACACTGTACCTGAAGGATTTTGTGTAGCACTGTAGAGCCCAGTATCAAAAACCTGGGTTTGCAAGATCTTGGGTCTTCCATCACGACAATGACCCCAAACATATGTCAAAAAGCACCCAAAAGTGGAGTGCTGGAGAGATGAAGTGGGCAGCAATCAGTCCAGATAAATCCACTTAAAATTGCTCTTGGTAAAAGGCGCTTATCCAATAAAAGAGACCTGGAGCAGTTTGCAAAGGAAGAGTGGTCCAAAATTCCGGCTGAGAAGTGTAAGAAGCTTATTGATGGTTATAGGAAGCGGCTCATTTCAGTTATTGTTTTTCCAAAGGGTGTTCAACCAAATATTAAGAAAAGGGTGCCAATAATTTTGTCCAGCCCATTTTGTCCAATTAGCTTTTTTCCTCCTTTTTTTTGTTGTGTTCCAATTCACACAAAGGGAATAAACATCTGTATAGCAAAACACGTGTCTCTGCAATATTTTTTGATTCTCTCTCAATTTTCTGGAAAAAATTGGCTTTAATGATACATTTAATTAAAATATACTTTTGTTTGAAGGAAGTATAAAGTGATTATTCATCCAGTGCCTTGTCAGTTTGGGTTTGTCTGTATTTATGTGATGCAGTGATAGAAAACTGAAAGTTGTGTCTGAGTCTGAAAGTGTATTGATACTCCTGTCCTATTACTGAAGCTGCTTTTTTATGTCACAATGTGTCCCCAAGGCAATGCCGGGCACCCCATTCCTTTACCTTGAAAAAATCTAACTTTGTAGTCCTATTAGTGGCCAAAATTGACAAAATAAAAAATTCAAGTTGTGCCCTTGGCATGCACTTCTTCATGAGAAAATAGATGTCGTGACCCATGAAGCCCTCACACATCATATGTTTTGACATCTAAATTTACTGTAGCCAGATATTGGAAAAAAGAAATTAGGGTCTTACTTGGAAATGTTCTGCTGAGTTGACCTTATTATGAACAAAAAGTGGTTGACTAGTTTCTTGGAGGACAAACATGGTACACTCCTGGCTATTCAGGAACCCTGGATTCAACATTGTCATCCAGAGATGGATATAATGAATCTAAAGTGGTGGTGTCCCATGTGCCAACCCCCCCCCCCACGATGCTCTTGGAAATGACTGGTCATCTAGCCCTTAAGCCCATCATTCTGATTATCTTCTTACTTATCTACACTATTTTCTTACAAACCTTTATTCTGACTTCCTTAGGACTAAGTACTTTGAAATCAAATAAGTAAGTATAAGTAAGGTAAGTAAGTAAGGTGTGCCAAATCTCTTTTCTGTGTTAACCAATGATAATTAAAACAAATATACATTGCTTTAAAAATTTGACTTTTAAACATGCAGAAAGAGTTAATGTCTGCCACAAGCTTTTAATGCGTAAAATATTATTCACACAGTACTGTGTTCATTGCCTAGCTTTGATCACAGTGCTTGAAACAGGTGGAATGCACTACTGACATACAACTGTGAAATGTGGGGATCAAAGCACTTGTAATTACTCCATAGGTGCTCTTTTTTTTGGATTTTACTGTCTGCCTCTTTACAGTCTGGTATGGAGATAAACATAATCTTACTGTATAGTATGTCATCTTCTACTGATAACACTTTATGTAAGAAAATCCACCTATACAGTATGTTTTCATTGTTTATATCCTAGACTGTGTAGGATCATAGTCATCAAATTAACAGCTTTCCTTATTCCCTTTGTTAATATTAATCCTATATTACTTAAGGTGTGGGTAAATGAAGATGCACCAGGAAAGTACAATCATGGCAGCATTTGCTTAGAAATACACAGTAGAGTGAGACTTTTTAAAAATCAGTAAGCTTAAGGCTAAGAATAGACTATGTACATAGATGTGATGACATCAGAGCATGAGTGCAACTACCACCGTTCTCTCTGTTTAGGGCCACATTATCGGCTTCTCTACATAGTGCAGCCAATAACGCACCCCCATTAAGTCAATGGGCTGACTTATAACTAACGCGCCTGGGCATGTTAGCTTTATGTCAGCCTGACGTGTCCAGTTATGTCAATGGACATGTCATACATCAAACCTCCGTTGCGTTTATGTCAATGTGGTGCTTTTCTCCGACATAAACATGACAGAGGCTCGGACTAATGGATTGGGGGCTATGACGGCTGTATAGATAGCCATGAATAGTCCATTGCCTTCAGTGCTGGGCTTATGCCCTGTGCTAAAATCCCTGCATTAAACACAGGGATTTTAGTGCAGTGTAGCCCTAGCCATAGGATACAATTAGGATGGTTTTCTTATTGAGAAGCAACTACAGAATAAAACTCCTACTTTCTTAACCAATCCAGCATTAGGTATCACACCCCTTATCACACTCAACTCCTCCCTCAAGCTTAATTGTGCCGTATCATAGAAAATAACTGTAGTTAACCGAGCTTTTACAATTTGATAATATGAAATACATTTATTTTATAAGAATCAGGTCACTTCCTTAATATGTCCAAGATAAAATAGTGAGAAGCTATAAGAAATGTCCCTGCTCAAATAATGCTTCAAATAATACATGGGGACTTTCACCAAGTAGGACCTTGATAACCTATGGGTCAATCATTCTGACTGGTGCATTCTGGCCTCTGTGAGGCTGCACTATTTGCATTTCTATTGTTCCGAATGCTTGGGTTACTTGTAGGT
The DNA here is from genome assembly GCA_036250615.1 of Ptychadena robeensis. Taxonomy (NCBI): domain Eukaryota; kingdom Metazoa; phylum Chordata; class Amphibia; order Anura; family Ptychadenidae; genus Ptychadena; species Ptychadena robeensis. The sequence continues at coordinate 136,043,954 of CM070032.1, read as the reverse complement.
CTATGTACAACAGGTACACTTCAAAATGATTGTCTGGAAGATTTAGAAAGAGGTTTTTTTCTGATTGACATAAGGGTATGAGATTGCCTTGGGTAGGAAAAGGACAAAGATGAAAGAGAACAGAGGTCATTGCCTATACTGTTATGAGCGGCAGAGCCCAAAACCAGTGTATACTGCAAGGAAAGGTATATGCTCTCTAACACATGATGCTACTGCAGATATTCAATAGACACAGATAATAACAGGGTTTAGCCTGCCATACACATGTCCGATATTCTCTGGCAGATGCCGTCAACTTCAATGAAGACCAGCATCTTCATTGAAGGTAAGGGCCGGCACACAAAGGGTGCCGGCCGATGCTGTCAGCTTGGCACTGCAGCGTGATGACGTCATCACGCTGCTTTCCAGAGCTGATCGGACCTGCTCTGTCCGTCCCCACTCGGTAGGTGTGTGGGGGCCTTTAGGAATAAAGGTGTCCATACACAGTTCAATATTTCTGTTCGATCATCTTAAAACAATTGAGTTCTCAAGCTTAGAGCCATATAAATAACAATTTAAAAATTGTATTCCTTATCAACAATTTAAACTTTCCTTTAAATGTGTTAACTGTGATATTGTTGTATATTATAATGGTAATTGTATAATGTGTTTTATCAAATGGCATTAACAGCTAACTCCAGTCAAGCAATAATGTGCTGATGTCTGATGTCACTGACTGTCCTTGTAAGGTGGGTGTTTCTTCACATAAGAACTGTGTGTTCAAAAAGCATGTCAACGTCATGACATAGATAACAAAGACATTTGGGATGGGAGATGTAAACTGCCCTTTGCTCAGCAAATTTAACAAAGCTGTCCTTGGGACATCAGGAAACAGAGGAAACACGTTAATGGGACCCTCCCAGTCTGTAGCCACATCATTTAATATATCCCTATCCTTGCTGGGACAGTAGGGAGTCCTACTGTCTTTACACATTGCTAGTGTTTGACAGCAACGTGTCAAGAAATTGCATCAGATCTAAAGACAGTTTACATAAATGTGCTAGTACAAGATATCACTGTAAATGTAAGGCTATGTCTCCACATCTGTCGGTGTGGCCCTCGACATCACTAAAGGGCCGCACATAACATTTAAATCTATACTGACTTGTATGAGCATTTTTTAATTAAAAAATTAAAATTTTTACAATTTTTTTTAAATGATACTTTAAGCATTAGGGAACACTGTAGTATGGTAATGCACATTTTGTGTCATGTATATCATCAAAAGTTATGTGCTGCAAAGCCATGGATTATATTGATGGGGCACATAACCCTTTGGCAGACAGGTCAGTTTCTATTTCTAGTTTTAGTCAGTTTCTAGTTGTTTTGGGGGCCTCAAGTGGAAGACTGAGAGGGGCCGCCAAAGAACACCCAAAGGGTCGCATGCGGCCCCCGTGCCGCAGGTTGGGCACCTGGGCCCTATGCTAAGCGCAGTGCTTGTTGGGGGTCCCGACGGAGCACATACACATTACCTGTCTGGTAAAACAGAGCATCCGCCGGCTCAGCACCGTGAGAACAGAGCACCCGCCAAGCAGGTAAAGTGTATGTGATCCGTTGGCACCCCCCGCCAAGCACTGTGCTTAGCTAGGGGGTCCTGACAGATGACATAGCCTAAGGGTTACTACCATGCTGCTGTGGGCTGCCAGCCATTGTATGCATTTTTGGATGGGTTGGCATTTGCATTTCCATATCAGAACCGCAGAAATCTAACCATGTATGGTCACCTTTAGGGTGGTTACACTCACTACCAGTGTATCTGTGGAATAGGACCTTTCTAATCCTTCCAATCACTATGTATTCTATCAGGGAGGTCACTATACTTTATAGTTGTTGGTAGATCTAATGGAAATTGTATGGCATGATCTAAAGGTGTATGGGGGGCTTTAGATGGACTTCATATAAATGATTAATTGCACCCTTCCCCATTCTACCTAAAACTAAAAAGAAAAAAATTACACTTTATGAATCTATTTCTGGTTCACCCCACTTATGAGAACAAGAAACCTGAACCAAATGCAATACAACTGTACATATTTAGCAGCTTTATTACTGATCAGTGAACAATATGGAAACTTGGGTAATTTGATAAAGAAAAGTAACTATTTTAGCTTAGCACTGATTTTACTGACTGTTCCTTCAGTTTTCACTACAGCTTATCTCTTGCCAAGGTCTGTGACAGAATGACGTCATTTCGTTATTGAACAATATTGACTGCAAAGCAAAATACCATTCTGTAAGTTAACCTTGCCATCCTACCTATTTATTATTTTGCAACTTGCTTTAGTAAAGTTCATTCTATCTGAGTGCAATTCCCTATTCCATTCCAGGTGCATCACTTTTATTAGGTCATTTGCAATCAAAGGATATGCTATATTCTTACTTACATTCTTTTTAACTTTTCAATGTACAAGTATGTGTTTTAAATATATGTTTGGGCAGTAAATGTGCATTATGATTAAATAACCTCTGAAATCCCAAACCGAAAAACATTGAGGACAGACAGAACTATTTCATGGACAAGAATTTGAATATACAATAATGACCCTTCCTCACCAAATTGTGTTTAGGAAATAATGGGAAGCTAATAAGAGATGGTCAAATTTTTCTACCAGTTGACTTGAGTTACTCGCAAGCTCCCCAAAATTGCTGCAAATGTTTAGAAGGGTTATGCCAATAAATTGTGAAAAAAAAATTCTACCCGCATACATAACACGATGGGAATCAGACATTGGCACCCCCCTGGATAAAGCCCAATGGACACAAATTTGGAGCACCACTGCCCATGGCCCTTTATGGAAACCAACTATAAGTGTTTGCTTAGGGAGAGATGGAACCCCAGAGGTTGGCCAGTTTCACACCTGGTGCCTCCCATTTATGCTTCCGTGGTTGCTGCTTAGTTGGATCCCTATTGCATATGTGGTGGACCTGTCCAAAGATCAGGACCTTTTGGACTAGAGTCTGTGATTTAGTATATATAGTATTGGGGAGGACTAAAAGACAAAAAAAGCACATGAAGCCCTTATAAATTTAAAACCCCCTGATTGCCCTTACCATCACTTGGCAGACCTTGGCATAAATCTGTCTTCCACCCCTACAGTGACACAGGTCAGGAATATGATGGCCTAGTACTTAATGAATGAGAAACTCATAACCTTCCACCATGACTCTGTGCCTACATTTCATTAATAAAGTGCAAAGTTAACCCCCGCTGGGGTTCCTGACAGCACCATCTTGTCCAGCGCTGTCCTGTCAGTACTGCACTGGATGAGATGGAGGCACCCGGTGAAAATCAGAGCCCCGGCAGCGCAGATTTACCATTCCGCACTGCTACGGCGGCTCCGATCTGAAGAAGAATTGAGTGATGTGACATCACATAGGGCAGCAGTGGGAGATTCAAAAGTAAATAGCACGAAAACTGTTTTCTATGGAGAAAACTGTTTTCAGTGTAATTCCCCAGATGTGCCCCTTTGCAGTTAACCTTTTCTCTCCTGGTGTGTTCATCACACCAGGGGAGAAAGGGTGCCAAAGGGAATTGTACTGGATACAGTGATAACTGTATCAAATACAATTAAAAGTAAAAAAATCACAAAACACATTTCCAATTTAATAAAAATGTTATTATAGACATAAATACATACTGTTTTGAAATCTTTCATACAAAAAAGTATTTTAGAGATTGTATGATTCAAATTATACCTTTTTTATGTATTTATTTATATTTTATTACATTTTTTAATATAATTGTGTGTTTCAAACCTTATTATATTCAGGAAGTCTATAAGACCCTTGTACGAACATATTTTGGGGAAGTTACAGGCCTACATAAAAAAAAATTCCATTAAAGTCTATAGTGCGCTTTTGGTACATACATTCTTTTTTTTTTTATGTTCCCACCAACCTTCTATACATTTCCAGAAAGTTTGGTGATAATACCATGTTCAGGGGGCTTTGCAATCAACTCACAAACTCAGCTTGTCTAAATTTCAAAAATCCATTTTACCTCTAAAGCTAATAAAGACAGTTTCTAATACAATGATTAATATATTAAATTCATAGTCAATATTTGCCTAGACTTCATGGTTCAACTTCAATCTTTTATCTTAGGACAATGTAGTTGCAATGGAGTTTATTTGTTAGCGCATGGGCATACTTCCAATTAGTATTCCAATAAGTAACCAAAGACCCAGCATTCATGTAAGATATTTGTTTTACTGTCTTGGTTTTCTCTGCTGCACCTGCTTAAGTTATAAACTTTGAATTAGCTTCACTCATCTCAAACACTAAGTGCCCGAGACATCTAAGAACTCCTGTGCCTTTCATCTTGTCTGCCGCCAAGCTCTGCGGCATCCATTGCCTAAACTAACACAGAAATAGTAATCCCCTTGACTTCTGCAAGGCTGTTTTTTTTTTTACTTTCCACATTTTGTTATGTACAGCAGACATAGTTATTACAGAGAATTGGCAATTCTCCAGGCTGACATATTTTGGTGTTTTATCCCTTTTCTCTATTGATCTGAATTTTGATTTGTTTTCATTTCTAGAGTTGTTTCATTTCTAGAGTTGTGCCTTGGTAAAGGAAAATAATCTTGATAGGCTAGTGCAGGAAAATATCTTGAGTTCCCCCTATTCCCCAAAAGGAAAATGGATTTCTGAGCAATAAAAAAGCTAAATTAAACATGAATTGCATTATTTTAGAAAAATGCAAAACAGAACAATTACTTACTGTATGCCTTAGGCTAAGTTTACACTGTCTCTTGTAAGGTCGTTTTCTGGTCTTTTAAGTGACCAGAAAACGACCTTGCTTTAGGTTTAAAATGAAAGTCAATGAGGTCGTTTAAAGAACAGAAAATGTACTGTCGTTAATCAAGCAGTACGTTTTCTGTTCCTTTTTTGAACGCCTTCTGTCGCGTTCATAGGGTCGACTTCAATGGTGAAGCTCTGAAAGCGAATGCAGCAAGTTTGCAGAGCTTTTTAGTCTTTAAAAAAACAACCTGGGAGTGGCTATCCCTCCTTTCCAGGCCCCCTGCAGGGTCAGGTGACCTCCTGTGGCTGCTTGAAGCTCACTCCTTGCCCCCCTGGACGTTTTTCAGTCTTTAAAGCTAGAGTACATTTTGTACAAAGGTCTTTGCTTTAAAGCGTCTTTAAAGCCTTTCTGCCACTGGAGAGTGTCTAGGAAGCTTTAAACGTGACGACAGTGTAAACTTAGCCTTATACACTTATGGGCATTTTATTGGGTATTTCTGTTTAACTGTGTAATGCAAGTAGCTAATCAGCCAATCAATGCATTTAGGAATATAGATTTTTCCAAGACAACCAGTGACCTACCTCCAGTGTGGAAATCTGGTTCTTAAGTCTATTTTGCCAGGTGTCATGACTTTAATCGCACTTTTCTTAGTGCCTAACACAAACCCGTTTTCTAATTTTAAACCCCAACTTCTGCCTTTGCTTACCCACTTTTTCTTGGAGACGTTACCCTTTTTACTTGGTTCCTAATTTTAACCCCTCCCCCAGCCTAGTGCCCATTTTAACCCACTTCCAGCCTGGTGCAAAACTTTAACACTTCTTGGTTGCGTGGACAGTGACAAGAATTCAAAATAACTATGGGGGATTTAATTAATTAATCAGTTAATGGGATTTTGAAGCATTTGACAATTCAAGTTCAGTCCAAATGCAGGAATACAATGCCTGTGGATACTCATCCTGAAAATACTGATAACAGCCTCAGAGAATGTGTCAGTGAGGAGGTCAGAACCCATTTCATAATTTTCAAATGTCACTTCATTGGGGTAACTGTTTCAATCCATAGACACAAAAATATATTAGATTTTTTAACCATTTAATAATAAGTTTTACTGTAAAGCAGGGAACACACGCATACCTATGGGCCCGATCAATGGGGACCAATCAATCCCACTCAAAAACTTGTATATCGGTCATGAGCGTAAATGACGGTCAATGTCCGTTGCTTTGCATGGAAAGCGTGGGTCTCCGGGCAAAGCATCGGCTGAGCTGTCCGATATTTGACAGCCGATATTTGACAGCAACTTGATGACATCATCACGCTGCTGCAGGAAACATCGGATGGCTCCAATATCGAGCCTTGTGTTCCCTGCTTTAGTCTTTGTTTCTCACAACATGCTACTTCCAAGGCTGTTACATTGTCTGGGTATCTTCAGCAGTTCATTGTGCTCATCTAGTTTATGGTAGGTAGTAATGGGCGAACCTCGGCTGAGGCTATTTGCAAACCGGTGGACTGAACTTCCGCAAATACCCACCATTCATATGTTCGCAGTGAATTCAATGGAGGCTGAAATTCTCAAACTTTCAGGTCAGGTAATTGTAGCCACTGTACCAATAACAAAAAAGTTCAAAAGAGTGCAAACAACTTGGTCAGTATCATGCCAGAGAGGGATCAATGATGACATTAAAAAAATGTATGTTTTTTTCCCCCCAGCAATAAAGTACGAGGAGAGGAGAGAGGGACTAGGTGAATGATAGCATCCACTATCCCAAAACATCAATCACTCCCGTCTGTCTCATAGAGATTTTCCCTGGATTCCAGGACTGGGGGGACTTTCAAGGTCGAAGGTCTCAACAAGGTATCAAACGATCATGGTGACTATCCATGCATTGTAGGTAGGTACTAATAGATATGCATTCTGGGAACGTGACTTCCAATGCAGTTAGAGTGTACAACTCGCTGTCCACTTTGATCAGTAGCCTCTAATATGCAGCATCCCCCTAAGTATGGATACTTCGGTATCAACGTAGGTACAGTTCATTTATTGTCCATAAAAACAAAATCAAAAAACAAAGTGCAGGCGGAGCCCCAGTAGCAAACAGGGGGCCCCACAGAATAATATAAAGCTGTCGCTCTTCTTTCCCACTCGGGTATGCAGAGATAGATATGCGATATGTGATCCCAGGTTAGGCGTGATAGCACCCCAACATATGTTTGTTCATAATGAAGTCCTCAGGGGGTCCACATGGTTGTTTCCCAGTGATCTTATATCTGACATCTCCATCCCCGAGTTTCCAGGTGATCAGTGTATGGTGTCCTGTCTTGGGGGAACGAGGGACCGTCTTATGGAGCCATACGACTGTATCTCTATATAGTAATCTGGTCTTGTGCAGAGTAAAAGAGGTGTTGTCCTTCTTTATATGGCCGTCGGTTGGTTCATACTTCAGGCTTCCTTCGAATCCCCCGTCAGTGTGTGGCTCCTAGTCCTCACCAGGAGGACTTTTTATGGCAAAATCTCTATGAGACGGATGGGAGTGATTGATGTGTTTGGGATAGTGGATCCTAGACGTATCATTCACCTAGTCCCTCTCTCCTCTCCTCGTACTATTATTTGGGATGTCGGTCGAATCTATTAACTTGTATTTGTAACCGTGCACGTTGGGATCGCCCCCCATTCCCCAGCAATAAAGGGTTAAAAAAAAACCTACATGATCAAAAGCAATTTTTTGCTTTTGCAGAGAACTTTTAAACTGCATACATTTTTTACTAACAGACCAGTTCGTTTTTTTCTACCATTTAATAACTTGCTTTGTACATATAGTAATTGTTATATTCTTCAAAGATCTCTATTGCCTACTCATTTGACAGAAACAAAATAATGGAGCTCTGGTTTTGAGCCTCAACTTTCATCTTTAATACTTTCATATACCAATATGGATATGTTTTCCTATAATAACATGTGAAAGTTTTCACACGGTTACACAAACAATTCGAAGATTTATAACATATCCCCATTACATTTGTTGTGAAAACGACCGAATGTTAACTTCGCATCTGTGATAACAATATGCTAATTTAAGCCACCACAACTTAAAAAAAAAGAAAAACAATACTTGTTTACAGTAATTCCAATAATGAGATCCCAGCGATGGCAGGAAATATTTTTAGAAATGTCTTAGTGTAATTAAAGCAGCTGATGACACAAAAGGGATATTTATTTGGAACAGCAGCCAAATAGTACATTTCATGCTACTTCAGGACTTGTTGTGCTGTGCAGCTTTCGTCTGAACAATAAACTTTTCCAGTTGAATTCTGAAAACATTGGAAAAATACAGGAACTCTGTAAGCACTATGTCCAAAAACAAACTAGAGGAAGCTTCTGATTTTAATCTGATGTTTCACTTTACTCGGTGAGAGTGAACCGCTACTTGAGATAAACAAAAATTCCATGGGCAGGAGGCCAATCCAAATACCCTTAAGGCATGCCTATACTAGGTCTACAGAGAAAACATGGTCATGCCTCTCACTTCTGAACATGAAACCAATGCCAACCTCAATGCTTCAGGTACCTCATGGAAATTAGATTGTCAAATGGCTGTAAATTTATGGTAATAGATCAGACTCGCACTGCTGCACTCTACCAACGTGCATGTTACAGTATGGTTACTTTTCTATGGTATCTTTAAAAGGAGTCTTGACCAGCAGAGTTCATTCCTATTAGTTGAAGCGGTTCTTCAATAAAATTGGTTGTCTGGACATTAACACATGCTGCCACTTGACTCTTTAGCAGTGGCAACATGTTCTCTACAATGATAATGTACACTTTTCTTTCCAGATAAACTAGATTCTTTTAAGTAATGTATGCCATGCACAGGCTTCTGCCAAAGTTAGCTGAATGTAATCATGGATTGTGTACACACGCTGATATGATGCAAGGTAATAACTTTACTAGACTAAAGGCTGCCATACACATACCAAGTAGGTATTCATTAAAGCTAATGCCATCAGCTTCCATCGGCCAGAGATTATCGGACATGTCCGTTCTCTGGCCG
>CM070032.1:136021429-136035022 GCA_036250615.1 Ptychadena robeensis | reverse complement strand
CAACAGAAACATCTACACCACTTGAGGGGTTCACATACTTTCAAGCAGCACTGTATCTTTGAGGGTGGCTTAAGTAATGTTGGGATGTAGGTAAATAATAAAGATTAAATGTTTAGGACAGACAAGACCTCAGCACGTTCTGCAGGTTGAAGAACCTGGTATATATGAGGCTTCCATCGTTTGTAAAGACATAGTGTATGTACGCGATTATTGGGCTGGGCCTCCTTCATCTCCATATGAAACAAAAAAGAGAGCTGTGAGATAACCTGTGAAAGAGATGGTGGAGTGGGCTGGATCCATTCTTGCATAATAGCCTGTCTAGCAATTATTAAGCATAAATGGTGCAGGCATGGTGTACATGGTGTATTCCATTACACTACAAAGGTAATGACTTAAGAATGGAATGTTATTTACATTCCGGTGTGCCAATACATTTGCCAATATGTTGCAGTTCTGCACTGGATTCTGAAACAAAAGATGGTGATACTGGGTCATCAAGTTAAGCTTTAAAATCCCATATATAAGTAGCTTACATCTGCTAAGATGGATCATCAGCAATCAACTATAATTAGCAGGATGGTCAAGTATATTTTGCAATAAAAAAGAAAAATGTTCAGAATTATTGCAACACCATTGAGGTCTTTCTACTCATTTTTAGAATAATTGTTTGTTTGTTTGTTTTTTAAATACCAGGTTTCTACAAAAAGCAGACAGTAAAGTTCATACTATTAGAAGCAGAAATAACATTATCAGTATAATTCATATTTTGGAGAACAAATAACATTTTAATAGCAACAGTCAAACGTTTTAGGCAACTATTGTTAGGACAATCCATGTATACAGTTTTCACTTACTACAGTGCATATTATCAAAGGCTTTTTATTTATGACACCCTGAGCACCACATCACCAATACCTTATGTATGATAGGGTTAATTTTTAGTACATTAGATTGAAGCTGCTACATGGCAGGTTTTAAGCTACCGAAGAATAAACAATGAGCTGCCTAAGAAAAAGCACCTTCTGTTTCAAAAATGTTAGAATTACAAAGATGGTTAGTTTAATAGTATCAAGCACTAGAGTTATAGAAAGGATTAGTAATAGGATTGTAATGAGTGTTGGTGTTAGGGGTACAGGATAATGTATAGATTACAGGAAAGGATAGACTTAGAGTTACAGAGATGGTTAGAGTTCCATTTATAGGAAAGATTAATGATGGAATTATGGGGATGGTTACTTTAGAGTTAAGTGACAGTAAAAGATGTAACAAGAAGGTTAGATTTAGGTTATAGGGAGGGTTAGTGAAAGGCCTAGACTCCATTGAGTCTTTACCATGTGCTCGCGTTAATACAACCATTGCTTTTGACATATTTTTAGGACGCGTACTTAGGAGTGTTTTGTGCAAGCCCCAATGCATTTCAAGGGGCGCATTCATGCATTTTCAAAACCACAGAATGGCACACAGCGAAAAGGAAAAGACGTGCACCAAACACTAAAAGAAAGGCTCAGTGGAGTCTGGGCTTCAATGTTAAGGCCTCCATTGAGTCTTTTCCTTGCCCCAACGTTAACGCAACTTAGCATTTTGGGAACAGAAACAGAATGACTGTCCATGCATTGCACCCTGCCTTGTCCCTCCTCTAGCGGTAGCAGAGTACACAGGTTTTCTATGAACCTTTTACACTTGGTTTATGTTGTTTTATGCCTTGATGCAATATTGCAACGCATTAATGAAAACTCATTGCATCACGCACTTTTCTTGCTGCAGTGCAAGCATCTAATGCATTGTGTTAATGCAAATGTACTGCAGAACACATTTTAATTCTGCAGCGCCAGCATCTTGTGGTATTTACCTGTGCCCACTGACAGTAAATAACATGCCACAACGCAGCATGTATACTGTGAAAAGGATTACAAGGAGAGCTAAAGGGAAAGGAGTTAAATGCACATCTCCTAAATAAGGCATCAACACTTATATTGCCAGGGATTAAGAGACAGGTTGTGAGAACATTACAAAACACAATATGTATTAGAGCAATACTTTTTGTTCCTAATGTTTCCCCCAACCATCACTATTAATCACTACATTCCCTGCAATTTTAGTGAAGATACCATTTTCCGATAGCCTTCAATCATTTTTATTGGGTGTTTTTTTGTAAAGCAAATAGAAACAAACAATCAAATTACAAATATACCTGAGCAATTATAAGAAGCAAAGAAGTACTTTTGATATTAACAAATTAATTTATCGAGTACAATGCTCAGGCAACTTAGGACATAGTCCCAATGCTACGCAGAGTGTAATGTAACAGTTTCAAAACTAGAACTGTGTTACATATTAGAAAAGTAAATAAAGTAATGCAACAGCAATTTAGGAACATATTTCAACCGTCTCTACCCACCATGTGCTGATATCTAGCATTAACACCAACAAACCTTTTCATTGAGACCCATTCAGAAAATACTTTTTAGAAATATTGTTTTTGTTTTAATAAGGGTTTCAGTGTATGAGATTTACCAGCATGGTAATATAAATACGAATTCATTTCTTATATACGCCAGAGAATCTATCTTTTCTTTAAAAACGAGGTCAGGCCTATTCCTATATGTATCGGGATATGTGTGAGAGGACTTACTCTCTAGAATGATGAGGCGAAGAAGAAGAGAAATAGCACATAAAGGTGTTTTGACTGGGGTAGCTAAAGGTCCCTCCTGCAGTCACAATCGGATATGACAAGACCACATGAGCTTGCTGAATGGAATTAGCAAGGCAGATGAAAGGGACACAGGTGAATATGGGTGAAGGGGAACATCCTATAGGGAAGTAGACAGTAAAAATCCATTAAGCATATAAAATAAATCATCCCAGTGTAAAACTATTTTATTATGATTCTTAAATAATGCACAGAATAAAAGAAAAAAAAATTGTCAGGTTCACCGTCTTATCAGAACTCGTCAGCAAGGCCATAAAAAACTATTTAAATGTAAATGAAGCCTAATAGTGACATGGCTTCTTAACTAAACAATGGCTTAGGAAGTTTCTTATTATGCCTTGTTGTTCTAGACAGGATATGACATTAATTTATGCAGATCTCTCCAGCAATGATTTGTTTTGTGTCACAATATTGTTAATGCAATCATTTACCTACCATATCATAATTTTATTAAAACATGTTTATTTTAAAAGACTATTAGTATAGCTTGTGATAGCAATGGGCAAAAACAAGTCACTATAACTACATTTATACAGTGTTTTTGAGGCTCTGGTCCAGAGTCAATGCAGATCAGATGTCAATCCTCCAAACTCCACCACACTACAGATAACCCCCGCTCAGCCTTGTGAGGCTAGTTGGCTAATGCTAGCCATACACATGCCGATAAGCGGCCGATTTTTAATCTGACCGACGGGCGTGCGCGCTCGCGCCGTCGGTCAGGTTAAAAATCGGCCGCTAATTGGCATGTGCCCACATGGGGCCCCACTTCTCGGCCGGCCAGAGAACGGACATGTCCGATCTTCTCTGGCCAATGGGAGCCGATGAAAGCCGATGCCATAAGCTGCAATGAAGCGGCGTCTTCATTGCAGCTTATGGCCGGCACACAAAGGGTGCCCAGCCGATTGAAGGGGCCCCATAATGCAACGGGAGGCTAACGTGATAACGTCATCACGTTAGCCTCCCGGAAAGATATCGGGACTAGTCTGCCTGCACACATCGGCGTGTGTATGGCAGGCTTAATACCAGCAACCACCGATACCTGGTCCCCATTCAAAGGAATGACATTCAATCTGGATTTAGGGACACGTCTGTTACCTGTTCGACAGACCTGTCTTCAAGCAGGAATGGTTCATCCTGCTTAAAGACAAGGGTGGCGGGGTCCGATGGCCCCACAATCGATGACCGCAAGCGCACATGGCGTTATGTCAGCACTCAAGAGGGTCATAGATTGTGCACCCATCTTTACATGTATGGGCACCTTTAGATTATGCATACTATAATCACAATCATCTTAAACTAGCAGTATGGATTATGATCAATTATTCTGGTTGGTGCCATGGTTATCTGTACTTGTGACTATAGCGATCTAAACTTCTGAGCCTACCCCAATAAGCAAGCCTTAAGGCCCCTACACATGTACCGAGTGGGTGGCCGACAGATCAGCAATGGAGTGCAGCATGATGATGTCATTGTCGCTCACAGCATCGGTGGGCACCCTTTATGTGCTGACCGTTAGTTTCAACAGGGACGCCGGTCTCCGTTGAAACTAAAGGCATCGGCCAGAGATTTACGTACATGTCCGTTCTCTGGCCAACTGAGCCTATGTGGGCACCCCCGAGTGGTGGCCGATTTTATCGATGACAGACAGACGCGAGCGCGCACATCGGTCGTCGGCAAAATCGTACACCGCTCGGTGTGTGTGTGGCGGCCTTTACATTTGTCACAATATTAGCAATAATTACAGTGCTACCAATACTAATTGAAAAAAAGTTCTGTACAAAAAATATGTCAAACAGAAAGACATAACAAAATGTCCATGGAACAAAAAAGCTATTATTGTATACACAGTTAGAAATGATTTAGTGGTATTGGAGTGTTGGATATTTACAATTCTTAAAAACATGACTACAATCAGAATACACCAAAACAGGCCTCTTTCAATAAGATTACTGAAAAGGAAACATTGGCGTTCAGTGACAAAAGGTGGGAGTGGGTGAGTTTGTTTTCAATCCTTATTGTTTCAGAATATTTGCTTTTCAGAAGCCTTGCAACCCTCTTGAGCTCTCAATCATCACAATAAAAAACACAGCACCCCTCCTCCCTGATTTCCAGCTGCAGGCTGAGGATCCAGGAAGCACCTTGGGCTATATCACAAACTTTTCAGAGCATGCAGGAAATAGGAGCCTAATTATTATAAATGTGAAGTCAAGGCCCGGCTAGATCATTGCAGATGGTGGAAGTAAATAGCTGAGACAGATCAAGATCTCATTACAGGGAAAAAGAAAATATATGAATCTGGTTTCAGTTTCACCGTTATATACTACTGCAAAACCATCCATCACTCACAATAAAATTATTTTCTTCATGAAAATTTTTTTTTCTTTATGAAGTGATATGCAAGGATACAGAACAACAGGTTAAAAACTATGAAAGAAACCAAATAACTTGCCACATTGCAGGGGTCCTATCAAGTATACCAAGTTAACCCAAATAACTAACTAGTGTAATTATTTCACATTTAATTTATTGAAGTTTAGCAACACTTGCCTGCACCAGTGTGAAGATATTGGTATGCCTTTATCAAATATTGACATCCATGTTATCCTTTTGGGCTATAAAATGACCAAGGGATGCCTAATGCCATGTTTCCGGGCTGCTGCACCTTCCAGGTGTCTGTTGGAAACGCAGCATTTCCAGACGACCTACTGAATGAACCTTTTTTTAAGGATCTGTTTAATTATTTTAGGGTTGACATATTCACTCCTTTATATCTGCAGATAGGCACCATTGGACAGCAAAAAAGGGTAGTGTTAGATCAACAAATAATTTAGATGGACTTTATGGCAGGAATATGAAATTCATTAACTAAGCAAGCAGAAAAGATCATGGAGGAGGTCAAAGTTTTTGAACCACCTGAGTTGCAGCAATTTCAAAGCCCCTGAACATGATTTATTATAAACTACAAGTGCCAGAGCTCCCTCCAGGCCCGTTTCTAGCCTTTCCGGGGCCCTATGCAAAGGTATAGCATGGGGCAGAGTCGCTGAGTGGGGGGATGGTTGCTATCATGAGTTCAGCCGAGTTGTTAAGTTTCTGAGGTGCGCCATCGTTCATGTTTTTGACACTGGCAGGATCGCGCTGTCAGTAGCAATTGCCATGCGGAATATGCATGCGGGGTAGAGCACTCAGGGCCCTCGGGAGAAAAGGGCCCTGGTTTCTACAATTCTTCCCTACATCGCCAGCTGTTTTGGTGATAGTATCTTGTTCAGGGGCTTTGTAATCTACTCACAGCTTTGTAATCAACTCACAAAGTCAGCTTGTTGATTTTTCCCAAAACAAATAGTCCACCATCGCTTGTCATAAATTTCACTTACCAAAAACCATACATTCAAATTTGGGAGGATGCATGATCTAAGCAACTTTAACCCTGGAAAGGATTGCACACAACAGGTAAGTTAAGTGCTCATCTCAAATGTAAAAGGACATCTAACTATGAAAATGATGGCCTGCAAAAACACTAGGTCTTATTTTTGAAAGCTAAGAACATGAAAATAAGGCTGCAATTGGCATAGGGCCATCAAAGTCATGTGCGTTAATATGCTCCTAAAGCCCCCCATACACCACATACAATTACCATGCAACTTCTATACAACCAACTTTTCTTCTACTAAAACCATGTAATAGGAGGACCTTTTTACACCTTCCAATCACTATGTATTCTATCAGGGAGGTCACTATACTACATAGTTGTTGGTAGGTCTCATGAAAGTTGTATGGAGGAATCTGAAGGTGTATGGGGGGCTTTAATGCCTAACCTTCTGTTGGTGCAGATAATAGCTAAGAAAGGCATAAATAATCACACTGGAGCTTGTGATCGTGTCTTAAAGAATCTATTTACATATACCATACATTATGACTATGATTGCAACATTTCTATATAAAAAAACATAATATTTGCTGATCTTTGATCTTTGAAAATGTTTAAAAATATTGACACATGTCTTCTTTTTAATTTTTTTTAAACAGCCTGTAAAAGTAATGTAATGTAGGACTTTGTGGTATTATAGGGATTAAGACACACTTGAGGATTCCAGATGGCACCTAAAATGGTGGTCAGACTACTGAACGGATTATTTCAGTAAAAGTTGGCCATACTGCCTGTTTATTAGAAAAGGATTGAGTTCAGAGTATTAACATACTTAAATCTCTTGGAGAAATCACCATTTGCTTAACCCTAAATGATTCTGACATAGTGGACCAGACATCATAGCACACACATCTAACATAAGTAATCTCCTGCTTTAAGGCATTGTAAACTGAACTTCTTGTATATATAAAGTTTGCAACCTTCACAATCATTAATGTTGCCCCTATGCAAACACCACAATGAGTAGAATTTTTTATTGTAATAAAAAAAGTGTGTTGGTAAATTCAAACAGATATAAAGATATAGATATTATCCTAGTTTAATTTGTATACTTTTATGTGCAATGCAGCCAGTCTAAAGGTATTGAATGCTAGTGCCCACACCATGCAGGGTGGGGGAAAAAGTCATATAGGAGTATTTATGCTTGTGTGTGAGAGACTTCTCTAAGAGACTTTATTAAAAAAGGGACCTGTCAGAGCAAATTCATTCACAAATTAACAGCCGTTAATACTAAAGTAATAGTAAATTTAATTCACTTGTTTTTCTCTGTATTTTCATCTATCTTTTAAGTATTTTTTTGTTAAAGTTACCTATTGTTAAGGTATAAACTATAAGTATAGTTTTAGTGGCCTGTTACATAACTGACCATACCTGTCAAGCCTCCCGTTTTAGCCTGGAAAGTCAGGTTTTTTATGTGGCTTTCCTGGCCAAATCCAGATTTTGAAATCAGGCTAGTTTAGGAAGGAGGGGCGTCTCTTTCCGTCCTGAATTACGACCCAGCTTGTGCAGATGATGTGCGGGGTTAACATTACTAGGGAGAGTAATGCCCTCTTTCTCCTAAATTAAGATAGCTAGGGAGGCAATTCTCTCATGATTGATAAGGGGTCCTCAGCTGATTGGCGGGCACCCTATGTATGCTAGCCATTACTTTGGATGAGGTCGGAAGTCAGCCGTGAATTTACCGACATGTTGGATCACCGTGCAATCTGACATGCAGGAGATTCCTGCTCGATCTATCCAGGGGGGTCCACCCAATTTGCCGGGCAACCAATGGGAACGCCCACAGCGGTCAATCGGCTGAAAAATCGGGTGAAAATTGGCCAGTGTATGGCTACCTTTAGGCACCTACTAAATAGAAGGGCAGGGACTTTTATCTCCTGAAGGTAGTGAAGGTAGTGATGTCATTTCCGGCATTCCGAGTCTGCCCGAAAACTTAAAGTGAAGTCAAGCCCCGTATTCCCAGCCAGCGAAATTAACAGCTATGTAACAGACAGTTTGTGCTATACAGTTCGTAGATGTTTAAAACATAAGCTAATATAATTTATTTAGGTGGAGGCTAATTTCTATTCATAGGTCATAATTATTATGATGTAATGACAGGGTGTGTTCTGTAAAGTTATTTATATTGAGGGTGCAAAAGTTGTAATGGAAAATCCAGGTTATGGATCATGGTACGGAGCTTCCAACCAACAAGTACACAGTGTGACTCTCCTGAGTCACTGTGAAAACTTCCTTACACTTTCCCTCTTCATCTTACATCCCAAATTCCCATAATCCTGCTAAGTCCAATTTTCTTTTTTCAAAATGTTTACGTGTCCACCTTTTGGAGCCTCTCTCCCACAGCCAACTATATCCACCACTTTCATTACACTCTATTGGCCATAATCCCACATCTTTATTCAACAAATTTCTGTCTATCCACTTAACCTAATGGATCGGCAACCATAATATCAGATATCCTAAGCTTACTAATATAATTAGACAACTTATTGCTTACTCCCCTTGGATCTCAGAGGAATTGAAGTAAACCTGGGTAAGGGATCTCTGATGTATCACTGCTTACTCATATTGCCTATTACTACTAGTGTTTTGGCTGTAGAATGTTTGCTTCATTAGCAACCAAAATAACATGTAATTTTCACTTCTCTGAGCACCAGACCCACTTCACACCCCTGTGGGGGTGACAAAGATCTCAAGTGGTCTGCAGCTGTGCTAGTAAAACTATTTAAAAGGAAAGTGTTGATATAAAGGCTATATTAATACGTAAAATACAAATGGTGATTAACAACCTACTAATCTTGCTTAAGCAGGAAATAGGATATAAGGTATGGCCATTTCCCTCCCCGTTTTCCTCCTGTTGTTTTCTAAAATCCACCCATTGCCACAGTTGTGGTTTAAACACTATGAACCTAACAACAACATAAATATGGCCATGATATAACTAACCTTACTCTAAACCTTGTATTCTGCACAGAAAGCCCCTGAGGAAGCGGTCATTGCGAAACATGTCAGGATTGTGCAATATGTTCTTGATGTGAATCTTTGTGCATGGACATATACAAACATAAATGTCTGTAATGTTTTATTTGTATAAACATGTATAAGAAGTTACATGTATGTGATCTTACAGTTGCTTTCAATTAATACAAATGAACGTTATATTAGGAAAAGTTCATTTTGAAGCTGCAAAAAAAAATTTAATTGGTGGAAAAGAAGGTGTGTGATTTTAGTTGTTGTGAATAATTTTATTTTTATTGTACCGCGGTGTCTGTGAATAAGTATCCTTGTGCCATTATTTATATTTATTTTGGCATCTCTATATGGGGGTAAGCTAACAGACACTTTAAGGCTATGTTCCCACTTAGAAAATCGCCTGCGCCGGTGTTTTTCAATCGCCTACACTACTTTCAATGGGCTTGTGCCCATTGATTGAAATAAAAATCGCCACCTCAGGCGATTTACTGCCAGCGCATGCGATTAATCGCCTAAGTAGGAACATACCCTAAAGTTGCTTTCTTCTCAGGTACTGAAGATATATGTTGTAAAGCGCCTAACAGAATAATAGGATATACTGATGGTATGAAATACTATTAGCAGCCAATACAGCTATGGCTTTTACATTTTTGTGGCATCTGAACCAAGAATCAGCAAGTGGCCACTTAAATTTAAACCTCATGTGATTTGCAGCAATATGTCACCTAATTGTGGAGCTGTCATTGCCCATTGTGCTTCTGACATATGGAGAAATAAGACTGTCGATGAGTGCTAAAATGCTTCTTCCTATTCAACATGCCTGGAGTGCTATTCCAAATAGGAGACTATCTAAATAAACATGTATGGTACATAGTATATTGGCATTAGCTTGATAAATTGTTTATGATCAATAGTGATGGCGCGAACCCGGAATTTGATGTTCGCGAACGGCGAACGCGAACTTCCGCAAAAGTTCCGCGAACTCGCGAACCGCCATATACTTCAATGGGCAGGCGAATTTTAAAAAACAAAGGGACCCTTCTGGCCACATAGTGTTGGGAAAGTTATTTCAAGGGTCTAACACCTGGTCAATGACAGACAGGGGGATCCATGGCAAAACTCCCAAAATTTTTTTTTCACGCAATAAATATCCCACAAAGTTTCGACATAAGTAGTCAATGGGATTTGAACATAAGGGGAGCTGAGAGAGCACGAAACAACATGGTTGGTAAATGCCTGTGTGAATTCCACCTGAAACAACTTGTGAGATCTGCTTTCCACGTTGCCTACAGCTTAAAAGGTGAATTAATTTAATGGAGGCAACGGTGGAGATCGGACAGTGTGGGAGCACTGGTGGAGATGGACAGTATGGAGGACCTGGTGGTGATGGTCAGTTTGGAGGACACTGGTGGTGATGGTCAGTGTGGAGGCCACTGGGTGGTGATGGTCAGTATGGCAGACACTGGTGGTGATGGTCAGTATGGCAGACACTGGTGTGATGGTCAGTATTATATTTATTATTATTATTATTACCATTTATTTATATAGCGCCAGCATATGACGCAGCGCCTTGTACAATACATTAGAGATAAAACACACAAATAACACACAGGTACGTAGGAATATAGGAGTAGAGTGACCCTGCCCTGACGGGCTTACACTGGTGGTGAGGTCGTATGGAGGACACTGGTGGGTCATGGTCAGTAAAATGGAGACACGGACCATTCGAACACTGGTGATGAGTCATTTGGAGTACACTGTGGATGATGGTCAGTTTTTTAGGCAGACACTGGGGTGATCGCAGATCACATGGCAGACACATGGCTAATGGCCAGTGAACACTGTGATCAGTAATGGCAGCACAGGCTGGTTTCGATGGTCAGATTGGTGGAGACACTGGTGTGTGACTGGTCAGTGTGGCGCACAACTGTGTGATGGTCCGTGTGGAGGAACACTGGGGAGATGGATTATCCCCATGTAATAGGCATGGAATGGATGGATATTCAAGTGAAGACTAGCCAAGATTACACAGAACACTGCACCTAGCCTAATGGTCCCTATGCAGCCAGCAGCTCTCTGTTCGAAACTCTCCTCCTTCTTCAGCAGAATGTGTACATGGCTCCTGTACTTAGATATTTTCATAGGGGGTGTGATGGTCCATGAGTGGGGGGGGGTGCTCAATTGGGAGCTGATTATGTCTCTGCTGACGTGAACTCACAGGGCGTCACAAAGTTTCACCAAGTTAAAAGAATAGGGGCCGGGTCCGAACTCGCCATATGTTTCGCGAACATGGGGCGAACGCGAACATGCGATGTTCGCCGCGAATAGTTCGCAGACGAACAGTTCGGGCCATCACTAATGATCAATAGCAATGATAAACAAACAATATTAATGAAAAGGCTTTGGGTAATTGACTCTGTATTTTTTCTATGCTGTCTGTCTTTCTTCTTCTTCTTAGTTGGTCAACAAATGTAGAGAAATATACCATACATCTAACTTGAAAGTACTACCCAGGCCTACACTGGTATTGTAAAGTTGCCATTCACTTTTTTTAATAGTCTTCTTTTTTCCTAATACCATACACAAATGTCGCAACAGGCTTGTACAGATGCTTGATTTTCATTCAAGAAGATCACAATAGATTGTCTGACTGCACTTATTAAAACCACGCTACATATGGGGTGGGAAACAAAGTGAGGCACAGATCACCAAACTCTTAGCATTAAAGTGTACAAAAAAGGGGCCCCAACAAGATCTAGCATAGGGCTCCCAAAAAGCTAGAAACAGCCCTAAATAAGGCTAGAATCACACAGGATCTTTTGGATCTTTTGGATCTTTTGGACTGTCAGCTACTTGAAAATTATCTGTTTGGGGGAGGTTGCACAAAATGTGCAGGTAATTTGGAGGTGTCTGGAATTGCCACATTTGCATTGCTTGAACTCCTAAAAGTGTTAAAACCACATGAAGTCACAGCGAGTGCCTGCACATTATGGACTGTCAGCAGACTAGAGAGCGCAAATGTGAATTTAACCTTAGGGCATACTGGTGCAGAACTGGTGCATTTTCAGATTCCTGCCTAAGTCTGGATGCTGCATAGCTTTGGTGCGCATAATAGCATATAGTTACTGCTGATGTGATTGGTTTACTGTATATTGGTTATCTGACCTGTGTTTTGTTCTTGACCACTCTTTCAACCACCCTCCATGAACCTGCTAGGACTTGACTATTCCTCTGCCTGCCCCTTCTAGATACCTTGTTTGGACTCTGACCCTTGTTTTATACCTGACTATCCTCCTGTCTCATCGTTTTAGATATTTGAACTGCGGTGGTTACTGTTAGCTTGTTTGTTGGTGGGCTCTTGGTCCTTTGTCAATCCCAGGTCCCAGATGGCATCCTTAATGCACATTAGACCTGGGGGCAACTGAGTGCTGGGAATGTGCAACTAGCCCCTTAAGGATAAACAGGGGCTTGTCCATAGGTGAAGAGTGCAGCCGTGATTGAGGGAATGGCATTACGGCTGCACTGACATTGGGCCAGGGCCTCACAGCGATTGTCTGAGTAAGAGCTTCAATGCAGCAAAATAGAGAAAACAAAAACAAAAAAATACTGGGGAGGTTTATAATTAGAAAAAGCAGATAAAAATCCAATTTTAATAATTATTAAATAAGCAATTGCAAACAGCCTGATTGTATGTAAAAATTCTACCGTTTTTACATAAAATCTGTGGCTTTTGCAGGAATTATGACATAATCAAAATACATTTAGGAATAGATGTGAAATGTAAATGAATTGGATGCTTGGAAAGACTTATAATGATCAACCTTTAATCAAACATTGTCTGTAGCTAAACATGCCTTTAAAGTACTCTATACTACTATTGTGCTGAAAGCTAGAATAAAAGTGTTTCACATTTTTTTCTGTTTTCTTTTTTCCTGGAGAGTGAATGGTACAGGTCAGCATATCTCACGATATCATTGTTTCCTAAAGGGTTTCATAACACTTTAAATACCTGTAAGCTCTTACCTCCCAAACAGTTCTGAATTTCTGTTCTCCAACCCAGTACAGTCTTAAACAGGGAACACACACATAGATATGGGCTAGAATAATGGCCAATTTGAGCGCACTCACGGATGTCTGTCTGGCCCATAGCATATGCGGCCATCCCTGTTTTCAATCAATCGCACTCGAAAACAGGGATATCGGACATGACTGTAAATCACAGTCGATTTCCATTGCTTTGCATGGGGAACGCAAAGCATTGTCAGAGCTGGATGACACAGCAGTGCTGCACCTCCAGCTCCTTCGATGTCGGGCATCACGCTGCTGCCGGGAATCTTGAACGGCTCGTATATCGCGCTGTGTGTTCCCGGCTTTATCCTATAAGAGCGGGCATCTCATACGTCTTTGCTGTACCCCTCACTGTTACTAGTAAAGCTAGCCACACATGGTTCAATTGACATCAAATCGATCATCAATTCGATCGAAG
>CM070032.1:135998175-136021329 GCA_036250615.1 Ptychadena robeensis | reverse complement strand
ATCGATCGAATTACATTGATTGTACAGTCAATTGAACCATGTGTGGCTAGCTTTAGTTAAACAGTGAACAAGCAGAAGCAAACTGATGAGTTTATCTTTGTCACTCAGCTCTCTCTTTAATCATGCCTATTGTAATTCAGCACACCTGATTGGCTGCTTGTGCTGTATCATCCTCTCCCACTTTGGAGCTGCAATAGCCAGGTGGTACAATGTTATATTTAAACACTCATTGTGCTTACATTTAGGTGAAACAGGTCGGAGAATCTTGGATTACTATGGGATCTGCAGCTTATTCTCACTAAATGTTCTGTGATGAAACTTATGCTATCATCTTGTTTTAAACAATGACTATGTATCTATCCAATAAGTGATATGTTGACTGAAATGTTTTAAAGATTGGTCCAATATGTTGTAAATAAAGACCTTTGTGAGACCCCTATGTGCCTGTAATGCCATGTTTCTGGTTTTTCCACTTGATGTGGTTTACACCTCAAGTGTAGGGTTTTTTTGTGCACAAAAAAACTAATGACCCCTGTGGATCCTCATAGCTTATGCCATAATGCCGCATCTTGTTTGCAAATTAAGGTAGATTTACAATCCATCTTTCTAAAACTATGCCAAATAATGTTGCCAACACTTTCCATTGAGGGACAGATTTTGACATCTTAATACTTAAGCTATGTTTCCACCGCATTTAGGGATGCACCAATACCCTGTGCGTTAATTGCATGCCTTGACAGGGATGTCGGTGCATCCGATACATATGCATGACTTCCAGCCCTGCCTGTTGCCATGTCGTTCATCAAATCCGCTGGCCGAGAGATTAACGCAGGGTAAACGTTAACATCAACCTCTGCTGTCTGCTGATGAACACCTGGGAACAGACAGGGCAGGAATTTATGAATATGTATGGGATGCCATGACATCGGCGCGTCCCTAAATGCCCTGGAAACATAGCCTTATATGGCAGGAAATTAAGAATATGTAGTTTACCAACAGTTGGCAGATTGATAATAGGAAAAGGCTTCAGTCTCTTCTGCAACAAATACATACCAGGTAGCCCTTCTTTAATTATTATGTTGACATTAAAAGACAGTGTGAATGTATCTTAGTGCAAGCAAACTATTCCAAATATACACTGTTTAGTGCCATAGCCCACATAAGATTAAGAAACATGTTTATTATTTAACAATAGTAAAAAAAGGAATAAATTGTACTACTATGCATAACTATATCATAAAATGTAGGCAAATATGTTTGAGCTAATGAATGTATGTTAAAATAGAAAGGTTCCATTGTCCTTTACATTGTAAATGGCTGTAACATGTTAGTAACAGTTACAAAATAGCATTTTAGATTAAAGTTAGCATATGTCTAGATATTTTGTGTACATGTCATATATGAATCATATACAATTCCCCCAAGTGCTTTTAAAGGCCTTTAAATGTTGGTGTGACTCATCTCCATATTTTAGTGAAAGCAGACAGCAGCTGTATTTCTGTTTTCTATGGTGACTCACTGTTCACCTTCTCTAATACGCATATAAATTGTAGAGTGCAGTGGAGTATGTTGTCTTTTAAATATCTATGATTATTATTTGTTTAAAGTGACTAAGATGTGGGCAGGAGATGGGCATGTTTATGGTGGCTAGCAAGATGAATATTACCACTGGGAGAAGATGTACATGTGTAATGCTAGCCATACACTCTGAGATAAAAATTAGGATCCATTAAAACAGACCAATGTATCCCGACGGCGGTATCGGTTTGGATCGTAATATTCTGCAAAAAAGCTACCACATTGAAAATCCAATTTAGGATCGTATTCTTTTTTTTTTTTTACGAGGATGTCATCGAAATTCATCGCTGTTTATATCGGCCATTGTGATGTATTTTTTTTTTTAAAGGGGAAGCCTCTGCAGTAATTGGTCGGTAAACACTATGAAAACAGTATGAAGTTTGCCGATGTTGCCACACCAATTCACATTTTTGAACATGTCCAATAAATTACGATCGTAAAAAATGGCAATTACGATCGTAATATATCGGTTGTACCATGTGGACATGTGTGGATTTCAGGACAATAAAAAGCATTCATTGGTCGGTTTTAATGGATCCTAATTTTTATCTCAGAGTGTATGGCCTGCTTTATGGTTAGAATAGGGACATCATTTTGTAGTACACTAGTGGCTATACATGACAATTTGGTGTCTATGATGTTATATATAAAACATCTTTAAAGGCATGCCCATAAGCAAGCAAGAGTGTAAAGCCAGGAACACACGGTTTGATATAGGAGCTGTTTAAGGTTCCCGGCAGCAGCGTGATGATTGCAAAGCAAAGGACATCGGCTGTTTTTGAGCAGGATTGACGTGCATTAGATATGAGCCAGATAGATGGCTGTGAGCATGCATGGTGCTCGAAGTGGTCATCGATCTGGCCCATATCTATACGTGTGTTCCCTGCTTAACTCTGCCAAAAATTACACCACAATGATCTCTCTTTAAAGGTGGGTGCTGCTTGGGGTTGCTTTTAGTGCTAGCGAATGTGTGAAAATTTCGGCTTTTGGTCTTTGCATGTAGGCTAATGGGAATGACCATTGAACCTAAATGTTGGCTTCTTTGGGCTGTGACGTTTGGATCATGTTGTGTAAATCTCTAGAGTATAGCAGATGGAAGGCAAATCTGCCCATTACAAATCTGCAAAATTCTTGTGTAGTGAAGTAGTCGTTATTCCATAAAACATGTATTATGGTGTAATTGTATGCAGTTATAAATATATGAATTCAACTTAAAAATATTTGCTTGTACTAAATGAGATACATTATTCTAGAAAAAACGCTTGTGGCTTGCATATCTTGTGGCTTGTATTTCCATAGTTGGGCTTAAAATATGTTTATCTACTCTGAAAGGGCTCCTTTCACCTCCCTTAGCTGTATTGTTTCTTATATCCGGCAGGGACCAAGGCCTTTATTCACCAATTAATTCATCATCCTTAAATATTATTAGATTTCTGTTATTTATATTTGAGACAACATGTGGAAATGTGACACAGCTTCAGCACAAGATACATTTAAACTGGCAGAAGGCATCATCTTAATAATTGCTTATCCTGATGAAGTTGCATGAGGGACACGAAGCGTGTTGATCTAAGCTGCCTTTATACCAATTAACATCAAAGACTTATTTACAAATAACAGGAGCCTCGACAAAACCTTATTTTTCCGTGGGAAAACCCCTTATTTAGAAATGTGCAAACAAAACTCTCTGGTGGACAGAAACAGCCAAAATAGCAAGGAGAATTTTACTGTTGGAATATAACAGATGTCAACAAACTCTGCCCAAAAAACTCCTACTATAATTAAAATATCTATTTTTGGTGTAATATTAATAGGCTTGCTAAAAAGAACAAGAACAATATACAACACCTACATAACAATATCTCATGAATCAGTATAGTCACAATTGGGTTAGAAAAGCTGCTCTAACCTTAACCCTAATGGATACATTAAATTGTCAATTGACAGCCATGTTTTAAAATTTCACAGGCATAACATTTGACACATAAAAAAGACTTACAAAAAAGTTTTCTCAGAAGAGTGGAGGGTGTTTTAGCATCAGAATATGGTCTAACTCAATATCATTGCATATAGATATAATTCTATAGTCTAATGGGACATACATTGACGTACACACAGACATGCTTTATGATTAATTGTGGTGAATAGATGTCAATAAATGTTTGTCCATATCGAGTATTTATAATCTTTTACTTATTGCATTTAACCTGTTTACACAACACATCCATTATACAACACTTCAGTTATCTAAAACTGTAGGGTCTATAGTCGGGTTTACTATTTTTTTCACAAATAATGTCACCCTTTCTAAATAGATGCCATAGAACAATCCTAAAAAAAGTCCTCTTTTGTAATGACTCCTTTTCATATGAACAACAGTGCAGCTATATCATTTACCCAGATGTTGCCTGTGTTTATCCTTAAATGAGTTTAGTTTGCCACCAGTGTAATTTCATCTCTGTAATTACCAAGCAGGTGGAGGAAGTAAGTATTATAAATATCCTCTGCCTTGAAATATACCATATCTTTTCCTGTGTTTTTCAAAATGTGGGTAGTAATTAGAGTCTAACATTGGTATATAAAAAAATATGTGATGCAAACAGTATAAATAACAAGTTAGGGATTTTTTTTTAAATGGACACATCAGTAGAAAATAAGGAGTGGCCCAAACTATTAACAGTAGACCTGAACATATTAGATGTGTCCAAGCCAAGGCATATTTCATATAAAGTCAGTGCAAGGCATGCTCCTACATCCCATAATGCAATAAACATGCTTTTCTATCGTTGCTAAATTAGGAACAAACCTAAAAGAAGGCTGTGAGCCCAGGCAATAGTAGGCAGTATTGTGACAACCTAGACAGAGTGAGCATAATACTTCTGGCCATCATTCAACCCAGAAGATGAAATATGAGGGACAGCTCAGACTTGAAGGTGGAAACTACAAGAAAAGCTATTTGAAATGAAATATTTAATATTGTAATAAAATAATATTATTATTTAAAATACTTTGAGACCTACCTTACAACAGAACTACTATTCTAGGCTTTTTTATGTTAAAGAGCAGTAATGGCGAACCTATGGCACGCATGCCAGAGGTGGCACTTGAAGCCCTCTCTGTAAGCACACAAGCTGTCAGTCGGCCCAGAGGAAAGAACTGCAGCCTATTGGCTCTCAATGCATTGCCTCATACCCTCTCCTATTCTATCTTATAAGAAAGTGTGTGTTTACATGTTTCATGTGTGTATATGATGTATGTGGCACTTTGAGATTAATAAGTGGGGTTTACATTTCAGTTTGGGCACTTGGTCTCTAAAAGGTTTGCCATCACTGTTAGGGCTTGTTTCCACTACATCGGTTCCGTGTAGATGGCCACCGGTGCTATCCGTGCAGCTGCAGACGCTGTCTACCGAACCCCATCCACACCAAGCCCGACCGCATCCACGGACATCCGCACACGGCCGCACAAGTGGAGACTGGCTGATGCTTTGCCTATGAATGCAGCCAGGAGCGGCTGCAGCCGCATGGATAGAACCACAGCCATCTGCACGGAACAGCAGGGAACCGCACAAATGGAAACAAGCCCTTATAGAGGACATATTATCTTGTTTCTTTCTTTTTTTGTATTATTATGTTTGTATGTTCTTTTACTTTAAAAACCCTTTAATAAAAATACAGTTTCTCAAAAACAATAGCTAAAATTCAGTCTACTAAGTTAGTATAGCTAACATCGCAGATCCTCCCTTTTAACATGCATATGCAGTTGCCTAATTTGAGCATGCTTGTATACCATAATCTTTAATCAGAAAGTCCATTCAGTGCCTGCAATAAATGATATGGTGGTTGAATCATTAAAATCTGGGCTTTGAGTCTAAACCTACAGCAAAGCATAGCTAAGCAAAGTTAAATATCTCCTTCCTTCTATAAGCTTGAACTGATATCTGACACAAAAGATGCATTGTACACATCATTACGCACATATTGATATTGCCATCAGCATTCTTAATAGCTGGACAGTTGCTCTTTTTGTTCACTTGTTGAGTAGTGTAGGTGTTCCTCCTGCCCCACAAAAGGAACTTGTGTCAAAAACATGCCTCAGCTGCTTTACTTTTAACTTGTGTAACAATGAAGAGTAGAGACCGTGTCAGATCTTTGAGGTTCTAGCCAACATTTAACTTATGAAACTATAAATCAAAAGATGCAAAGAAAGTTTTCTGTAAAAGATAAACACATTTTCACACTAGTTTAAACAGTCATTTATAATGCTTCTACAGTAAAAACAAAACAAAAGGTTTTTTTTCTTCAGAGTCTTCAATGAGTTAAAAGTATCTTGACCCAAGCAATATGAATATTTTTGTGGCAAAAAAGTAAAAAGATTCATAAAAAAAATAATTAATATATAAACATTCTAGTCTTGCAACAAGAAGCCTTATACTGGGACCATTATTATATTGTGGACTACCATGTATGGGGACTACCATGTTGTGGTTAAAGCTGTCGTTCTATAAGCCGCCCATCATTAAAGCGAGTGGTGGGTAACTGAGTTGATATGGAAGGCCACAAGTGTGGCCCTCTGCATCATTAAAGGGCCGCACATAACATTTTCAATCTATACTGACTTGTATAAGCCTTTTTATAATGTGGAAATGACAGCAGCTAGAAGACATTTTTTTTATTTTAAATAACAAAACCTATTTTGAATGATACTTCAAGCATTGGGTAACACTGTAGTATGGTAATGCACATTTTGATTCAGACGTTATGTGATGCAATATGAGTTCCTATGCCCTATGTATGAACAGTAAGGTTTCGGGGACCGCAAGTGGAGGACTGAGGAGGGCCACTGAAGAATGCCCAAAGGGCAGCAGGTTGGGCACCTAGGCTTTAAGCTGCTAACTCTCTGTTGGCGGTGACACTGGGTGTCACCTTCAATGACAAGCGATGCATTCACTGATATTCATTCAAAGCTCTTAAATGTTCAGTTAAGAACATAAGTAAATACATAATTATATAAAGGGTGCCTAACTGTAAAGACTTGATACATTTTCTAGAAACGTGCTTTATGTATTTCATTCTCATAAAAAATGCATGGTTTGAGCCAAGATATATATCACTGGCAGATTTAGGTGATAAACTACCAGAATGTTGACACTATAGAATCTGGTACCTCCATAAGTATAAACCATTTACTTCTCAACCTTTACTTTAATAGAATAGATGTTAAAGCCAATTAGAAACGTGAATCCTAAAAAATGAATCTGAAGGGGGACCATTAACAGCTGCATACCAATATACTGAGCAAAACAGCAGTGGTGTTTTCACTAAAATTGTGATGAAAACAGATCAATATGAGGTGATGCACAGTGGTAAACAATTAATATCAGGACAGATTGAATCTTCTGATAATGAAGCTATTCTTTTGTTGATTTGGATGTATGCTTTGGGTCGTTGTCAAGCTGAAAGATGAAGTTCCCTTTCATATTTAGCTTTCTAGCAGAAGGTGAGAAGCCTGAAGCTTTTGTACATATATTGACTGGCATTTGGAATTGTTCATGCTCTGGGGCTGTTTTTCTTCAGCTGGAATCGAGGCCTTAGTTAAGATAGAGGGAATATCTTAACTAAGGCCTCGATTCCAGCTGAAGAAAAACAGCCCCAGAGCATGATGCTGCCACCACCATGCTTCACTGTGGGTATGGTGTTCTTTGGGTGATGTGCAGTATAGTTTTTGTACCAAACATATCTTTTGGAATTATGGCCAAAAAGTTCAACCATGGTTTCATCAGACCAAATCCCCTTTTCCCACATGTTTTTGGGAGACTTCTGATGTGTTTTTGCAAAATGTAGCGTGGCTTGGATGTTTTTCTGCATTAGTAAAGGCTTTAATCTTGCCACTCTACCCAGTACCCAGACATATGAAGAATATGGGATATTGTTGTCACATGTACCACACAGCCAGTACCTGCCAGATATTCCTGGGGCTCTTTAATGTTTCTGTAGGCCTCTTGGGAGTCTCCCTGACCAGTTTCTTCTCGTCTTTTCATTTTTTTGGAGGGACAACCAGTTCTTGGTAATGTCACTGTTGTGCTATATTTTCTCCGCTTGTTGATGATGCCTTCATTTTGTTTCATGGTATTACTAACACCTTGGAAATTCTTTTGTACCCTTCTCCTGACTGATATCTTTTAACATTGAGATCCCTCTGATGCTTTGGAAGCTCTCTGTGGACCATGGCTTTTGCTGTGGGATGCGACTTTATTTGGGGTTAATCAGAGGCACTGTAAAATATGGCAGGTGTATGCAGACTCCTATTTAACATCATTTTGAATGTGATTGCTTAATTCTAAACACAGCTACATACCCAGGGTGTTTTATTTTCTTCCCTCCACCTAAAAGTGGGTGTACAGTACAGTGAGTGGTACAGTTTATAGGACACATTAAAGGTGAAAAATTTCTGAAATGATTTATGTGTATGTCAGCCGACCAATTTCTAGTATGTATATGAGCCCCCTCTTTAATACTGGAGAAGAGACATTAATGCTGGTATATTGCCATACAAAAATAACATATACAACATCTGTTTTACCAGTTTCTAATACCAAAGTATGACTTTACTGTATAATAAAAGGGGACCGAAGTCACACGTTTTATTTGTTATGTTGTTGCTGTAAATAGGGTTAGTTTCTAATGAGGTTGAAAGAAATAGTGGTTTAGAAAAGTTAAATAGCTTATGGCACAAGATTTTAGCTGAAGCCTCTTCTATACAATTGAACCCTTCACCCTACGGAAAAAAAGGCAACATCAGCTTGGACGTTAATTGTATGGCACCTGAAGGCATTTTTTTGGACTCTGGGAATCCACCCCTTCACATCAAAGCATATTCCCTTTTTATCTTCTTTTCCTTTCATATTCACTGCAAGTCTAAATGAAAGACTGCTTTTGAAGTTGAAATATTTTGGAGAGCTGACAACACAAGTAGAGCCGGAGAATGACCCATAAAACATACAGACAAGCTTCTGCAGTGAGCTGTGATTGTTTGGTGCTTACTAAATAATCATGTTTATATTACCTTATGCACATAAACAAATTGACTAGCTTATCTAAACAAAATATTGTTTTGGGATTATGGTCAAATGTAATTCCTAAAATCAAGAATGAAACATACATAAAACAAATGGAAACATACCCTTCAAAGGGAGCACTATCACAAGATCATTATTTAATGGGAAAATGAATACTGGTGGTAATAATGCAAGCAACTAGATCAGTGGGAATAACTTAAAGACAAAATCGTATATGTTGCCATTGGTAATGATACCTATGCATACTGATAAATATACCTTGTAGGAATTCCATGTGGAATAGTGAGAACTCCAATTAATCTTGCATCCAACATGCCTATGTTGTGGGACAGTATACCATCTTATTTTGGCTTGGTCATTAGAACACAATACAATTTGTAACTCATTCAACTAATATTTCTGATTAGTTGCAAAGGTTTTCTGCTCATAGATATGAACCAATAAATACAATTACTAAATAAAACTAAAGTAATGCATAAATCTGTCTAAAGCTGTGGTTCCCAAACTGTGGGGTGCAAAGGTATTCAGGAGGGGGGCACAGATAGGGTATGAGGGAGGAACAAGCAGCAAACCAACCAAGGAGTAGAGAGCATGTAATATGTGTTTCTCTGTGCCTGAATGTGTGCAAGTCTCTACATGAGTGTAGTGTGTGTGTACATCTATGTGAATGATGAATGTTGCTGTATGATTGACGGGGAAACCAAATAAAATTGTATTTCAAATAAAAGACCATTTCACACTAGTACTAGTACATGGTACTGCAATGCAAACATGGTGTGAAATTACCTTCAATCTGAAACTGTGTAGTTTGAATTGGGGTGGGGGGTCGATAATGTTCCTATGTTGAAAAGGGGGGCCCTGGATAGAAGGAGATATTGTAAACCAGGCAGTGTGTGAGCTAGTTTATTTACCTTCTATCTATCTATTATTTACACTATATGTCTGTATTTCTTCTGAATACTATATAGAAATGCGATGTTTAGACCAAATAAAAACATGTAAGCAAAGATGTTCTACTAATTATTACTTGCTTAA
Organism: Ptychadena robeensis; assembly: GCA_036250615.1. Taxonomy (NCBI): domain Eukaryota; kingdom Metazoa; phylum Chordata; class Amphibia; order Anura; family Ptychadenidae; genus Ptychadena; species Ptychadena robeensis. Next base: position 136,011,638 of record CM070032.1, on the reverse strand, counting down.
TGCATTATTATCAATAATGGGCAAGTAAATATTTTATGGACATTGCAAAATTCTAGATTATTTTAGAAACATAGTTTGGCATTGTAGTTACAATAAGGAAGAGGTGATCTTTTTACAGTGAATGTGTTTCAAATCTCGCTGATAGAGTTGGCAGCAGTGCTGCCTGTGCATATGTATGGCCCAGCAAGAGCCAAAGATTTAGAGATGATGGATAGCAAAGATTCATTTACATATCAATCCTAAACCCCTGCAGTGATGGTCATTAACATTCTAATTGGCAATAATTACAAGTAAATAATCCATCTATAGTTAAGAGACAAACAGCCCCCTGAGGTTGTTATTTAAAACATCAACAGTCACCATTAAATTTGCAATTGTAATGTTTTGTTAGGTTTAGCAAGTACTAGAAAATAGGTTACACTCTGACAGGTTCATTTAGCATGGTGGCCAGCTTAAACAATTACAATTATTAGAAAAATAGCATTTTGTTAGAGAAATACACACTCATAAAAGTACTTGCAAAGACTGGTCTTTTGATTTTTATACCAAGACAGAATTCACTTCAAACTACATAGAAATTCCTACTCTGTGTTTACTGAACTCTGGACTGGAATAGGGCAAAATGAACCTTGTAGTGGAATGAGTGGAGGGTTAAATGCTCTTTTTGGCTGAGACGTATTTTTAACATTGTATTCCTGTTTTAAATGTTTTTTTTATTCTTTCCTTCTACTACACCAGTGCCATGTAACTTCTTCCCAACAGTGATGCATGCAGGTGTCAATTTTTTGATATCATCTCTCACAATGCAGGACCAATAGGAAATGGCTGCCTACACCTCGCTCACAGAACAGAGCCATGGAGAGGTGCTTAAACCACAGCAGCAGGAGTAAGTAAAACTCCTGTTTATTTCCCACCAGCCAAGTGCAGGAATAGTTCTACCACAAGTGTCATTTTGCAGTTCCTTTTAGTAACATAATTTCATCATTACATCAAAAAATTAACAACTGCATTCAAAGTTTCAGTGAATCACTGTTGTCTATGAAGATACATATTTATAGAGTGGCGCAAAATTAGCACCTGCCTTTGCAAATGGTTCATATGAAAAGAGCTTAGACTAAGCCCTCCATACACGCAGTGAACCCTGCATGGTTCTCGCGTATGCAATTGCAGTGTGATGAAGCATCGGAGCACACCCTTTGTGTGCCAGTCTTTACTTTGGATGGGGACCAAAGTTATGTGATCGGCCAGAGAAAAAAACTGACACAGCTGACACGTAAAGAGTGAATCTGCCATGTGTTTGGCAAAGAAAACCCTACAGGGAAATCATCCTAAAATCTATTGTTAGTTTGAGCTGGGATACGTTTTAATGCTACATTCTGGGCATTTTTAGGGCCAAAGAGCAAACAATTTTAAGAACACTGACAGTGTCATTGACAGCATGCAAAGCAGCACCCCAATCTGTTTTTTTCCCGCTCCCATTATTTCAGTGATAGGGAAATAAGGCGGGGAATATGATTGCCAGGGCGGCTATGCCTGTATTTTCATACAGACGATTCACAAGGGGACACCTCCCCACCTCCCCAGAATCGTAGTGGTGGATCCAGTGAGAAGACCAGAGGATGCAAAGCGACGACACTGGCATGGCTGGAGAAGGTAAGCATTACCGAGTGTGGCTTGGAGTTATCAATTTTGGTAATTAAAATCTCAGGAATACTGCTAGGGAGGATAAAAGAAAGGCTTTATCTCTTAAGGCATGTGTTCAGCAAATTCTGAATGTTGAGACTAAAAATGATGAGAACTTGCAGTCAAACCTGCACGCCACTGTTCCTCTCCTATTACGTGTTGCTGTGCCAGTGGCATGTTCTCTTCTGCCAAATGCAGAGAGACTTTAAAAGTCATTGCCCTAATTATGATACATTCTAGAATTTATCATGTATATTTTTTTAGCTTTGAAAACACTTATTTAGCATCATCTAGTGACCAGTTGTGTTACTACTGGAAGACGTGTTACAGGAAGGGGCAAATATGCTATTACTAGAAATAAAAAACTGCAGAGGTTTGAGGCAACATCAGGTAAGCTGCTTCCTAGCAGACCCAAGGCTATCTATATACAACCCTGGCAACTTTTTTAAAAAAATGTATCAACCCTGGCAAAAAAAGTATAGTAATCTGGCCTAATTCTCTATGGTATTTTCACATGATCCCAGGATTACACAATGATGTCCCCTTGGAGGTGGATCTTTCTGAACTCACAAGAAGGTTGAGTAGCACTCTCTGTCATGCTTTAAAATTCCTGAGGGTTAACAGCCACCTTTTGTAGTGGAGTCAGCAAATAAAATGTATTACAATTAGTCTGAATCAATCTAGAGCCTGCATTATTTCTTGATATTTCCCTGAATACAACATCATTCTACATCAGATTAGCAACACTACTATTTCATGTTAAACAGTTGCTATGAGAAGGGACTAACATTTTAGAAGATCTGTTTCTGTGCTAATTAGTTTGCAGACTTTTTTTTACCCAAGACAAACTTGGTAGCCATTGCCTGATAATATCATTATTTTATGCTGATAATAAATTGTATTGATAGAGACAGACTCATAATCTCGGCTCCCGATCTTGATGGAATTGTCATCTTGAAAAGTCAGGATGTGGTCATCAACATGTAAATGGACGCTATATCACCAAGGTTTATTACTTCCTAAACAAAGACAGTTGCTAACTCCAGATGACAGTTGAGGAATATTTCCAAGTTATAAGGTCAGTTTACTTAGTATAGTCCAAGCCTGGTACATTTAATTAAAGTGTAAATTATGCAGTAAGGTATGTCGCCTATAAACATTTCTCAAAAGAAAGCACAATATTACACAGAAGACTGAACTGTCCCAATAGAGGCCTAACAGTATTCCCTTGTTTCCTACAGTCCCAATAAGCATGTTTTTAGTTGAATAAATATCTAACGATTTAGCAGATATGATTATTGTATTTTCTTTGTCAATTATCACCAATTCTTTTGTCAATAATTATTTGTCTTTCTTTGTCTACTAACCAGATGACGTCTATCAGAAGCCATTTAGGCTCAAGTGTATCCTGCAGCTATAAAATTCCTAAATTGGCACTTTTTGTATTTTCTTAGTTGTTTTCATTATTTGAAGTTGAACAATACCCACCAATTTAACTGTTTACCAATGTCAGTGTACATATTTATTATAAACTGCTCATTTTTTTTAATGTTTGCAATGGTTCATCTTAGTATCTGCATCTCAGTTCCCTCACCAGTGCATCTAAGCCTCTTTCAGAGCAATATCATCCAAAAGACACCCAAAGAACCTGACATTTTTTTCTAAATGCTAATAAGCTACCTTTGCCCCAATTCAAACCTCCCAAGCGGTATGCCCATATTGCACCGTTAGATTTCTCTAGATTTCTCGCTGATTTTCCCTGCCCTCCCTTCTCCCCTCTGCACTTCACCGGCATCATAGATGCCGCTAGCGATGTGGGCCTCGAAACCAATGTCCCCTTCATACTCCATGATTTAGAATGGCAGTAGATTGCCGAGCATAGGTAAGTATGCCCGATCCCAGGGTTCAGGCAAACCGCCATTGAGGTTAATTTACGTAATTTGCCCATATAAGTATATGTATATATGTATCTATTTACATATCTACAGCTCATCATGACAGAGTAAGGTTTTGTTTCCACTATACATCGGGATCCCCTCCACTAAGCGTATTGCTTGGCGGGGACGGAGCACATAGACTTTACCTGCTCTGCAGGTGCTGTGTTTAGACATCCGCTGACACGCAGAGGCGCAACGTACTCAACTGCGTTCAGCCTTCTATCGGCCGCACAGCACTGCGCAGTGAAGATTGGGACCTTAGCAAAGGGGGTCCCGACATAGGTAGAAACATAGCCTTAAGGGCACATTGGTCCAGAAACCACTGCCAAACAATCTTTTTTATTTTTATATATAGACTTTAAGTGGACTTACGACCAGATTGTCATCTTTGCATGAATGTCAGAATGCATAAAAAATTTACATGTAATGAGTAAGCCTCGCAGCCACTACTGCTTCCCTCTCTCTGATGTAGCGTTGTGGTGGAGAGCAGTGACAGTCTAGAAGTTACCTGATCTGGGCTCTGCATTGAAATACACATTGATGATTTTCTCCATTAAAAAGTATAATTAATGCCCCCAAAGGTCACTCGTGAAATTGAACCCTGAGTTAGCCCCCAGAAGCCTGGCCAAATAAAGATGGAATCTCTGATATGGTTCCAGGGAACAGCAGGTAAGTATATTTTTGTTAGGATTGTTAAACGCTATGCCACTATCATACCAGCTCAGATGTAGGTCCGATTATACATCCGCATTAGGCAAATTAGGTGGACTGATTTGGACTGCAATAGAAATTTTCTCCAACACCTGACAACTAGCCAACCTCTTTTGTGAGACATATTTGATTAAGTAGGTTGGAAACACTACCTTGATGAGCATTGTTATCCCTGAAATTATCTATACCAGAAACACATTTTTACTACCCCTCCCTTCTGCAACGAAGATATGGCTGAGCCAAACATTTGAGGGCGTACATCACTTTGTCCTTGTGTTTCACGGCAGACGTATCCTGAATACATATCCACCCATCTTCATATGACTGTAGGCACCTTAACACCTCTACAATCTATGCACTTTAAAGACACCACCCTTTATCTAAATGCAGTCTAGTAAAAAAAAGGTTCAAGGTGACAAAGGCAGAGGAAGTGAAGGGAGACGTCTCTATTGCCTGAAGGAATGAAAGGGAGCAGGTGTCTGTCTGCACATGCATATTTATTCACAGTCTGCACACATCATTATTTGCTGATGCAATCAGTTTTCATAGTCCTGCATGTTTCTGTGTATTAGATCAGAACATCACTCTATTCATTTGTGTTTTTGCTTCTGTATTACCACAAAGGTTTGGAAATTAAAATAGAAAAATCCCACATTTAGTTGTCAGCACATTGCCATGCGAAGATGACCATAGCATCAGCTTGCACAAGTGTATATTATAGAACAGGTTTTCTATGGAAACTTTTCAACCATACGCTAACACGTTCGCTCTGCACTGTGCTAATGGCAATGTAGCGCACACAGTATAGCGAAACAATGTACCAGTTCGTGCTTTAAAAAACAGACATAACCATGGCGGACCACCATGGAGGGTATTAAGCTAGCCACACATGGTACAATTTATCATTCAATGCGGTCGATTAGATTTGTACTTCGATTAAAAAACGAACATCGATTGTCCTTTAATCGAAGTTCTCCACATTGGGAGGAAACACGATAATTGAACAATTTCGCGGAAATTAATCGAAGTAATTCTAAAATCGTCGATGAATTCCTCTTACAATTTAGTTTTCAATTGGAAGTTAAAGGGGAAGTAGCCTCTAAAATCGAGCAAAAATCGAGCAAAAAAAAATCGACAAATCGAGAAAATTTCCAATTGTCGATCACTTTTCAATCGACGATTGTACCAAAAAATGTTCAGGAAAGTCTATTGGGGACTATGTGGGGAGTACATCGATTAATGTTCGATGACAATTTCTCGATCGAAAATAGTCGATCGAACGCTAAAAAATGTACCATGTGTGGCTAGCTTTATGCCCCCATACATACCACAGATTTTAGCATCCGAAGACTAAAAAAACCGATCAATTTTTTTTCAATGTTACAATTGGAGCATTGTGATGGGAAAAAGAATAACTCCACATGAAAACCAATTTTTGATTTGTGGGGGGTTTTTTTGATCGTTTTTTTTGGAATCGTATTTGTACTGATTTGTACTCAAACCGATAAAAATTTTCCAACATGTCGATCATGTTTTTGACGATTTTTTTCACAATTACGATCGCATTAAAATTGATCGGACCATGTGGGCATGTTCGATTTTAGTCGAGCTATCAAAAAATTCTCGCTTTCACCGTCGCCATTAAAAATCTGTGCATGTATGGGGGGCTAACACTGTCTTTTTTATCAACTCTGGAGACACTTGGAGATACCACGTTTAGCTGAGCACAAAAGAAAAGAGAATACTCCACTAAAGGACAAGGACCATAAAAGACTTAAGGGGGTTTACACGTTCAAGATTTTTGTTTTGTCCAACCTACGATCCGATTTTTTGTTAGATTTTTTTATCAGATCGTTCAGTCCTTATCGAAGTAATTCGATTTTTGTTTTAATTTTGTACAAACCGACGCAAAATATAGAATGAAAATAATGTCTGAAAACCGAATGAAAAATCTATCAGATTTTGGTTTTAAAAAAAAAAGGGGAAGTGATGTATTCTGGGGAGTGCTAGGCTCCAAATTCTATGAGGGCTTTCTCAGTGATACAGGTACAGGGATTACAAGCAGCAGTGTGTTAGGTGATAGAGGTGCCATCTCTGGGTTATCTGCTGCTACAGGGGATTACAGCAGCAGTGTTCGGTGATGGAGGTGCCATTATGGGTATATGCTGTAGAGGGATTGCAGCAAGCAGTGTTAAGGTGATGGACGGTGCCATCTTGCGTATCTGCTGTATAGGGATTGCAGCAGGCAGTGGTCAGGTGATGGAGGTGCCATCTCTGGGTATCTGCTGTGTATAAGGGATTACAGCAGCAGTGTAGGTGATGGAGGTGCCATCTCTGCTATCTGCTGTATAAGGGATTACAGCAGCAGTTTCGGTGGATGGAGGTGCATCTCTGGAGATATCTGCTGTATAAGGGACTTGCAAGCCAGCAGTGTTTCAATACACAGGAACGCATTTAGTATGATTTAAAAAGGGCATGCAAGTGAGTATACAGGTGTGTTGTTACAGACACATTGTACACACTGTACACATGTTCTGCAGGAGTAACAGGTGGTGTACCAGTAGTGCTGCAAGTGAGTGTACACACACCACCTGAAGATTTCATATTGAAATATATGTATTTTTTCATTGACACCACGTTGTTATGTTCGTCCACAATGCAATGTTTCGTTTCGGAAAGTTATACTCGGAAAGAAAATATAAAAACATCATGGACGAATCAAAATGAAATTGTAAAAAAATCCAACATTCATGCGGCAGGAATATCGTCATGCAGGTTTTAAAAATCGAGTCAAAAAATATGAGGTGAAATTAGGAGCCGTCCGTTTTTACAAGAAAATAAACGACAGATGAAAGTTACAAACATGTCCGATCACCTTATGGACGATTATGTCAGATATCGGAAAAAAAATCCATCGGCCAAATGGAAGTTGAGATGCAATAAACCAAAAAATCGTTAGTCGTCCATCTGTCGGCCGAAATAAACTTGTACCACAGGCATCTATATCATCACGGTTGTTGGTACGCAAGCACACAGCTCAAATCCCCACAAACGAAAGTGTAAGTAAAAGATACTTCACTTTGACCAAAATTTGTGGCTCCCACCAGCTTGTGATTTGGGAATTTTACCCCCATCCTTTTTTTCTTTCCACTCTTATCTAACCACAATCTCTCCAGAGGTCCCACCGCACAGGAACCCCTAAAGAAAAGGAGGAGTAAACCCCTTCCTTTTATTTAGATTAACAGCTATTCATATGTCTTAAGCTAGGCATAGGCGTGCCGATTCCTGAACGACCCGACCACCAATGCCGTGCTCATTACCGCGGCAACTAGCAAGATTGGGCTAAAATCAGCCAATATGTCGGATGGCACATTGATCCGACATGACGGATATTTTGCTCTGATCCCATTCGTTTAGCTGGGGACAGCTGCCCCCAGCCAAAGTAATGGGTCGCACACAAAGGGTGCCGGACAATTCTCTGCACTAGCGGCTGGGCGTGATGACGTCATCATGCCCACTAGATCGGGTCATGATTCGACGGGAAATTGTCCCATCTATTTCCAGCTATAGGTTGTACTAAATGTTGTATTTGTGTACAATTCTTTAAATCTAAACTCAATTTTATCCAAACAGTATTTCTTCAGTGATGGAGAGGGCTGGATAATCCTCCTCACTATAATGACATTATCCTACTGTTTTCTTGTGTGCTCTGTTGTTTGAACTTTGTACCATGTTAAACTCCTCAGTGCAAGCTTGTATTTGTTGCAAAACGAATAAAGAGAAAGCAGAGTACGCTGTGTACTATAACACAAATAAAATAAATGGCAGTCTGTTCATGGGTTAGCTATGGTATTTTCCCTGATATTTCCAGAACATTTACTCTATGAGAAGGTCAAGGATGGATGTTTCTATCATGCAGAATGCATAAACACACATTCAAGACATCTCGGTAATTTTCCTTAACCCATTTATTTCATTATTATTATAAAAGCATTTGCAATACCCCTTTTATTTGGCAATCCAAATTTAAAAAAAGTAAAACACTGCTAAAAGCCAAAGCTTGCATGATATAACCAATAAAGATGTTTCTCTCTTAAACATTTCTGTTAAATGAGTTTGCAGCATATCAGTATTGTAATAGTAATTATAGTATAGTATATTGTTATAGTAATTGTTTTAGGTTGATCTCACCATGTGGGCTGCCATAGATTTTTAATCAATCAACCAAAAAAACTGATTGAATTAAGTTGATTGGATGAAAAATCAAGATGTGTATGGGGGCCTTTAAAGTATTCTTGAAAATTATAGCAGCAATATATTTTGTCCCCACCATGGGGAAAAAGCAGTGGACACAAGCCCTAACTACTAGCATAAAGGCCCCCAAACACGTTTTAATTTCCCTACGATCGATGTTAGATTTGATCATCATTTTTTCAAATTGCAATCAAAATACCTCACACATGGAAAAACCTGTATTTGATCTATGTTGGTTTGATCAATCAAAAGCACAATCAAAGGAAGTTGATCGTAAACACATCAAAATGTCTGCCACTGATGTATAAGTATGCTTATTTTTTAAATAGAGCCCAAATCAGTCGAGCACATCAAAATTATATTCAATATACATTTGATGTATACTCAATCGATCAAAATTTTCGGACATGTCCGGTCACTTTCTGCTCTTTTTTTTGGTCAATTTCGATTGCTTTAGGTCGATCAAACCATGTGGACAGGCATCGATTTCTGGTTGATTTACTTAAAAATCAATCGGTTTAAGTCGATTGAACGGGAACATCGAAGTGTGTGCTTAAAAAATCAAAATGATACATTTTATTCAGGAATATTTCTTACCTTTTATTAATTCTATATCTGTTCTAAGAGATGAAAGAATCTGATACAAAATACCTAGTTAAATGATGATTGAATACCTATACAACTTGTGTGGCAACACTTTGTCAACTTTGTAACAGTCAGTAGGGGTTGTTGACACAAATTAACATAAGCCTCAAAGACAGAAGCTGGTATGTGATAACCTTTCAAATGCAAACTCTTTAGAAAACAGGGTAAGAAATAAATAAAGTGTACCAGTAACACTCTACTCTCTATACTTCACCCTCTATAACTAAATATTTATTATTTTAGTTTTTTGCTATCATGGAAATTAATTTCACACTTTAAATCTATCCCTAATTTGGAATTCAAAGTTAAAATTTTTCAAAGACTGTTTTTTAATTTAATTAAAAATATCAATGCATTGCTACTTTTTATTAAAATGTTACTTTTACTTAACTTTTAAAGACACTCTAGTGCTCAAATATCATCATGTAAGGACAAATTGTAGCGAAAGCCCAACACCATAGTCTACTTTAAGTCCCCTATTCACCTTGAGATTCCTCCATACAACTTCCATGAGACCTACAAACAACTATGTAGTATAGTGACCTCCCCGATAGAATACATAGTGATTGGAAGGTGTAGAAAGGTCCTCCTATTACATGGTTTTGGTAGTAGAAAAGTTGGTTGTACAGAAGTTGCATGGTAATTGTATGTGGTGTATGGGGGGCTTTAGGGCAGGATACAATAGGATTTCTGCCGATTACCCACCCCTCTCTTTAGAACATAACAGTTCTGGTTAATGAGACTTCTTTTTTAAATTGGTGGATTTGAGCTGCCCACAAACGGGCTGATGAGGGTCCGGCTGATAGATGAGAGGCTGGCTGCAGCGTGATGATGTCATCACACTACATCCGGCCCCTCAGAGGATTGGCACCCTTTGTGTGCTGGCCATTACTTTGGATGGGGACTACCATCCCCATCTAAAGCAATGGACATTGCCCGCCATTTATGGTCATGTCCGATAACCCTGTTTTTGACAGGGATGGCCACATTAGATATGTGGCAGATAGATGGGCGCAAGCAGCCATCGATCTAGTCCATATCTATGAATGTATGGGCACCTTAAGTCTAGATAGTAAAGAATTATTATCACCTCCAGAAGTGACCTCCAGTTGCAAGACTGGTGAAATTGTATGAAAAGTTTCAATTGACTGTAACATTTAAAAAACGGATGTCGGATGATAGTAAATGAAACAATGGTATATTGTAAAAAGATGCCTATTTGTGAAAAATATTTTTGATAGGATGCAACATGGGGTGTCCACCAGTCTTTTTTTGGGGCTTTCACCTGATAGACATGTCAAATGGTCATTATCAAAAGGACCTTACTCTACCTTTATGCCTTAAGACAAGAGCAAATCAAGGATTAAAGACACAGACAGCAATAAAAACTTGACAAAAGTTGTAAAACTGAATACAATTAATTTGTGATAACTTGAAAATGTTAACTTGGCTAAAGCTGGGCATACACGGTCCAATTCCTGCACGATCCGATCCCCGATCGGATGCCGTGCGCGCTCCCGCATCCCTTAAGGATCGGGTCGTGCAGGAATTGGATGCAGCAACTGACAGGGATTGGACTGAAATCAGCCGTCCTGTCGGATCGCACAGAGATCCGTAAGGACGGATAATTTTAGCCCGATCCCATTAGTTCAGCTGGGGACGGCTGCCCCCAGCCGAACTAATGAGCTGCAGAAGTAGAGTGCCGTCCGATTCTCGGCACTAACAGGCAGGCGTGATGGCGTCATCATGCTTCCTGCGCTTTAGTAAGTAAAGTTAAGCTGGGCCTCTTCTTTTAAATGATCATTTTGGAAAATATAATCTGATTGATTCTTAATCTTAAACCCCCCATACACCTTCAGATTCCTCCATACAACTTTCATGAGACCTACCAACAACTATGTAATATAGTGACCTCCCTGATAGAATAAATAGTGATTGGAAGGTGTAGAAAGGTCCTCATATTACATGGTTTTGGTAGAAGAAAAGTTGGTTGTACAGAAGTTGCATGGTAATTGTATGTGGTGTATGGGGGGCTTTAGTTCTGTGTGCATGCTCCAAAGTATAAATCGATTAAAATACCAAGGAAACTCATTCGATTCTTGAACTCTCTGAATAATGCTGAGATTTACCAACATATCAGATCAGTTCCCTATAAATTTTTGTTCAATTTGGATTACTTGTGGTTGATCGATTCAGTTAAAAAGTAAAATATTTGAAAACTATTGACTTAAAATAATCGTTTTTAAGTCAATCAAATCAAAACGAACTGTGTATGCCCATCTTTAGGCTGTGTTCTTCAGTAAGTGTCATGTCAAGGCCAAATTCATGCTTAATTACCGTAATACATTTTGCTACATTTATTTGAATACGATTCACTTCTTTTTTAGTAAATCAAAACTTATCTGTCTGTCCTTTGCCTATCTATAAACTTATCTCTTTAGTATTATTCTTTCTCATTACTAATTACATTCCTCCATCCATCATCTGACTGTTCACCTGTCTGACTCTCAGATCTTTGCTCAATGACCTAAGTCAGATTAGTGATTCTGAAAATTCCCAAGGGAAAGTGCTGTTTACATACCAAGTGCTCGTGTGCTGATTTCATATGACGTTTTGTTGTCTTCTAGAGGTACATGTTAGTGCAAGTAAAAACTGAAGGTAAATGTTTTCAGGTTTATCAGCATATGAGTATGAGAGCTGTACAGTTGTCTAGCTTAAGTATATGATAATGGAAATGGTATGAAACAATCCCCCACATATTTGTCTAGACTTCACATCAAAAGATACAGATTTTCTGCTGTGAAATTGTGACTAAATCTGTAAAAGAAAAACTGTACATATCATTGCCTTCCTATACAATGACAAGCCACAACATTAAAACCACTTGCCCATTTTATTTGGAACATTTTTTACTTTTAACCAAGAAGACCACTTGTCTAATATTTGTAGGAGACCTTTCTACTGACAAAAAAGCTCTGATCTATTGAGGCATAGACTCCACAAGACCAAAAGTGTTCTGTAGTATCTGGCACTAAGGTTTTAGCAGCAGAACTTTTAATTTCTGTAAATTGTAAGGATTTATGAATCGGACCTCTTTTTGCAGCACATCCACAGGCATGTCACTCCTAAAGACACTCCTATTGATGATGCATCTTACCAGCATGAGTGGCTTAAAGGTCAGTATAGTAAAATTAAGCCGGCCATAGACGTCCCGATCTATGGCCGACTTTTAGCAGACTCCTCACAGCGTGGTGACGTCACCACGCTGTGAACAATCAGCTACAGAGAGGACAGGAATCCCGTGTGTTCCACTAACACACGTGATTCCTGTCAGACTGTAGGGGGAGGAGACTCCCCCTCCGAGTTAACAGACTGCAGCGCAGGATCAGAGGATCGGGCAGAAAAAGAACCAGCAGGACGGATCCGTGTGCGATCCGACCTGACAGCTCTTTTTGTCAAAACCTCAAGGTGGGCTCCCTTATAGTTGTGGCCGACCAACCTTTATGTGCTCGGCAGGAGCGAGCACGTCAGTTGGTCGGCTGCAACTATGGCCGGGAATCGGCCTGTCTATGAGGGGCTTTAGGTATAGTTATAAAGTAACAAATAGCAAATGCGTAATGGTGGCCATAAACAGTTTCATTTTTCCAATTGACCGACTTACAGAATCGATTGTTGAAGTTAATTGATTGCAAACAATTGAATTGATCAACCGAAAGTGATCGAAATGTAACATAAAATCAATCAAGCAGTAATTGGAGATGTTGGTAAATTTCAGCAGATCATTGAAGTATCTGACAGATTTTCTAGGTATTTCTATTGATTTGTGTCTGATGGTACTATGGAGCATGCGCACAGGGCTTTGAAAAGGAGTCGATCATTTTGAATTGCTTCACACTGTGTGGTGGTATGGTCAATGGATGTTAGACTGATTACAAAAGTCGATCGTATCGATCAATCCCTGGTTGTGTCACAGCCAACACCACCAAGCTGTGATGTGACTCTCCCTAGAGTTTGATTATAACATTAATGTTTGATCTCAAAACCTGCAATTCATTATTAGCTTCTACTCTGGCACACCTATATTTCAGTAGAAGGCTAAAATCATGATGGAGACATTCAGTCTGTGGACATTGCTTCACCTTTATGCTGAAGTAAAAAAGGAGCTTTAAGCTTGCCATACATGGTTCAATTGACATCAAATGGATCATCAATTCGATCGAAGTTTTCGATCAT
>CM070032.1:135982582-135998075 GCA_036250615.1 Ptychadena robeensis | reverse complement strand
AAATTTATCGAATTACATTGATTGTACAGTCAATTGAACCATGTGTGGCTAGCTTTAAGGCACAGCAACTCCTTTCCTTTGAAGCAAAGAAAATATATTGTTATCATGTATTTCAGACAATGGGGTTGATTTGTGAATGTTTCCTTTGTATTAACTAAGCTCAGCAAATAAGGTTAAGGTTTGTTCAGTAAACTCCATTTCTTTTGGTAATCACCCCCATAATGTAGAGTAGAGATGAGCAGCATAGACAATATTCTAATTTGTGATATTTCGCGAATAATGCTACTAATGTTTGAATACGAAATTTGCGTGTATGGCCATGCATTGCGATGATATTATTGCATTAATAATCTTCAAAATGAATGTCATGTCATAAGGTAATTATTGTCACATTGCGCTTACATTATCGTGATGCATGGCCATAAGCTTTCCAGTCCATAATATCCTGAATATTCGCGATTGTGAATATCTGCCTCCATAGTCTCAAAATTTGCGAATTCTTGAATAGCTGAAATTCGTCAAATATATTCGCAATTCAAATATACTAGCTCTTGGATTTTTTTTTATGAAATCTAAGGGCTCGTTTACACTTGTTAAGCACGCTATTAAAGCAACCACCCGGCGAACGCAACATGAGGCTGAGTTAGAATGACGAAGGAGAAACACTCCACAATCCTATGAAAAAGATATTTACCTGTTGTTGCCTTGCCTTCCCTCCCATCTGCAGTACTACAGCAACACACATTACCACAAGGTGGTGATGGAAACTTGTTTTCAGTATTGCGAGTGGTGCACTGAAACCAGCGCAGCTACGGACTTATTTACTGATTTTGTTAGAGATTTTGTTATTCTGACTGGATGAAGCACTATTCACACTCTTTTCTACACATGATTACAGTACCCACGTGGCTTTGAGTTCTATGGTGTAGCTCTCTGTTCCTTACTGGAATCCCTGAGTCACATAACTAACATTAAATTTATTTTGATAGATTTTTTGATTCAGAACCCCCTGAAGAAGTTTGCAACCACAAAACGTGCGTTGGGGTTGAATACACATATTTTCGAAAGCTTTCCTCATTTTCATCTGTATTTTTTTTTTAGCCTAATTGAAGTGTTAGCAGAAGCACAATTGAATACTCGATGATGTCATTTTTATTTTGACCATGGAATATTACCGTAAATATTTTGTTTAATGAATTTGCACTTTAACTAATCCATCAGCAGTGGCCTTTAAAGTCCCCCGGACCCTGTCTAGAATAGCGGGAAACCATTATATATGAGAGAAGGTATCCCCTCATGTTTTCCTTTTTGGATCTATATTTTTTGGGATGTTGGCCATGTAGCTTGATGATGGGAGTACAGTAGTTCTTTTCGATTGATGATACCCCAAAAGTTGCTCATTCTCTTGTCAGTCCTTGGCATATGGATAAACATATTATTCTAGTCCCTACTTTACAAAATAGACCTAAGCAAAGACATATAGAGCAACATATTACGGTACATCATCTGCTCTACAAAGCACTGTTCATGAAGACTATTTATTTATTTGCCAATGTTTAAAAAATGTTTCTCTCAAAACATACACAAGCTTAGAATGCATGTGAAAATATTCCACTTTTTCCCCAGAAAGATAAACATAGTGCAGCCTTCCGGGGTTCTAATCTCATTCCCTATTTCATTTACCGTAGTATTGTACGTCTTATCTAATGCCATTTTCAACAGCTCTCAATTTCAAAACACAGTGGTAGTAAACTGAACAGCTTCCAGGCATTTCCAGTATTCGGGCGGGGGGACTATGTGACTTATTTAAGTCCAGCTGGGAATAGACTGTAAAGCTGTGCCTAAAGAGCAACACTTTTGAATTGATTTTTTTACAAATATTTTTATTTAGCACAGCAATTATAGATCACAAAAATACATATCGGGCATGTACAACCATGACGATGGATGACAAGCCCTTAATGACTTGTTTTCCCACTGGATATTATAAAATATGCATCCTGTAGGGCATAAACACATTATACTTGTTTCAAGGTCACAC
The DNA here is from genome assembly GCA_036250615.1 of Ptychadena robeensis. Lineage (NCBI taxonomy): Eukaryota > Metazoa > Chordata > Amphibia > Anura > Ptychadenidae > Ptychadena > Ptychadena robeensis. The sequence goes on along the minus strand of CM070032.1, from coordinate 135,996,034 downwards.
ATTGGTGGTCTTGAAATTTGGTAACCCCAGGTGAAAATTACATTGATATTATGTTAATTAGGACCCCTGGGTCCTAAAACTTTGTGACATAACCAGCCTGAGGCTTTTTGTGGTATATCACCATTCTGTTAACTTTAATATTCTAATTGTTGTTATAACTTTTAGTGACATGATTATGTATTTGTTATTGGTCCTGATATGTATAATAAATACCTTTTAAACTGAAACTTAAGGATGGATTGAGTGCATACTATATAGTGCCTTAAAAATCCATTATCTATACCCCTTGAAACTTTTTTTTAAATATGAGGGAGTGGCACTGACGGTTATAAATCTAATAGGGGAGGTATTGTTGTTCTATATTTTTGTTTAATATTCTAATGTTGAAGGGGAGTTATCCATAGACTGATAATTTAAGTTGAAATGGGTGATTCTGCATTTTATTTCAAAGAGATACTCCTGTCTTTATTAAAAAATAAAGGTGTTAGTTGTTTCCATAGCTATACCAGTAGACCCCCAAGCAATTTTGTCAATGATCAGAGAACCCCTTAAATCTACCAATTTTTTTATGTAAGAAACATATTTCCACAAATTTCTCTTTATCAATCAGCTTTTTGTCCGGCCCCCTGTCACTTTTTAGCACCTATTGTGACCCACAAGTCAAACAGTTTGACCACTTCTGTTTTAGACCTTCATTTCCTTGTTCCATTGCCTCTGTGTTACACACCACTGAGTACACATGATACTCTGCAAATGAAACATGATGTATGGAATGTGAGGTGTAAAATATATATATATATATTATACCATTGACTCTTTCATTTATATGTCATGCTGAAGTAACTCCTCACTGCATTATAGTGAACAGGACAGCATTATAGTGAACAGGACATACATTTCTGGGAGCAGAATATTCAAAAACACACCATGAATAATTTGTATAGCTGTATATTAAGATATCTGTGTGCTTTGTTGGCCACCTCAGACTGACAGACACCGCAGAGCTGTTATGGGAAAAAGAGTGTCTTATAGACAGAAAAATACAGTAACTGGTGAATCAGTTGATTAGTCATACAAAAGTGCCCCATTAGGATATTGGTTATAATAGTAATCCATTTCCTTGTTGTATTACAAGCTCTCTGCAGACAGGGTAAAACAAAAGTGACCTTGTTAGACTCCTCAATGTCCCTGGATTATTTATTTCTTATAGGTGGCCTATTAAATCGAATAAGCTTTCCAACTTATTTTCAATGCACCATATAGTTCACTGCTGCTGTGAGACCCTGTCTGGCTTGTCCTGACAGTATCTTCACAATCTGAATTATTTCCTGCAGCTAGAGCTCTTAAATTAAGAATTTGTTCAACATTTTGTATACTAATTAACTACAGGTATTTGAATAGGTAGTTCTTATCTTGATGTTCTTCCCTGTAGTCATGCATCTTAATACCCCTGCTGACATTTACTATGGATTCACTATGGAAACATCAGTTTTATCTTAATATATTCATTTTGCCTATTTTAATGTGGATTTTAAATATAGTTGGCAGTGGGCCATGAAAAAACATGCTGCTGGGTTTAGCAAAGGTAACATTTTCAAAACATTGTCAATTTTATTCAATTACATTCTCTAGGGTGCAACATTTGTGACAGGTTGCGATTCTTCCCATCCATATCCTCTATGAAGTCTACTTGTTTTTCTCTAGAACTATCTAGAAATGACAACTTCTGCGCCCTTGATCCCAGGGGATGACCCCAACCAAAGTAACATAAATCGAACAAGGTTTACCAACATGATCGAATGATCCAGCTCGATTAGACTGGTGACCACAATCAATCAATCAACACATAAAACATGTTTTTGTGAGCCATGTATGGCCACCTTTAATCAGGAGCTTTTTCTAATGTCGTGTACAGATTCTAGATATATAATAGTGGTCTAGTCTAGGTGAAAATATTGAGTACAGCTCTCAGGGAAGGCCCTTAATTTGATGAACACCCAACCTGTCCAGTGCCACTCGCTTGCTTTTGCTCCTCATAAAACAGCAATACTTAAAGCTGGCCATACACGGGTAGATTCCCGTGCAATGAACCACACTGTGATTGATCGCTGGTCAATCGAATGGTAATCAATTTGCACCACATGGGCACATCAATTACCATACGATGGGGATCTGGATTTCGACTGGATTTCCATTGATCCTGCTTGAAGGAACCATGGATGGCTCAGATGAAGAAACAGATTAGAGCAACATCGGGTGCCGTGACCGTGCACGGCGTCCAATATTGCTCTAATCTGTTTCTTTATCGAGCCGTGTATGGCCAGCTTAACTCTCTGGTTGCTAGGAACAATCAAGAACAATCTTACCTATTACCCATATTGAGTGTCTGTGAACAGCTTTAGACTACCCACCCCAACAAAGGTGATTTTGTTGAATTCGAAATTAGGGTAATAGAAATTCAAGCAGGAGTCCCCTACCTTAGTATGGTCATGATGCAGACATCCCATCATGCTAAAGAAAAAAATTCAGCACATATGGAAGATTTCCCTACTGAAAAGTACAGGGCTAGGGGGACTTTTAAGATAAGATCACTGGTCTTGTATTCCTTTTCACAGGTTTTACTTAAACTTTATCACACAATGAATTAATGAATAGTGATGAGCAGCATAGGCAATATTCAAATTCGTGATATTTCGCAAATAATTCTACTTATATCCAATTCGATATTCATGGATATTCACAATTCGAAAGTGTATGGCCATACATTGCGAATATACATTCACAATTATACTCACATCATGCTTACCTTCAAAATGAATGGTCACATGTGCTATTTATTTTTGCATTGCGAATATACACTCACCAGCCACTTTATTAGGCACACCTGTCCAACTGCTCGTTGACGCAAATTACTGATCAGCCAATCACATGGTGCGCTTATGCATTTAGGCATGTTGGCATGGTCAATACGAACCGCAGCAGTTCAAACTGAGCTTCATAATGGGGAAGAAAGGTGATTTAAGTGAATTTGAACGTGGCATGGTTGTTGTTGGTGCCGGATGGGCTGGCCTGAGTATTTCAGAAACTTCTGATCTTCTGGGATTGTCACGCACAACCATCTTTAGAGTTTACAGAGATTGGTCCGAAAAAGGGAAAACATCCTGTGAGCGGCAGTTCTGTTGGCGCAAATGCCTTGTTGATGCCAGAGGTCAGAGGAGAGTGGTTTGAGCTGATATAACCACTTGTTACAACCAAGGAATTCAGAAGAGCATCTCAACAGGTCGAACCTTGAGGCAGATGGGCTATAGCAGCAGAAGACCACACCGGGTGCCACTCCTGTCAGCTAAGAACAGGAAACTGACGCTGCAATTCGCACAGGCTCACCAAAATTGGACAATAGAGAATTGGAAAAATGTTGCCTGGTCTGATGAGTCTCGATTTCTGCTGCAACATGTTCATCCCTTTATGACCACAGTGTTCCCATCTTCAGAATCCCAAACTGGTTTCTTGAACATGACAATGAGTTCACTGTACTCAAATGGCCTCCACAGTCACCAGATCTCAATCCAATAGAGCACCTTTGGGATGTGGTGGAACGAGAGATTGGCATCATGGATGTAAAGCCGACAAATCTGCAGGAACTGTGTGATGTTATCATGTCAATATAGAGCAATGTTTCTGAGGAACGTTTGCAGTACCTTGTTGAATGTATGACATGAAGGATTAAGGCAGTTCTAAAGGCAAAAGGGGGTCCAACCCGCTACTAGCAAGGTGTGCCTAATAAAGTGGCCAGTGAGTGTATATTCGCAATCCTTGGCCATAAGCTTCCCAATGCAGAATATTGCAAATATTTGAAAATGTGAACATCCCCCGCCATATTTAACAAAATATTTGACAAATATATTTGCAATTTGAATATTCAAGCTCAACACTATTAATGAAGGGTTAAAAGCAACAATATCATAAGGAGGGTATAATAATTCATCAGGAGGGTTTGATTAACCTCCCTAGCGCACTGCTGAGGTCCAGATTTCTATACCAAAAGCGCACCATAGACTTCAATGGTACATTTTTCTTTATGTTGTAGGCCTGTTACTTCCCAAAATCTGTCCGTACAAGGGTCTAATAGACATCCTGAATATAATAATGTTTGAAACAAACAATTATGTAAAATAAAAATATTTCTAATAAATGTAATGAGAAAACACAGAAATCAGGGCACAAAGCTTTGCTGCTGGTTAACCGTCCTAGCGGTCAGGGCTGCAGAAGCACTGCTACTGCTAGTATAGCACTGAACAAGATGCTGCTGTCCAGCACACATCGGGGCTCCGGGAGCGCATACTCACAGTTCTGCGCTGTCCCGATGTCCCCGATGTCACAGGCAGGCTGGCAGCATATCCTCCTTCTCTTCTCCCCCCCCCCCCCCTCCAAGTGACATGATGACGTCACATCGGGGAGGTGGCAGGAAATTCAAAAGTACAGTGCATGCAATCAGTTGTCTATGTAGAAAACTGATTTCAATGTGCTTCTATGTACTAAATCTCGCCAGAATAAAAAGACTCTGGTACCCCAGATGTGCCCATATGCAGTAACCCTCTCTAACCTGGTGTGATTTTACCACATCAATCACACCGGGTTAGAGAGGGTTAACTGCAAATGGGCATATCTGGGGCACCAGAGACATTATTTGGGCGAGATTAAGTACATAGCAGAATAGCTTTGTGCCCTGATTTCTGTGTTTTCTCATTAAATTTATAAAAAAAAACATTTTTTTTAATTTTACATAATTTCAAACATTATTATATTCAGGATGTCTATTAGACCCTTGTACGGACATATTTTGGGAAGAAACACGCCTACAACATAAAGAAAAATTTACCATTGAAGTCTATGGTGCACTTTTGGTACAGAAATCTGGACCTCAGCAGTGCGCTAGGGAGGTTAAAGAACAGAACTGTAAAAATATTTATCAGGATTTTTTATCATTGTCATCATATCTTTGTATTAATCTTCTATTAAGTTACCTAAACAAGGGTCGATTCCTGTGCGTTTGACGAACGATGTATGGTGATGAAAAGAAATGCCGAAAGATCATTCATCGCATGTTTAGTGAATTTATGCGCACCACTTTGGGCAATCAATTCCTGCCTGACATCCTCAATCCCTATCCAAATAAATGGCGATCGAACAGGAATTTACCGACATGTTGGACCCCTGTTCAATCAACATTGCCATGAAATGGACATGTGTATGGGTACCTTTACTTACATATTGCCACCACAATATGTACTCCCTGTACACTGCCATACCATGACAGGAGATGAAAGGAGGAGAAAAACTAAAGATATTTTGAGCAATATAACAGCTCTGACAAAGCTTTTGATGGTATCAGAACCTTCAGACGGTGGCATCATGTCATCTGCTCACTGAGTACCCAACTTTTCTCTTTGGTGTTCAGGCTTGGTCCTTTTCCCATCCTGAGGGGCAAGTTCTTCTTCTTGTATTTCATTATAATTTGAGCATACAGCACCAGCAGTAAAATGTATTATATGCTCTTCCTCAGGACTGGCTAATATACTAAATGACTATTTTTGACAGCACCTAAGCTTTGGTATACAGCAAAAATATTTTTTTATCTCATAGAAGTCAATATAAATACAACGACAACCTAACATATTTCAAAGCAACGTGGAAGCAGTTAAGACACATCTTACTTGTTAATCAAAAGCAATTAAGAAGCAAGCCAAAAGCAACACACAAAAAACAGAATGCATGCTAGGATCATACTGAGATTTGGCTAATGTGGTGTGTATGTATATGAGCTGAAAGTGGTGAACCAATTTGTTCACTGTATGAAACACAATTTTAGCTATCTTTGCCCTCATTGCAGATTAAGATGTAGGGCTAAATAAAAGAGGTCTTGTTTTAGTTCACACGGATACCATATCCTAACCAGCCATGAGTTGTGGTTCAAATACTCTTGCCCACCTAATGTCCGCATAAAAAATTACAACCATTTGAGAGGTCCAAATATGGCAGCCACTCTAGAACCCCAATTGCGAGCTAAGCATAGCTTATTTGTTGTGGTTGTTAAAAGAATGTGTAGCAGTTTTTGTTCATATTTGTTTATTATGGTTGGGCCTTCTAAACAAAAATGTAATAAAAATGTTTTCCAAATGGAGCTTTAGGCTTTGTTTCCATTGTACGCCGGGACCCGTACGCTAAGCGTATATGCTAGCAGGGGTCCCGACGTATCTCACAGACCTTTGCCTGCCGGCGGACGGTCTGTCTTCATTGCGCTGAGCTCATCCGCCGGTGTCAGGCTGAACGTAGTCGAGTACGTTCAGCCTTTACACCGGCGGATGTGGAAACAGACCATCCGCCGGCAGGCAAAGGTCTGTGAGATACGTCGGAGATACGTCGGGACCCCTGCTAGCGTATACGCTGAGCGTACGGGTCCCGGCGTACAATGGAAACAAGCCCTTAGGCTCCTTCTCATATATATTTCTTGATCTTCTATATCTTGTCTGTTAGAAGCAAGGGTGCCCTAGCCCTGAGGAGTAGTCAGCGGGAGGAGTGAGGGCTAGGCCAGAGACTGTCAAGAGGCAACAGCATCTTCCACGTGGCTGGCACAGAACTGTACCTGAAGTAACTTCAATAAATACCAGTTCTTACACCAACTTGGCAGTGAGCATATTGACTTTAATAGGAATGTGCAAGATCCTGTGATGGGGCCCGCGACAATGGATGATGAAGGTCCTATTGGGCAGAAGCGTTTCAGGCCTGGCCGATGGTTAAAGCTGTTCCTAGTTGACCCCGTAAGTGACAAGGGGTGCAGCTGTGATGTAAAATAGAACGTCAGGCCGCAAAGCAACAGTAAGTAACCATTCCTAGCAGTCGCTCTGATTAGCAGGGAGGTGCCGGATGTGATGGAGGGCCTCTGCAGCCAGGTGCAACAGACTACATGGAAGGGTCATGATTGCTACAGTTAGGCTGAATTAAGGCTGCATTCACATGTGCACTTGGAAAGCAGTTGACAGATATTGTAATATCCTGATGGGCAACTACCTGAAAACCAATCAGGGAAAACCTAACGTTGCGTTTCCCAAACATGTAAATTTACCCTAAATAGGTACGTTTTATTTATTGAAGGTGTATCATCCCTGCTCCAGTTCCTTTACTGGAGACATCAGTGCCAATTATCAACACCAACATTACCTCTGTAATTATGGATTGATGCTCTGTCAAAGCTGTAGTCACATGTCATTTGAATACGTAAATTTCACTAAAAGACTTGATTATTAATATTGAATATCTTGAAGAGTTAACATTTTTTGCCTCTAAAAAGATAAATAAAAGTAAACATGGACAAAATCTTAATTTAGCTACAAATCATGTACTGCTTTTTAAAAATGTCCCACAGAGACATTTTAATTTATTCATTATCCAGACATATGTTAATAAAAAAAATCACAGGCTGTGAGGTTATTTATTTAGCCATTACAAAATAAATATAATTGTTGTTTGTTATAGTCGGAAAACATTTTCTTTTTCATCGTTGGATTGGAAGTGTGGTACATTTAAAGCTACTGAAAAGAATTATGGGGAATGGGTGTTACAGTGATAGGAACAAAGATAGTAATTAAAACCAGATAGTAGTTCTCACTACCACTCTATCCAACATAAGAAAGTTAATTACCGTACAATTTTGTGTACCTCTTAGGGAATCTCTTTTGGCACTTCATTACACTGTCATACAAGAGCCTCTACTTACGTCAAGCCCTTAATATGCATTATATCGAATAAAGAGAATATGACAATACAAACATATTATATGTGTTAGTAAAATGATGCAATCGATAAGCAAATAAAAGAAAAAACTAAGTATAAGTATGGTAAACCAAATATTTTGTACAGTTTTCGATCATATCATACTTATATAGCCCTAAGTGCATAAAATATCAAACAATCCAAATGTGTCATAAGGCATTTAAAAAAAAACAAGAAAGTGCACTGCTTGATGAACGACAGCACATTTTGGTCATTTTAAACACCCTCATACACTCCCACCTTTGCGTTTTTTCATGCACTTAAAAACACATAAAGCATCTTTATAAGGGACCATGTGAAAGTTGCCTTATGAGCATAACATTTTTTAAACCAAACGTGTGTACCCTGACCTAAGAATACCTCTTAGATGTTTCTGATCTCAGTGAAATAACCATTCTAGAGCCAGCCAAGAATTCCTATTGCAGGTCTATGCTAGTCTTTTATTCTTGAAAACATGTACTGGAGTCCTTATAAAGGTTTGAAAAAAAATAGCTTGCCTTGGCAAAAGTGAGCACAACTCTTTGCAAACAAACACTAGTGTTGAATTCAGACAAGCAGTTAATCAACAATTCAAAGAAGCCAAAATATAAGCTGTCACCATGGATGCGCTGTGAATCAAGATGAACAGCTGAACTACAAATTGAAATTGTGAATCATCCTGTGAAAAGAAGAAGTACAGCTTAAATGCCACTTCCAATGGAAGACTAGCTGCTGGTACAAATATATATGCATGGGAAGATTCTTTAAATATATTCGTTTTGACATTACATAAGCAAGCTAGCTTGGTTCCACTAACCAACTCCTACAGTAAATATTTTACAAGGTCAAACAGGTGAAACCATATAGGAACCATGTTTAATGGTAATGAAAATCAATGTGCTCCAATAAAATTGCTGACACAAAAGCAGACAATTGTTGCAAACAGCAAGTCTTCTCCTACCAGTTTTGTTTCGCATATTGACTTCTCAACTGTTATGGTGCTGAATATGGTAGTCTGAAAGAAAACAGAAGCAAACATAGATGTTTATATCTTTAAATATAGAAAGTAGATTTTTTTGATTTTTGCTTACTTTTGTCTTGTAAGGAACAAAGAAATTATAGTAAGAAGGAGTCTGTTCAGTTAGATTTTGTTTGTGAGATGTTGAGGTCCCTTAAACTAACTAACTAACTAACTAACTAACTAACTAACTAACTAACTAACTAACTAACTAACTAACTAACTAACTAACTAACTAACCTACATTACTGTATTTTAAAACTGTAACACAACTTACTTACAGTTGTGGTTTCTGACATGTTACACTGGAATTACAGCCTCTCCATTAAGAACTTCAAGACTTGTATGGAGCCCAGAGCAACTTTGTGGGCTTGGAAGCAAACACAACCTGTAAGCAACAAAATATGTTGCTACAGAAGGGCACCACATGTAACATAGCCATGGTGAGATAACATGGTTTATATCAATGTATTTATATCGATTCATGCTGGTTGCTTAGCTGATCCAAAGTCCTTATTATTCTATAACCTGGAAGAACAAAGCAATCTCTAATATTCCAGAGTGCACTAGCTGCACAGTGGTTCAATAGTTGGTAGAATTTAAACCAAATAAATTCATGGTAACAAGCAGAAAGAAAGTTGCAACAATGGTTCACCTCATTTTAGCTATTTTAGCTAAGTGCAAAGTCGAGTAGGTGAAAGTGAAATTAAATATGCAATCATGAAAAATAGAAGCTCAATGATGGGATGTTTGTGGTACCTTCACCCTATTATATATTAAATAATCAGGACCTGCATATCAAAATAATTCCCTGCTTAGTTTAATATGGGGGACGCACTATCCTCAGGAATATGAAATCAGCAGATCATTAGAACTAGCTGCATGTAAATGTCTAACCCCTTCCACCCAAACTGTTTTAATTGTAATTAAAGTTGATAACGCTAGCTTCAAGTACAAGTTTAGTTAATTAAACATAACTCTTGCTTTCTCTTCTAAATTTAAACGTTAATTTAATCTTGCTGCATACTTTTCAATAGTCTTGTCACTGGGTTACATTTATATATTACCTTGAGAAGTAAGGTTGTAACCTTTTCTGGGAAAATACAGATACTTTAAACTGTTGCCTAATTAGAATATCGGCAGAGTCTCATTATTATCGGCAAGATCCTGGCAAGGCATGTCACATGACTACTTTATTTCCATATCTTAGACTCTGTTCATAAAGTCTAAAAGCATATTATAAAATAGTGGACGTTTTTCATCATCTCTGACAAGATTTAAAAATTCCAGCCTAACTAACTTGCTGACCTGACCAAAATTATCCTTGAATTGTTAAACGTGGACCTTAAACGTGCCACATGTTAAAAGCACCTTAAACAAAGCCACAAAGCATCCATATATTGTAAAATTATTGTTTTATTTAAGTCCAGGTAGCCAAAAAATATATAATTTTTAGCATGGTATCCCGACATAATTTTTGCTCCAAACTTCCTGTTTGGGGAGTATGCCCTACTGTCTATGCAAGGACATCTTTCCTAATACAACATGTGAGTAACTTGCTACAAATGAATGCACAAAACAGTAATTTTGGGATGTGCACACAGTGGTGGCTATATACAAAGGTGGTGGTAGGATTGTTCAAGATTCCAGCAGCTACATTTATAATCAAGGTGAACAATTTGCTCGCAGTGTGCCATATTTGCTCACAGTGTGTTGAATTGGCTTTCGAAGCAGTGTTTGGGTGTTTGGAGGACAGTTATGACAATGAATTGGCATTCATGGACTTATAATGCTGGTGTATCCATGACAGCAAATGAATAAATAAGGATTGGAGATCAGCAGGGTTTGTGTTCAGTGAATTGAAATCCCCGCACTCGTAATTTTGGTGTGAACACAACCTGTGTCCATGCTACCCCACGTTGTCATTACGGTAAAGCTGGGCATTTCCATCAATGACGTGCAACCCATATTTAATAGGTTGCGTTACAATAATGCAGTAGTAATACACCATAAAAATGTGCTTTGATCTTTTATTCTGCTGTCTGAAAGCAACAGCGCAAGTTTAATTAAAAAACGTTTGTCTGCCATCTTCTGGAACAGTGTCCATGGAAAGCATACATTCCCCTAAGAAAACAGAATGACTGGCCTATTCCCCACACTGAATTCATCTGAAAAATTTGGGATGCCATATGCATGAGTGCTCCAAATCTTCCAGAATTTATACCTTTAATGCCTAGAAAACAAGCATTAATGTGAAATTGTGTGGTGTTTAGTGATGGCGCGAACCCGGAATGATGGCGCAAAAGTTCGCGAACCCGGCGAACCATTGACTTCAATGGGAGGCGAATTTTAAAAAATTCAAAGGGACCCTTTCTGGCCACAATAGTGTTGGAAAAAATGTTTCAAGGGGGCAAACACCTGGTCAATGACATGACAGAGGGGAATACATGGCAAAACTCCCAAGAAAATTTTTTTAACACAATAAATCCGCACCAAGGAATTCTACAATGATAGTCAATGGGAAAATAAAGTGCAATGAGTGATTACCCTTAGACCGTGTTTGATTGGACTTATCTCCTTTGTATGACCCCTGCCACAAACCTGGACTCTGATACACCAAACTCCCCGTTTAACGCACCGCAAACATTGAAACGGTTGAGTGATCCATTAACCTCCCTAGCGGTTGTGACGAGTCCAGCTCGTACAGTGCTGACATGCTGAAAGTGCAATGGACGAGCTGGACTCGTCCAACACTGATCGGAGCCCCGCGGCGCTCACTCACCGATCCACTTACTAATGGACATCCCCACTTCATAACCTCATCACATTGTGGGCTCGAGACTTCTCTAGGGACGCTCCTACTCTCTGGAACTCCCTCCCTCGCCCATTCAGACTTGTCCTACGTTAGGCACTTTTAAAAAAGCCTAAAAACCACCTTTCAGTCTGGCCTATCAATTCTTCATAAACATCACTGTCCCATTGCCAGGTTCCATACCACCACCTATGTATACTCTTTCCCCAACTATAGACTGAAGCCCAACCGGCAGGGTCCTCTATGCCTCCTGGTCATTACCTGTAACGGTGGGTTATTGTGGTTGATCTCCACTCTAATGTATGTTAAAGCGCTGCGTTAAATATGTTGGCGCTATATAAATAAATGAATAATAAAATAAGATATATATAATAAACCTACCACCTCACAGGGACACCACAGGACTGCCGAAATTAATCTTGCTGAAAATAAAAAATATATATAGTTCTGACAGCAGAAGGGCCGATTTTGTTTTGCCAATCCAATGTTGTGAAGTCCGGCCGTGGCAAGTGTTTGATAATGACTCAACGCAGGGAACTTTGTGACAGAGTTGGTAACAAGTGCCCAGTCCCGTGGGAATTTTGATGGCAGCCAGCAACTTTTGATGTTGTAGGTATCAAAATAGTCCAACCAAAAACGGAGTAGATAATCCTGAACATAAATAAAAAAAAAACACAAAAATGTCTCAAACACAAACCATTATTAAACCTCCTAGCGCACTGCATAGGTACAGATTTCTGTACCAAAGTGCACCAGAGACTTATGGGAATTTTTTTTTTTTTGTAACAAAAAAAATTTACATAAAAAAAAAAAGTTATTTAAAAGTATATTTAATTTGTTTGTTGTAAATAATAAAAATTTATTGAAAATGTAAATGTGTTGTGTTTATTACTTTAAAAATTGTAAGGGGTACAGTAACACTGTGCCCTAAAAGTACAATTCCCTTTTTTAAACTTCTTTAAATTTCCCGCAACCACCGGTGTGACATCATCTGTTCACACGGAGGGGTGAGGGATCATGAGCAGCCGGGGAGTAATGAACAAGCCCGGAGCCGCCGCCTCGACACACAAGACGGTTAAGTGAAAACGGGGCGATCTACACCAAAAGCACGGTTTGCCCCGCAGCGTGTCACTTACCGTCTTGTGTGTAGGTGGCGGCTCCGAGGCTTGTCTGTATGGCCATCCGGCTTGGGCTCAAGTGAACCGTCATTACATGGCAGCATTGAATTCCCGCCGCCCACCTATGTGACCGTCATCGCGTTCACAACGGAGGGCGGAGGGATCAGTGAGCAGACGGGATAGCAAGAAGAAGCCACTCGGAGCCGCGCCGACGAACACACAGACGGTAAGTGAGCGCTGCGGGCTCCGGGCTTTTAGATCGCCTTTGTGAAAAACAGGCGATTCTACACCTAAAGCCCTGAGCCCCGACAGCGCTCCACTTACAGTCTTGTGTGGCGGGCGGCGGCGGCTCCGGGCTTCTGTATGAAATCCCGGTGCTCAGGACCTGTATCTACATGGAGGGCTTGAATTTCCGCCCGCCCACGATGTGACGTCATAGGTCACACCGGAGGGGCGGAGGGATCACTTGGAGGCAGCCAGGATTGCATACAGAAACCCTCGGACCGCCGCGCCGACCACAAGACGGTAAGTGAGCGTGCGGGGTCCGTGCTTTAGCCCGGAAGCCCCGCCAGCGCTCACTTTACTGTCTTGTGTGGCAGCGTCTCAGAGGCTTCTTCCATGCAATTACCAGCTCATCTTGAAACTTACCGCCGCCGCCACGGCGGCGAGACTTGTTGAGAGATCGAGCCGCGGCG
>CM070032.1:135940419-135973261 GCA_036250615.1 Ptychadena robeensis | reverse complement strand
GGTACCACACGGAGGGTTGCTGGTCCTGCAGCCTCCACTTCTGCCAGCACGGGTCCTGGGTCAGGATTCCGGAGGCCCCCGCGATTGGCACAATCCCTGTGTGGTATAGGGCACTCACCCACAGTCTGTACACCAGCTCCTCGCTGCCAGCGTCCTCGGAGCATGCGTGTGCACTCCCCATAGACTTATATGGGGAATGCTGCTTGATTGGTTCTCTAGCAACCCCGCCCCATGGGTGGTTCTCCCAGGTGTCCAGGCTATTTAAGTTCAGTGTTCATAGGATGCCAGTGCTGTTTAGTTACAGTTGGTATGCTCCTAAACCCTGTGTATCCTGATAGCTCTCCCGTGTATGACCCTGCTTAGTCCCTGGATATTGTTGACCTCTCCAAACCTGACCCTGCCTGTCTATCGTTCTGCTGTTTACTACAGGCCCTTGACGCTGCTTGTACTATCGTTTCCGAAGTCTGCCGCCTACCCTCGACTACTGCTTGTATCTTGGGCATTCTCGCCTCTCTGCACTGGGTGGTCCCCAAGTCTTCTGGGGAATCCCTGGCGATAGGAGACCTGGTCCTGGCTAGCCGCAGGAACCAACAGCCACCACTAGGGTGTCTGGCCTATCTCCCATTAGGGGCTTAGACTCCTCCTTGAGCCGTTTGGAGACCCCTTGTCCACCCGTGACACCCAGGAGATCTGACACCCCTTCACACTGAGCCACACTGAGCAGAGCTGACAGCCAAGGACTGCTGTGTGAAGAAGGCAGAACACCGGCTGTTCCTATACTTTACATAAAGATTCTTCTTCATGTAAGGTATTGGAGATTGAACGGGGTTTTCCAACATGTTGGAACCCCGTTCAATTGAGTTCCTTCGAGCGGGCTCTATTGAACCCGCTCGAAGGAAAGCACACATAGGTAGGATTGTAAGCAGATTAGAGTACAATCAATCACTGTGACGCGCACGTTGATTGATTGTACTCGAATCTTTTTATAAATCTACCCGTGTGTGCCTAGCTTAATGGCATTACTAGCGCTCGTTAATTTAACAGGCTTAATGTATAGTAAAGTTATATTTCACCATATTTCTAGCCAAGTGTGACCACCATGATTCCCTTTACAGATGTGGTGTCATCCAAAGACAAGATGTGTGTTGTTTTCAGGATTAACAGGTAAAAATAAAAGGGGGGAAATGCTGACCATAGAAAACAAATGTAGTCACCACATCAAATGACCGATAAGCTGTAATCACCAGATATTATGAGAAAACATTAGGTGGACACAGTCCAACAAATTTGGTCCCCTTTCTGGGAGCATGGGACCACGTGCACGAGCACATACAAAAAGTTATGATCTTGAAAAGTTTATAAATGATCTGTTACTAAAGGGACTAAAGGGACACATATAAATAATTTAATAAAACATATATACATGTGCTGAAATAGATTGTTATAATAATTCAGTGATATACATACATATAAAAAATACTATAATTAGCAATTATCTTTAAAAAGATTAAAGTATTTTTTGCTGATTCTTTGTCTCTCTCTCCCACATTTCTTCCTTAGAAGAACATCCATTATCACGCAATGAAACCCACAAAACCTCATTCTTCATGATCTCCATTTCACTGCCCAGGAGCTAAGACCTCTGGATAATTTCTTCTGTGTATATCTTACGGACCTCTTGTCCATCTCCATCTTGCATTATAAAGCATGCTTTGTAGATCTATGACATCAATCCCTTGGGACACTCAGTCCTGACCTAATTCTCATGGTCGGACACGTCTGGCAGGTTTGCTTTCCATCCAACCTAATGATACACCGACATGGTGATGTCACGCCCCAGATGTACTGTAATCACCAGATACACTTTTGTGCCCATAAAGCTGGCAATAATGGAACATGAAATTTATAACATCCCCACTTTTTCGAAAAAATTTTTTACGAACTAATAACTTTAAAGATAATTTTTTCTTACTAACACAACCGTTATTTAAACTATAAACTTGCTAAAATATGTGCATTTTGGATGTCCTAATAACATTCCTTTTAGTGAACAATTCGGGAAAATTGCATTGTGTTACTGCATGGGTGTAATTAAGGCATCTGTTATAGAAAACAGCACAGCGTTAGACAGCTTAAATAACATCTATGCTGTATACTTAAGCAGAAGTTCCTCATGCATACTGTTCCTAATTTCACTATGAACAATTGAACTATACACTATCAGCACTTAACAGTAGAACATTAAAACTGCTAAGCCTCTATGCTTGAATGCCTACTGACTAATTAAAGCATGGCCGAAAGGGCTATAAAACAAAACTCTCAAATATTTTTTTTCACAAGCCATACAACTTCAACTCATGGTAACTTTAAAGTGTTCAATGAAAGTCCATCATTAATTCTTATTAAAATGTTTATATTTATAATGATAGAGAGAAGGGGCAACCCAGGGGAAAGGGATGTAAAATATCAATAGCCTCCTCTATAAATGAAATATGTTTTATATACAGAGAGTAATAAGGTATACCAAACTTAAACATAACAGTTCTTGCAGCATATTTACAAACCATGAAGACATTTGAAGCTTGTAGTAGAAGAAAGTGTATAGAAAGTTAGAGAGGCATCCTGTAGAGAGAAGCCAAAGTACAGAAAAACATACAGTGCATCCGTAAAGTATTCACAGTGATTCACTTTTTCCATATTTTGTATGTTACAGCCTTATTCCAAAATATCTATATAATGTCCCACAATTGTCTTTAGACCTTCTAGACAGGATTGTCTCAAGACACAAATGTGGAGAAGGTTACAGAAAACCTGCTGTTTTGGAGGTCCCAATGAGCACAGTGACCTCCACCATCCATAAGTGACAGTATTTAAAAACCACCAGGACATTTCCTAGAGCTGGCCAGCCATCTAAACTGAGTGATCGGGGGAAAAAGTCACTCTGCCAGAGGTTGTATGTGCAGAGCAAAGAACCTTCTAGAAGGACAACCATCTCTGCAGCAATCCACCAATTAGGTCTGTATGGTAGAGAGTGGCCAGAGGGAAGCCACTCCTCAGTAAAAGCCCCTTAGTAAAAGGCACATGCCAGCCCACCTGGAGTTTGCCAAAGGGCACCTGAAGGACTCTCAAACCACCAGAAACAAAATTCTCTAGTCTGATGAAACAAAGCACCAGGCATTGCTCATCACCAAACCAATACCATCCCTACAGAGAAGCATGGTGGTGGCAGAATCATGCAGTGGGAATTTTTTTTTAGCAGCAGGAACTGGGAGACTAGTCAGGATAAAGGGATAAAAACCTGGTTCAGAGCGCTCTTGAACTCTGGGGACTGGGGTAACTGTCCATCTTTCAGCAGGATACTGACTCAAAGATTTGACTTGAATTAGATTGAACATCTCTGGAGAGATTTTATAATGTCCACCAACACTTCCCATCCAAGCTTATGGAGCATAAGAGATGCTGCGAAGAGGAATTGGCTAAACTGGCTAAGAATAGGTGTGCCAAGCTCGTGGCATTATATTCAAAAAGACTTGAGGCTGTAATTGCGGCCAAAGGAGCATCGATAAAGTATTGAACAAAGGCTGTAAATAATTATGTACATGTGATTTCTCTTTTTTTTATATTTAATAAATTTGCCAAAATTTCAAGTATACTTTTTTCAAGTTGTCATTATGGGTGTTGTGTGTAGAATTCCGAGGAAAAAATTTTATTTAATTCATTTTGGAATAGGGTTGTAACATAACAAATTGTTGGAAAGTGATGCGCTGTGAATACTTTCCAGATTCCCTGCATATATATGTTTTAACTGCTAGCTAACATAGGAAAGGAGGGGAAATCTCGCAATGGGGTTACTCATTCCTGTGACACATGTCTATAAGCGGATTTCCCTCATATTGGAAAGTTGTCTAATTACTTTGGGTTGCCTCTATAGCACAGAAAGTTGAAAAAACTCAAGGTGGTGATCTCTCCATGCATTTTACTTAAACCAGACCTACTGTATACTGAAAAAATACTGGTGGAGAAAAAAAAATGTACCTGCTTTTCCCTTGTTCCTTGGGAATTGCCATCCAGTGATAGAATCTGATTTTTCTTCCACCAGTTTTTTTGTATTCACTTGTAATACAGTGAATGGTCACTAGACAGTGCTAGATAATTGTTTTAGTTAAGGCTCCCTTCCCAGTTCTCTCTGCCCCCAGCAGAAAAAGGAACAGTCTCTACAAACATCATCAGAGTAAAAGGAAAGGTGCAGAGTAATTAAAGATGGTAGATTTTTTCAAATTGCTAACTTTGTGAGCTGATTGCAAAGCCTCTGAAAATTGTATCATCACCAAACTTGCTGGAGATGTAGAGAAGGGTTGTGGGAACATTTGAAAAAAGTTTGGCTCTAGGACATGTCATTTTTGCATAAATTAAGTTCAAAATCAAAGTCAAAATTTGACTTAATTTGTGAAAAAATGATTTGTGTTAGAGACATACTTTCTTCTTTGTAGTATACCCCCAACCGTTTTCTATATCTCCAGAAAGTTTGGTGATGATACCATGTTCAGGGGCTTTGCAATTAACTCGAAATCGTCAAAATGGTCGAATTTTTTAAAAATAATCCAGGTTTAATGAACACTCCTGAGTGCTAATTGAAATAAAATGTTATGAATTTACACCCAGTGTGGATGGATCTATACTTCTCTTTGGATACATGTGAGTATAAGTTAATTTGAACTTTGCACATAAATGTTTTTCCTTTTTTTCGGTGGCAATGTGGCCATGCAGTACTGGGGTCGCAAGTTTGATTTTTAAGCTGGTAGGTTCTTTGGCTTCACCCATTGTCTTTAGACTGTTAGGGTGCCCATACATGGGTCAATACCCGTGACATCACCACGCTGCACTCGATCGTGGGCCAATCGAATGAGTCGATATGCACCACTTTGCACTTCGATTCCCATTCGCTGTGTGCCGTGCGGAGGGTGGCGGGGCCTTCCTTCCTCCTGCTCTCTGCACAGCTTGTCAGATTGACTGGGATGTACTGACATGTCCGTTGCCAGTTCAAACCAACCTTTTTGAGCAGGATCAATCGATCCCACCCAAAGAAAGTAGACCCCACCCCCAAAATAGATTCCAGCAGAATCAAACATTGTACACAATTAAACATGTATACACCCTTAAGCCTGCCATACACACGCCGATGTGTGTAGCAGACTAGTCCCGATATCTTTCTGGGAGGCTAACGTGATGACGTCATCACGTTAGCATCCCGGTGCATTATGGGGCCCCTTCAATCGGCCGGGCACCCTTTGTGTGCCAGCCATAAGCTGCAATGAAGACGCCGCTTCATTGCAGCTTATGGCATCGGCTTTCATCGGCTCCCATTGGCCAGAGAAGATCGGACATGTCCGTTCTCTGGCCGGCCGAGAAGTGGGGCGACAGAGATTTTTAACCTGACCGACTTTTAACCTGACCGAAGGCGCGAGCGCGCACGCCCGACGGTCAGATTAAAAATCGGCCGCTTATCGGCATGTGTATGGCTAGCATTATAGTTACATAAGATTATGTATGTTTGGCTGTGAGCTCCTCTCTGTAATCTTTTAGAAGCTGCATAGTACTATATAAAAACGAGATAATAATATTAATTCTATGTCAGTGCTGTGTTAATGTTTGTGAAAAACCTTGCAGTCTATTACATTCAAGAATACTTTTATGTACAATGAACTGTTAGCTACACGAACATTAGTTTTCCGTTAATCACTAATTATTATTTTGTCAGTGGCAGTTAAAGTCAAATTAGTAGCTTTGACATTTAACTTATTTCATTTGTAATGAGTTAATTAAAATTGCAAGCATGTACACATTATGGAAACATTTTTCAAAGAAAAAGAAGTGTGATTACATTTTCATGCTAGTTGGGTCCTTGAAGAATTCATTTATCTCATACATACATTTTGCAATAAATTAAACAGCTTTGCCAAGTCAAATATTTAAATTAGACATGAAAGCACAAGGCCAGGAAAACTTTCCATTCCTAAATGAATCTCATGATAATTTGAACGCAAACAGGGAAATGTTTGTGGGGTTTTCTTGTATTAAGCAACTGTATTGTCAAAAGTTTGGACTTTTGCATCTCTCCATTTGTTTAAAAACCTTTATGTATAGTATATATACGCACTCACAAAAAAAAACTCACAGCGCTGCGTAATATGCTGGCGCTATATAAATAAATGTTAATAATAATAATAAAATGTGGCAGTATCTTAATTTTTCACAACAGACTTATTTTACCAGTTGGTCATGCCAGCAAGTTTTTTTTCAGCAACTTTTAACTGACCAAGCAAAATGGATGGAAAGAGATATTTAAACAACTTAGGGCAGTGAACAGATTTGCAGTTATGCTCCATAATTTTACCTCTCCATCAGGGGTGCTCCTGGTGCATGGGGGGTGGCGGGTGGGTGTGAGGGGGATGGGGTATATTCACTGTTGTTCTTTTCCCTTTTTCTTCTCTCCTCTCTACTACCCCAGGGTTTTTTTGTTGCCCTGGTGCTTTTTTCAGCTGTCTTGTTCTCCACAGGAGACCAGGTTTTCTCCCATTTTGAAAGACTTCAGTGAACTAGAATAGGTCATCTTAATGTTTGCACAGTAGATGTAGGGACATACCTATGATAAATCTTACTATTATCTAAACCAGAAACACAAGGAAGACTTTTCTGGTTATATCCAAGTCATAGCATACTGCACCACCAGGACTCTTAATGGGTCAGTATTGAATATTATAAGTTTTTGGTAAATGCCTGTCTTCTGAGAATATTTTATATTTGGGATGTCCTAACAGGTTAATAAGTTATATAGGAAAATGCCTTTTAATTTGAGGGCAGGTCACTTCTTCTGGAATATCAATAGCCTGTGGCATTACTATCAATAATTATCATTATAATCTCCTTAACACAAAATGGTTTTGTGCTTCTTTGTTTGCCTGTTTCTGAGAATTATCATCACAAGAGATTGTTGAATGTTTTAAAATGTTACCAGAATTTGCAAATTGCTAAGCCTCAGAACAGGGTATCATCACCAAAATTGACATTGTGAAAAGTATTGTTATAACACATATAGCTTTTGCATAAATTAAGCTCAAAGCAAGTAAATTTGGCAAAAGACTTTGCAAATGACTCCCAAACAATCTATTGGAAATCTTGTGATCATCTCTAAGGCCCAGCATACACCTTTAGATTTCTCTGTCATATTTCCTTTAGATCTCATTTAGTTTTATTAAAACCATGTAATATGAGGGACTTTCTAAACCATCAAGTCTGCCTGTGGTCAATCGCAGAGGACCCTATACTACATAGTTGTTGGAAGATCTAAAGAATATCTGACAGAGAGATCTAAAGGTGTATGGCCAGCTTAAAGGTTCCCTATGCTGGTAGATTCCTGTGCAATCAATCGCATCAGGGTGACGTCACCATGCCGTGCTTGATAGTGTGCGACTCTTTGCACACCGATTACCGCTCGTTGGGACCCTGGTCCGGTGTACATCCTGTGTTGAAAGATCGCAACACCGGCTGGAAGCTGCTGAGGGCCGGACACAGGATAGCTGCAAACGAGGGGGGCTCCTCTGCACTCTGCCTGTGTAATGTATACATCTTGGTTCAGCTCCTCCCCCTTTCCTTTGTCCCTCAGCAGAGCTGAGAGCCAGGAGCCGAGCACAGGCTAAGTGCTGTGCTTGTGTATACGTTTATTTTAATAAATTTATTTGAGTAAATTGTCATTTTATGAAGTAATTTACAAGAGCTACAAAATCCTTTAAGCATAAATCGTTGTTATTTCATCAATTGGCTTCTACATGAGGCCATGATTGGATTCTTTTACATGATGAATATGATAATGCATTTTTAAATTATACCATTAGAAGATTTACCAAATGTTATATATCACCCTAATTTGCTGTCTTTCTGGACTCATAATAATGTTTTTGAAAGCAAAGTCTGAGTCTTTTTACAGTCATCTTTTTCCAGTGAGAAATGACAGCAATCATCAAAGACTGAATTTTAAAACAGCCAATTTAAAAACAATCTGCTTTTGTACTGTGTTAGCCTTTACATAATCAAAGACATTCCAAAAAAATTAATAAAAAAGAAAGATATCTTTTAAAAGCGAGCCAAATAAGAAAGAAAAATAATGAACAGAAAGCCTGTGGATGCTTTATCCCATTAAAATCCTAGTAATGGTCGCGAAAATGCAAACACATCAAACAGTGGTAAGATATATATATATATATATATATATATATATATATATATATATATACACACCACACATATATATATATATATTTTTTTTTATTATTTTTAACTTAACTGCTAGCTTAAGATCGGACTTACAATATAAGAGGTTGGGGAATAAATTATAAAAAAGGGATAGGGGGATGGAACTGGCTAGGTGGTAATGAGAGGAATAAGAAGTTGAGTAGGCCAGACTGAAAAGTTTGGTTTTCCAAATCTAAGGGAACAAGGGAGAGAGTTCTAGAGAGTAGGAGCATCCCAGTTTTGAAGCAGAGCATGTGATGATGTTATGAGTGGGAATGTCATATGAATCAGTAGAAGTGGGACAGGAGGTGTGGAGAGATTTAAAACCAGGCACAAAACTTTGAATATGATTCTCTGAAAGCCTTTCTAGAGATTTACAGAGAAGAGTGGCAGATGAGACAAACAGCCATGAGGGGTGCTCCCAACATTTTACCTAAAAAAAAATGAAAACTCCCTGAATACGTTCAGTTTGCATGGGTTTCACTAACTTCAACAAAAAACGTTTGCCAATGTTTTTCAACTCCAATGGTTTCAACTCCAATGGTTTTGTCCACTGCTAGAGATTACCTGTAAATGGCATTGGTGTAGGGGCTAGTAAGGAACAACCCACTGTCATTTAATATGCCCCATGTTCTCTTTATTTGCAAGCTTTAGAATGACAGCCTGTAAATAAGATCAACTTTGGTCATTGGGCTACCTGCAAGAAATCTTACCCCCATCTTCACTCATACGTGACTTCTTATCTTGAAGTGACCCTATCTCCATAAGTTCTGTTTCAGACACCATAGTTTGTAGAAAGATATACTTACCTCTATTGCAACAGTTGTGTTTGAAAGCCAATATTTCCTTGCTCTGAGCCACACATTAGCTCCACTTCCTAGCGGTGTGGCTTCAAAAGGTATTCTTATATAATAAATGTATGGTGGTGGATACTATGAATGATAATCTTAAATTAAATTTAAGGCACAAATATAAACACATTAAGCTTTTTTCATGAGAATACTTTGTCATGAGGTAGCCCTTTAATTGTGTGAAAAGCATGAGAAATTCAATCAGGGGCATATATAAGTAATAAGAATCTTTTTGTGTACTCAGTATATACATTTAACTGTAATAATTATGTGCAACAGAGGCACTTCTCTTACCATGTAAATGTGTGTTGAAACATTTTGGTTTTAAATTGTTGAAATGTGGATATGTCTGTGTATATGTTAAATACATTAGTGAATTTATTTCTTTTATATCCATGTGGTATTTTCAGTGTAACAAAAAAAATCCCATATCGTTCCTCTGCTAGTTCATTGTTTATAAATACAAAGTGAGATCTTTTACATTATATTTAAACAGTACTTAATTTCTCCAGTTTTGTATAGAGCAGATATTTACCATAAAACTTTCCTGCTATTTATTTATGTTTTCTAAATAGTACAATATGAGTAGTGGTGACACATCTCAAAATCATCTTCCAGCATAACTGAAAGCTGAAGTGACTGAAAATATCATGTGCAGATCAGAGCCCCACCTGCTGGCTAAATAGAAGACTGCATCTTATTAATATACAGTATATCATATTTAACTAGATAAAGATAAAGTAAAGATATAACGTTTTTGTTTTTGTTGATGTGCCCTTCAGTAATCCTTGATTGAATTCAGACCCGTAAGTGTTGCTTTATTACTAGATTTAACTAAAATATTTCTGCCCAGACTGACTTTATTTTTATACTTTTAGTTAATAAATATAATTTTTTAAAAGTATTTTGGGTGAAGGGCACAATGGATATTCCCTATTATGTTTATATATAAAAATGCAAGATGACTCGGTGAAGGCTAGGGATTTTGTGTTTTCACAACTAATGTGAAAGGATTATGCTAAAACCCACCCCGCCAGTTAAATTAAAAGAAGAATTATGATGTCAGTAATAAAGACAGTGTTTTTCACTGTTTGCTCTACATTGCTGCAATAAGGGCTCATTAAAATTCATACTAAGTTCCCCATGCAGAAAGCCAGAGAAAGGAAAATGAAAAAGACAATAACAGTAAGACATAAATCTTTGTTTGGTGTGTCATAACAAATAAAAGGCAACATTAAAATAAACAGGTCTCAGAATGCTTATTTGAAAGTGCTTGTGGGTCATTGGAAAGCCTATTTGTGAAGCAATATTCTGTTGTTATTCTGAAATATTATACAGTTTATTGGTTGAATCCAAATCGATCATTTCACTTATAGCTTAAAATTTTTTTTTTCTTCAAGCCTGTTTGTGTAGGAGATGTATTCAATGGATACAGTTATTATTGCTCTGTGTGTTTTATGTAGAAATTCAGGGTTTGTCCTTCGTTCTTCATCAAACCTTAGGTATTGTGGCATTTATAAAATTGTAATTATTTACCATCTGCTTTTGTTTCTTAACAAAACCATGTACAACGCCTTTACCTTATTGGATTTACTTACAGCCCAGGTGCCCAACCTGCGGCCCTTTGGGCATTCTTCAGCGGCCCCCCTCAGTCTTCCACTTGCGGCAATCTTACTGTTAATGCATAGTAACTCACCTGTCCACCGATCCCCTGCTTACACGTCTTTTCCTGGGATCTTCTACGATGATATCTTTGAGGCACATAACCTCTGAGGATATATATGACACAAAAAATGCATTACCACACTACAGTGTTTACTTGTTTTATCATTTAAAACAAGTTATTGTTCTTAAAAAAATTAAAATAATATCTTCTAGCTTCGCCTGTTTCATTTCCTAAATTTTCCTAAAAAATGCATAAACAAGTCAGCATAGATTGAAAATGTCATGTGCGGCCCTTTAGTGATGCTGAGGGCCGCACTTGTGGCCCTCCATATCTGACTTACAGGGTTGCATAAAGTTTAATTTTAGTCCCATTAGGTCAAACAAGATGACAGAAGGCCAGTGCATCAAAAAGGTATGAAAAGACGCCAAATGTGCTGAAATTGCGGTAAATCAAAATATGAATACCAGTGTAAGGTAGACTTCATAAGAAAGACACAACCCTTTCATTTTACAGGTTTTTGTTCCTCTTGGTAGGAAAAGTAACTTTTTACAGTTTAAACTGACAATACGCTTTCACTGCTTGGGAACAGCAGCATGTCAAGCCTGAATTTAGCCTTGAAGAGTTCCTATAGGACGAGAAGATGGTAGTAGGTTGAATGGAGGACAAGGTTTTGTGCACCAAGTATATGGTTTAATTAAAACTATTACATATATGTTGAAAGTAGAGTAATACAGAAGCAGCTGAGTTTATAGAAGCAGCATCACCACCTAGTGGGCAGACTATCTAATTCAGTCAATTTACATTTCAACCTGCACAAAAATTGTTGCAACCCACACAAAAAAATGCAGGCAATTAGAAACTAATTAGATATTTGCAGCAGGACAGAAGGAATGAAACTCTGAGCACTGGTCCATTTTTAGGCCATCAAGTCTTAGGATGAAGGTTCTAAGGTATTTTTAGTTTTGGAAAGCCTCTGCTACATCCCCTTCTAATATGGTAGCTTCCTCTGCTTCTTGCCTGATTGCAATGTAAACATCTTTTCTGAAACGACCTGCATATGCATCCTCAAAGCACATAAAAAACACATGTTGGTTTTCCTTTGCTTTGCTGAAATTCCATATTGGTGTTGTGACATAAGTGTATATATTTGCCCTATGCATGGATTGTTATGTATGTACGGAAGCTTAAAGGCACCCTTATGGTTCAAACTATTGATCCTTATGGTCCAAGCAGCGAAAATGTGTCTTCAGTCTTTGACCTCCTGTGGGAACTAACAGCTTCCTCCTTCTACTCTTACTCCACCTGCATCACAACCTTGGCAGATAGGAAACTTCTTGTCCACTCCAACAGCATTTTTGAACACAACTCAATTGGCTTTCATTTCAGGGAGAACATCAGCTCTTTCTTCTCTTCTTCTTGTAACACAATCTCTGTCCCAAGGAATATTTATTCATAACAGTGACACAAGGTTGGTCTGACATATGCCACGATTAAGAAATAATAGCATCCTCTTAGAACTTTACAGAGTGAATTTGCAAATACAGTACATCCAGAAAGTATTCACAGCGCATCACTTTCCCCACATTTTGTTATGTTATGTTACAGCCTTGTTCGAAAAAAGATTAAATAATTTTTTTCCTCAGAATTATACACCCTCAAGTCGTTTTGAATATGATACCACAAACTTGACACACCTATCCATGGCCAGTTCAATTGGATTTAAGTCTAGCTCTGGCTGGACCACTCAAGAACATTAACACAGTTTTCTTAAAGCCAATTCCTTTGATATCAGAGGAAACTGGAGCTAAATTTTGAGCTTCAGCAAAAGCTGTGAATACTTATGCACATGTGCTTTCTCATTTTTTTTATACATTTTCAAAAATTTCAAGTAAACTTTTTTTCACGTTCGTAGTCTTCCTACAAACGAACCCCTTGTGGTTTCTCTGTGAAGGTTTTCATAGTGTATATGCAGTAGTCTTTTTGTACACTTTGTTCTGGTTTGTCAATCTGGAATCATTTTAAAAGGAAATAAAAAATGAAAAATCTGAATTTCTAAAATGAGAAAGCCGATTGGATGATTAGTAAAATGTCTTGAAGAAAACTTCAGCATGGACAGTTGCGTTGAGTGATTACTTCAGTCCCTCCTTGTCTTTGGCCATATTGCTAGGAATACATATTTAAACCCCCTAGCGCTTCTGACGGCACTATCTCATCCTGCACTTGCTTATGCAGTATTGCAGTTGACAATCCAGCTTAGCTCAGATCTCCCGACAGCAGCACATACTCTCTGCTCTGTGCTGTCCGGGATCTGAAGCTTGCTGGCATGTCACCTCTCTCCCAGTCTAATTTGCATATGAATGTCCCGCCCCCACGCACCCGGTGGGGGGGGGCGTGGAACATTCATATGCAAATTAGGTCATCTCCAAAAATTTTCTGATGTGATCCTTGAAATTAACCCTTTCAGATGGTTCCAAATGCCATTGTATTAGATACAGTGATAACTGTATCCAATACAATTCAAAGTAAAACAAAACACATTTCCAATTGTAATAAAAATGTTATTATAAACAAACATAAATACAAACATAAATACTGTTTTGAAATCAATAAATACTGTTTTGAAATCTTTGACACCAAATAAGTATTCAAGAGATTTAAGCATTCAAATTATACATTTTATACTTTTTTTTAAATGTACTTTTTTATAATAATTGTGTGTTTCAAACATTATTATAGTCAGGATGTTAGACCCTTGTACGGACATATTTTTGGAAGTTACAGGTTTACAACACAAAAAAAATTCCATTACAGTCTATGGTGCACTTTTGGTACAGAAATCTGGACCTTGCAAGAGCGCTACGGAGGTTAAACACTGACATCTTTTTGCAACATTACTAACTATTATAGTATGCCAGCTAGATGCACAGACATGATGGTAGACTTGTTAGGGTATATGTATAAAAAAGATTTTAAAAGACCACAGCTACTGATCTGTATCTGGATCTGTAATAAGGCACAGCCATGATCTCCAGACTTGTATTATCTTAATGATATTTTTTAATTAATTTGCCATGTTGCCTTAATTATGAAAGTAGTAATGCTTAAGGTCTGCAAAGTCAAAAGTATTACATCAAAAGCAGACAACTATAGGATGATCAACAGAAAAAACAGAAAAAGAGATGTAGTGAGTGTTATTACCCAACAGAACCAAACAACAAATTTAAATTCTGTTCCCTGAAGTCACATCTGCTAATAGATCAGTTCTATCAGCTATAGGTGTATTTACACCCATGTTGTTTTGTTTCAAGTGAATGTGACATGTTGGATCCTTGCCAAACCCCAAATGTCAAATGTATTCACTATACATACAGTGGCTTGCAAAAGTATTCAAATTCGAATTAGTATTGAATTTTTCCGCATCTTGTCACATTACAGCCACAAACATGCATCTATTTTATTGGAATTCCACGTAAAAAAAAATAATACAAAGTGGTGTACATGTGAGAAGTGGAATGAAAATCATACATGTTTCCAAATTTTTTTTTACAAATAAATAACTGCAAAGTGGGGTGTTTGTAATTATTCAGCCTTATTCTTATTCTACCAGCTTTGCACATCTAGAGACTGAAATCCTTGCCCATTCCTCTTTGCAAAACAGCTCCAGCTCAGTCAGATTAGATGGACAGTGTTTGTGAACAGCAGTTTTCAGATCTTGCCACAGATTCTCGATTGGATTTAGATCTGGACTGTGACTGGACCATTCTAACACATGGATAGGTTTTGTTTTAAACCATTCTATTGTTGCCCTGGCTTTATGTTCAGGGTCATTGTCCTGCTGGAAGGTGAACCTCTGCCCCAGTCTCAAGTCTTTTGCAGACTCCAAGAGGTTTTCTTCCAAGATTGACCTGTATTTGGCTCCATCCATCTTCCCATCAACTCTGACCAGCTTCCCTGTCCCTGTTGAAGAGAAACACCCCCAGAGCATGATGCTGCCACCACCATATGTGACAGTGGGGATAGTGTGTTCAGAGTGATGTGCAGTGTTTTCTGCCACACATAGCGTTTTGCATTTTGGTCTCATCTGACCAGAACACCTTCTTCCACATGTTTGCTGGGTCCCCCACATAGCTTGTGGAAAACTGCAAACAGGACTTCTTATGCTTTTCTGTTAACAATGGCTTTCTTCTTGCCACTCTTCCATAAAGGCCAACTTTGTGCAGTGCATTACTAATAGTTGTCCTATGGACATATTCCCCCACCTGAGCTGTAGGTTAGTGATGGCCCGAACTGTTCGCCGGAGAACTATTCGCGGTGAACATCGCATGTTCGTGTTCACCCATGTTAGCGAACATATGGCGAGTTCGGTTCGCCCCATCTGTGAACACTTGCACGAAGCACTTTGACCCCGGTGAGTCACAGTCAGCAGGACAATAATCCGAGCCAAGGGTAGCACCCCCCACCTCACAAGACCCTCAACCCCGCGCTATAATATATCAAAGTACAGGGCGACGCCATTACACAATTCGGCTGAGAGTAGAGGAGAGTTAGGAAAGAGAGCTGTGTGCAGTGATATAGGGAAACATTAGCTAGGGCAGTGTTTGTTGTCAATCTGCAGTCTTCCTGATATCCCATCATACATAATGGGGACATAGCCATCTCACCAGTGTTTTGTCTCAACACTGACCATATCCCCACCAGTGTATCCCACGGACATCACCACCAGTGTCCCCACACTGATCATCACACACAGTGTCTCCCCACAACACTGCTGACTCATCTCACACCAGTGTCGCTCCATCACCTGACCATCACCACCACAGTTGTCCTCCCACACTGTCCACTCTCCCAGTGTCCTCAACAATGACCATCTCCCCTCAGGTCCTCCACACTGACCCTCAGCCACAGTGTCACTCCACACTGACCATCTCTCCACAGTGTACCTTCCACACGCCTCCTCTTCCCCAGTTCCTCCACACTGACCATCTCCCCCCAGTGTCCTCCCCACTGACCATCACTCACCAGTGTCCTCCACACGGTCCATTCTCCACCAGTGGCCTTCACACTAACCACCCACAGTGCCGCAAGGAATGACCATATTCCCCCACGATGTTCCGCCATCACCTGTTCCATCCTCCCACCAGTGTCTCCATACAATTAAAAATTCAGTTTTAAGCCCTACGGCCAACGTGGAAAGCACGATCACTTCACTTTCAGGTGGAATTCACACAGGCATTTACCAACCATGTTGTTTAGTGCTCTCCAGCACTAAATGTTCTCTTATGTTCAAATCCCATTGACTATCAGTGTAGAAATCCTTCGTGCGGATTTATTGCATGAAAAAATTTTTTGTTGGGAGTTTTGCCATGGGTCCCCCTCTGTCATGTCATTGTCCACGTGTTAGACCCTTTGAAATAACTTTCCCAACACTATTGTGGCCAGAAAGGGTCCCTTTGTTTTTTAATGTTCGCCTGCCCATTGAAGTCTATGGGGTTCGCCGACATTTGCGGAGGTTCGCGTTCGCCGTTCGCGAACATCAAATTCCGGGTTCGCGCCATCACTACTGTAGGTCTCTGCAGCTCATCCAGAGTCACCATGGGCCTCTTGACTGCATTTCTGATCAGTGCTTTCCTTGTTCGGCCTGTGAGTTTAGGTGGATGGCCTTGTCTTGGTAGGTTTACAGCTGTGCCATACTCCTTCCATTTCTGGATGATCACAGAGCAGCTGTATTTGTACCGACATTAGATTACACACAGGTGCACTCTATTTTGTGATTAGCACTCATCAGGCAATGTGTATGGGCAACTGACCACACTCAGACCAAAGGGGGCTGAATAATTACGCACACCCCAATTTGCAGTTATTTATTTGTAAAAAAAAATGTTTGGAATCATGTATGATTTTCGTTCCACTTCTCACGTGTACACCACTTTGTATTGGTATATCAGGTGAAATTCCAATCAAATTGATCCATTGATCCATTTGAACAAAATGTGGAAAAATACTTTTGCAAGCCACTGTAGGTGTCCAACAAATACTAACTACTTCTAACCACAGGCTAGTGAGCCAGTTTTATTTTTCCTCTTTAGGTACATGTTTTAAATTGTATAGATTAAATCTAATCATTTTAAGTACCCATGCAAGCATTAAATGGTTTCTCGATTCTCTTATCTTGCTCAGCAGTTTGGTCTGTTTTGTAGACACTACCCTGTTGAGTCTGTATGGGGGAAATGAAGATTCAGTTTGGGATGCGGTATACAGACATTTCTTGGGACACTGTGATGCAGAGTTGACAATGGACACATGGCATTTCCAGGAGAATTACTAAAATGAGGAACATCAAGAATTAAATTACCGAATGCACTAAATTGTTAGGTATTTGAATTTCTCCAGATATAATATTTGAGCCAAGGATAAAGGGACATTCATAAGTACACCATAGTGCTGAGATGGAGATATAATCTATTTTTTTTTTTCCTAATCATTTTCAATTTAGAAGAACATGTGTTTGATTTGTTTGTATAGGTTGGTTTAGTTGTTTATTGTTCAAAAGTTAATAACACTAAAAGTAAAAAACAAACTGCAAACAAGCAACCTTGAAATATATGGATTGCTGAAGCTGTTAGATTTTTTATTATACTTTTTCTTATATTATATCTTAGTCAGCCTTTTCAAGACAACTGACAATTTTCTAACAAAAATCACAAAAGAAAGCATAAAGAAGTGTTTAGATATATTACTCAATGGCAGTAATAAGTACAATCTATAGTTATGTTTTTCTGACTATGCATAAGCTGTGCTGGTTTTTGACACTTTTGTTCTGCCTTATAGCAATGCTGACATTCTTATAAAGAGGGAATGTGGCATTATTGATCTACTTAACCTTCAGACACATGTTTTCAAGCAATTGCTTACTTGGCTGTTTAGACATGAATAGATGTGAGTTATGTGCCTTCTGTTCAAAATAAATAAACAGCTTTCTTTACCTAATCAAAACTAAATTCAGCTTCTGCTGAGTCATAAAGTCATGACTTATAGCGGAATTATCCAGGACCTTCTGCTTATAGATGGAAAGATGTATCGCCCTGTAGATAGTACTCTGTATAACTGTGTAATGTTAGTGTAATGTAACTGTGTAGTAACTGTGGCTATGTTCTATATATAGTATCTGGTTCACCAGTGGTTCCCAAACTGGGGGGCGCGAAGGTATTCCAGGTATTCTTAACATTGTTTGAATAGGGAGGGGGGGGGGGCTCTATAATGTCCCTAAATAGAAAAGGGAGGCACTGCAAGGAAAGTTTGGGAACCACTGTTCTATACCAACAACAGCAATCTCTCTGCAGATGTTTGTGAAGATTATCAGTAATTGATACCTGCAGAATAATTCATTTATATCTTAAGCCCTAAACCTTTAAAATTTGAAGTCAGTTAGAATACTGACAGGTAGAATACTTTGTGCTAGGGGCAAGCGAAGTCAAGTAGACATATCATGTCTCCTGACCAAGCTTAAAGTGAAGATGGAGATTGGTGAATTATACCTAAACTGAGACTGATGATCCCCTTAAAGCTAGCCATACACGTGTCGGATTCCATGTCTAATCGATTCATCTTCCGATCGATTCCGGCGATTCGCAGGTGTGATCAATCGGCCAATTAAGAGTATCCATCGCAGCATACCACCTTGTCCAACAGATTCCGGGACGGATCCGTGTCCGATTGTCCACCTCACAAATGGCAACTCCCCCTGATCCGGCCAGAATCGCATGAGAAAGACCAACATGTTGGTTCTCCGTCGGATCCGATTCTGAGCCCCTGATCAATCGGACGCGAACGATCGGACCAGGTGGGCTGCATGCGATTCAGGCACGATCGTTTCGCGTGCACGCGCCCGGAATCGATCGTGCCGGAATCCGGTGCGAATCCGACACGTGTATGGGGGCCTTTAGACCCTTAGACACACCTTCCTAATTTCCAAAGATATATCACACCAGCATCCTGTAAAATCATGTGTCAGAAATCCAGACAGGGGGTGACCAGTACTGGCAGCACACACTGACACCAGGGATAAGGAAAAAAACAGGTTAAATGGGAACTTACAGCAAACAAATTAGGACACTGAAGATTCAAATACAGGCCAGAGTTCAGATAAAGCAGACAATCCAGAGTTCAGAGAGGCCAGGGTTCAGATACAGATAAGGTACAGATTACAGATAACAAATTCCCAGGTAAAATGCTCAGTGTGTGCGTGAAGCACACCTATATAGCCCTCAGGCTAACGAGACAGGTGTCCTCAACCCAGCCCACACTTGCAGGAAGCCACCTGCCGGTGACTAGGCATATTTCCTATGGTAAGCACTAGCACAGTGCCACCAGCAGGTGTTACCCGGGACAGCCGAGGTCCTCACATCATGGATCCTGGAAAAGGGTGTTGCCTTTTAGTTATTTTAATAAATGTATTTGTAATGCAGTTTAATTTGGCATTTAGTATATTTGATTACATCAGAAAAAAAAGATTAAATAAGTCTTCTCTATTTTAGTGTGTGTGTGTGTACTTATAGAGAAGTTGAAGTGCTGTTCAACAGGTCTGGTGCAGATGTAAGAAAAGTGACAGGTCTCTTTAAAAACATTCGAAGCACACCACCTTCATAGATAGCAACTTAGCTGTGTGTTTTCTTAAAGCCAATCACTGCTTAGACCATCTGTCATTGGAAAAGAGGTTCTCCAGTAGTGATGGCTGAACTTTGGCCACGTTCGTTCGCAAATAGGTGGATCAGACTTTTAGAAAATTTCAATGTCCACCAGTTCATATGGAAATTAAAATTTCCTGCCTGTTCACATGATATTTGGCCATCACTATTTTCCAGTAGCGTATTAAAATGACCTTGTCCTTATGTTGGATATAGGAAGCATTCACTGCACACAGTAAACAGAGCAAATTAATTTAAAGAACCTTGAATCTGCCTATTTGATACAGAGAAAAATGCTTGGTTCTAGGCTTGGAAATTTTTACCAATAATTTGAGAATTCATCAATATTCTATTCATGACAGTTGGCAATTAATCTCGCAGCTTATGTGTGGTTGTATAATACTTTGTTAGAATACTACATGTGCTTTGGATAATATTAATGTTATCAATAGATAAATAACTACAATTGTGGGTGAAAGTTGAGTGGATTTTGTGTGCAAATAAAAATGTATTCAATATATGTGGACTCAATCATGAAAATATCTTATAACTCTTATAGCCCAATTCTAGGCAGAAAAAATGACTGTGCATTTAAATCTTTAATGGGTGGGTTAGAAGGAAATGTTTAAAAGAGATTTTAACCATTTCACATTTGCAGATATTATTAAAACACTTGCTTGCAAGACAAGTATCACAGAAACTGCTAACCTTCTGGAATTGTCATGCACAACCATCCCTAGGGTTTACAGGAGATGTTCTGAAAAAACGCCTTGCTGATGTCAAAGGAAAGAATCTCTCAATGCACATATCATGGAACCTTCAAGCCAAAGGAATCTATACCGGGTGTCATGTTTGTCAATTAAGAATAGGCAACTGAGGCTATAGCTTGCACAGGTTTATGGGTGGTAAGATCATAATTGGTATCCAACAACATCAAGGCATGGATCCATCCTGATGTGTATATGTTTAGCATGGGGGTGGTAATATAATGGCTTGGAGTATATTGTTACACTTTTGGCCCCATAGCACTAGCTGAACAATGTTAGAAGGCCAAAGCCTTCCTTGGTATTGTTGTTCACTATTTCAATTTGTTTATGACTGCAGTGTACCCATCTTGAGACAATGAGTTCAAATGACCTCCACAGTCGCTAGACCTCAAATCATCAGAACACCTTTAGGATGTGGTAGCTCAGGAATTTCATATCATCCTGTCCTGCTAAGAAATCTGCAGCAATTTTGTAATGCTATTTGTGGCCAAAATTACTGAGGTTTATACCACTGCAATTCAGAAAGCAAAAAGATGATAGTAGGAAGGTGTACTGTGAACACTGATTATATTTGTTTCCTTTACATTATCTAAGATGCTTACTGCTGACTTAAGTACTATAACAACTACTGTAATATAAGACGAACTTTTTTCAGAATATAAGACCCCAAAATGGGGGACAAAAAAGTGCCTGCATCTTATATGCCGAATGCCCGACCCCTCGGCCGCCGGTGGTCGTACCTTGGCCTCCCGCCAGCTCTCGGCACTGAGGAGCTGTCAGTTCGGATGTCCGGCTCTCCCATCTGAACTGTCTAATTACCTATGCCACCCCTGAACTGGCATGGGCAATGAAGACAGAGCTAGATGAACTGGCATCTACAGCTCTCCTGTCCGTGGGAACAGTAATCAGCTGCCCCACGGACACAGAATCAGTGACATCGGGAGAGGGGAGAGAGAGCACAACACAGCCCAGCTCTCCTCTCCCCCCTCCCTTCTCCTCAGATCAGTGTAAAGTATGATGTGTGTTCAGCTAAGAGTATATTGCTGGTAGTGACACCATCTGGCTGAATTGAATATAGCATTCACTGAATTCATTGCATTATGGCAATTGATGTAAAAACGTATTAAACTTTTTTTCAGTTTTTTCTGCCCTAAAAACTGGGTGCGTCTTATGTGACGGTGCGTCTTATAATGCGAACAATACGGTACATATCAATTAAAATATAATATATCTAAATTAAACCTGTCAAAATAAAAACATGGGGGACTACCAGCGGGGCTGCTGATTGCTTTAAAAACCACAGACCTAAGAAAAGCTTACAGATCTGGAATCATAGTGAGAGAAAGTCAGAGAAAAGTCACGAGTCTTTATCATCATACATGTTTCAGGTCAGTGACTCAAAAGGTTGAAGCAAGACAGTCAGCATTTGGCATGGTAGGCAGGTAGTAGGTCAGCATCAGCCTCCATGTTTTTCACTTGACAGGTTATCTTTAAAAGGATGCATCCATATTATATAAACGGCAGGCAGATAATCTTCCAAATGGATTGCAGCGGCCTTTAAAGAACTAAATAAATTGTGCAGCACTGTATGTTATGACAGTCCTATCTGTCTGTAGGCACAAGAACTTAGATAATTCATTACTCGAAAAGAACAAGAAATGCTAGTGTTATATTTCAGATCACAGCAAGCATTTTACAGAAAAGATATTTTTGTTATTGCTACAAAGCAAATTGTAGGAAAAGATACATTGTAAGCCATTCAATAGGAAAAAGAGGACATAGTTATTGGTATTATATGTTGTGTTATAAAAGTTGTGTTTTCTAATATTATACTACTACAAAGTTGACATGCACAATACCATCTTTAATTTACTTAAAATGATAAGTAAAACAAATGCACCATTAAATAATACATACAACTCCTTAAGTTATTAGAGATCTCATAAAAACAACACAAATTTAAACGCACCTTAACCCACCAAACAAAACTTCCCCCCTGGCTAGCCAACCCCACATTGTTGGAGCAATATGTAAATAAAAAATCGTTACCTGTGTAGAGATATCTGTATACTTCTCCCCCACCCCTCCCCATCTGTGGATCATCTCCTTTTTTCCTGCTTTTACTTTGTGCCCATTGACAGCTTTGAGCTTTGATAGCTTTGAGCTATTGGGTGTTTTTTTATTTAGGTGCTCTTTAAGATTAGTATAAAACTGGTATTGATGAATGTTAGAATAGATTGGAAACCTTAAATTCTGCAAAGACATGCCATTTACAACTTGCAATGTTTGTTCTGAGGAACCCATTAAGACTGGCCAAGTAGCTTGGTAAGAAGATGAATTTGCAAATGGAAGAGGCAAAAGGTGTCAGTGTCCCTCAGTCTGGGGCTCTATGGAAGATCATGAGAACAGTGACAAAGCAGAGCAGAATTACACATGAATTTGGCAATGATCATAGGGCAGTGTGGACCATAGTCACCAAGAAAACAATTGGTAGCACACTTAGTAACACACTAGGACACACTAGGATCTATTGCTAAAGGTGTATATCCAGGGGTAGATTTGTTAATAGATTAGAGCACAATCGAGGAACGTGGATGTTCACCGTGCTTGATTATGCTCTAATCTATTAGCAAATCTAGCTGTGGGTGTCTGTCTTCGACCAGGATCAACTGATCCTGCTGGAAGACAGGTCTTTCGAGCAGCTAATGGACATGTCCATGAATCCTACACGAAATTCATTCCTGGTCCCTATCCAAAGGATTGACCGGAAATTAGCACCTTCATTCATGTGCAATCGACAGGTACCCAAGCTCAGCATGGTGACGTCTTTGTGACATCACCACATGAGCTTGAATGGATCATCTATTGGTCGGGACGTGGATGGACACCTTAAGTCTTGAGTGAGCGTCTCCTTCACTCAGCCAGGGTGCTAAAAATAAGACATGGATGAATATTCCAATATAACCAAAATCACAAGGCCAAGGCAACAAAAGAGTGACCCAAGAAGACGCACATGGAGGTCCTGGAGAGGCCTACGCAGTATCCAGACCTTAATCCCATAGTAAATATGTGGAGGGAACTAAAGGCTGAGATAGCAAACATCAGCCTCAAAATCTTACTGGTTTCTGGATCTGCAAATAGCAGTGGTACAAAATCCTGTCTTACGTCTATTTTTGACAACAAGAGTTTTGTCAAAAGTAAATTAAATATTTAATTCCCTGATTGCAATGAATATAGTTCCATGACTTGTGTGCACTGGGTTTGCAGTGTTTTTTTTTGTTAACCTGTCTTTCACAGCTCCAATATAGACCAGCAAACGTACAAAATCAACAGGAAATCAAATGTTTATTTCCCTGACTGTATATACATAGAGGTATACCTTACACTGTTCATTTCAAGTATAATATTGGACAACCACACTAGTAGAAAAGCGGTAATCAAAATTCACCTCTCCAGAATTTTCCAAGATAATATGTCTTTCACTGGGATTCCCTCTAGTACTTTTACAATGAGGGCTAAATATTTCAGTAGCCTATGCTTCTGAACTTTTACTTGTTCACATTACCACAGTTTCCCAATTATTTTAAACATAAGTAAAACTGGAAAATTCCCACATATCCTGGAAAATTCCCTCCTATCCTGTCTGTCACTTATTTACCTGTGACTTCTATTCCTACCACTTACTATTAATGCCTGTCACTGGTATGGGCACATCTAATCTCCAGAAGTTGCACTGGCCCCAATTTCTATTATATTATAGCTTTTCCCATAATTGTTATCAGCTATTATGCAGCTTCTGTTCGAAGTAAAAGACTGCAAAGTAGGGTGATACACTGTGGGGGTACTGATAAGCAGAGGGACTGCAAGCCTGGAACCTACTATGAAAAGGATGGGGAGTTGGAGAGTGAACCATAGTATAGATGGGCACTGGCAATAGTATGTGGTATACTGGAAACCTTGACGCTATCGCAAGAACCAGAAGTTTGCCCCCCTTCATAGATAGTTCCTCACATTTACAGCAGTATGTATCTCTAAGGAAGGAAGGGACAGACATGACAGCAGTATGCATCTCTATGAGAATGAGGGACAGACATGGCAGCAGTATGTATGTTTATGGGAATCAGGGACAGACATGACAGCAGTATATCTCTATTTGAATGAAGGGCAGACATGGCAGCAGTATATCTCTATCTGAATGAAGGGCAGACATGGCAGCAGTATATCTCTATGTGAATTAAGGGTAGACATGACAGCAGGAAATCTCTATGTTAATGAAGGGCAGACATGACAGCAGTATATATCTATGTGAATGAAGGGCAGACATGGCAGCAGTATATCTCTATCTGAATGGAGGGCAGACATGCCAGCAGTATATCTCTATGTGAATAAAAGGCAGACATGACAGCAGTATATCTCTATGTGAATGAAGGACATACATGACAGCATGTGGCATGTGTATGACATACAGTGCTGCTTGAAAGTATGTGAACCCTCCAGACATGGTCACTGTTTGTGCAAAAAAACATTTAAAGAAACCTATTAGACATAATCTAAATCCCCAATTTGTAAAGCACCACCTTCCAAATAGAGACACACAACAAAAAGAGATTAGTTTCAATGTAAGTAAACAAAGGAGGTTTATGTCCCATACAACTGAAAATCTTACATGTGCATAAGTGTGGAACCATTGTATTGTAGTTGTGGCTCCTCCCTTTGCAGCACATGACTCCAACTAAATGTCTCATGTAACCACTACCCAGTCTTCCAAATCTGCTTATGGGGATTTTTGCACCATCCTCCTTGCAGGAGAACTCGCCAGTTGAGAGACGTTGGAGGACATCTGGCATTACCAACCTTTTTTCAGGTCTCTTCACAACATTCAATTGGTTAAGGTCCAGACTTTGACTGGGCCAATCCAGAGTGTGTGAATCCTCCTTCTCTAAAGCCATTCCTTTGTACTCTGCTGGAATGCTTTGGGTCATTGTCTTGTTGCATAATCCATCTTCGTCCCAGCTTCAACTCCCATGACTGATGGCAGGAGATTTGGTCGAGAATCTGTTGATAACCAGAAGAATTCATGATTCCTTGGACAATATGGAGTCGTCCAGGCCCAGCAGCAGAAAAGCAGCCCCAGACTTTCACATTTCCACCGCCATACTTCAAGGTTGGGAGGAGGTTATTTTCTCATATGCCGTTGTTGATTTTTCTCCAAAACATGTCGGTTTTGATTGTGACCAAATAATTCTATTTAGACTCGTTTGTCCAGAGAATGGACTTCCAGAGAGGCCTCTGGTTTGTCCAAGTGCTCTTTGAAACGGGCAGTTTTGTGGCTTTTTTGAGAGCAGAGGCTTCACTTCTAGCAACCCTCCCATGAATGTCATGGCATTCAATTTTCGTCTGATTGTAGACGCAATGCACATTTGTCCCAGATGCTGAAGAGAGGCCTGCTGCAACTCTCTAGAGGTTGATGTGTGGGTTGGCCTTACATGGTTTATTATTTTTTGGTGCTTCTGGGGTGATATTTTGATGGGCGTCCATTCTAGGCCAAAGTTGCTGTCATATTGAAGGCCCTCCATTTGTAAAGTATCTGCGTACAGTGGATGGATGGAGCTGGAATCTTTTGGAGATGGTCTTAGCCTTTCCCAGACTGATGGGCTGTCACTACCCTCTTCTTCATGTCCTCAGATATCTCCTTTGCTCTTGGCATGTTGATTTGTATGGGACCACAGTGGTTCAGTGGTTTACTCTCTCTTTTAATTAGTGCAGGCCAAAAAGACTTTTCCAAGGATGTCTCATTTCATTGTCTGCTTAAGTGATTGATTAAGCACCCAAATGTGTTTCACCTGCGTCGTTTACCTGGTCGACTTAAACCAATGCAGCTGGGGGTTTTCACTTACTTTTGCACATTACACTAAGTCCATGTTTCATGTGTTTTGGGGCTACTTAAACAAAACTATAAACAGGACATGCAATTGATGAACAATATCTGACATTGCATGAAGAAACAGCTGGTGATGATAAGGAATGAGACAGAAAATCATGGTGTTCAACAGAAACATCTACACCACTTGAAGGGTTCACATACTTTCAAGCAGCACTGTATATAGCAGATATGACAGACAGATGGCTGTGCACAAAACACATACTTAGTTATAGATAGTTGCCTAGTAAGAGCATGCACATTATTTAAAGTAAAGGTACAATAAAGATAGAATTGCAAGGTAAATGTGAAATCCTGGACTGGGATACATTGGAATGGATTGTGTCCAAAGGACTTAATGTCTTCCTTGGCCTACCAGTCCTTTTACCAATGATATTCCTGAATAGATTTTGGTAATCCTAAGGTTTGACCAATGTCTTCAAGTGCTCTTGCACACTATGCGCTGGCAGAGAAAAGGTACATATCGGCTCAAAGGGTCACATGTACCTTGAACACGTTATGAAGAGTTTATTTAATAATCCAAGTGCTCTTGCACACTATGCACTGTGAGGCTTGAGAATACATAAACAACATAATACATATATTAGATGTCGAGAAACATTAGCAAGATGAAATTGAGTTTAGCAAGTGCCAGTACTGCTTGCCTATCCAAAATGTATGGGTAGTATACCTTTGGGTAACTCTACATCCATGCAAATTTTCAGGTCCCTGAGCACAATTCTTCCTATTAAAACCCCCTATCAAATATTGCTTCCCTATGAGCATAAAGCATGCTTCAGAAAGCATTATATAATAGTTCATAGTAGGAAGAGTTGGAGCCAGAAGCATGAAATTTTGCATGGATCTAGTCTCAAGGGTTAACTAGTAACCCTCAAAATTGTACTATATATGGTTTCAAAGACCTGGGTGTTCAAACTAGGTGAGTGGGGTGATGCATGTAGCAGAATATGCCAGTATGGTCTTGTGGAAGAATTATTTGATAGCTGACTTCTTCGTAGGAAGGGTTAGAGCTAGGAGCATGAAATTTTGCATAGAAGTAGACCCAGGGGTTAACTGGTAACCCCCAAAATTCAAGGTTCAAGGTTCTACCATGCAGGGTTTTAAAGGTCCAAGTGTTCAAATTAGGATAAGTGAAAGCATAAATGCAGCAGAGTAGTGCTTGATATATATTTGATAGGGGGATTTTAGTAGGAAGGATTGTGCTCAGGGACCTGACAAGTTGAATGAATGTAGTCTCAGGGGTTAACTGTTAAGCCCTAAAATTTCCAGGTTCTACCATGCAGGGTTTCAAAGATGAAGAAGCATTATCTGATAGCTGGACTTTTAGCTGAAATGTAACTTATAAGTGTTGTAGCTAGAGGGGTGTAAGTAGTAGTAGGGGAGCATTACTGACCCTAAAAGTTTCATGATCATACTATAGCACAATGCACTGCTCGAGTTGAGGGCTTTTTGATTCCTTTCATCCCTTCTCACCATAACCTTCACGGGTACTTCTCTATCATTATACTATGAATGGTTTTCGTGCTATGAATGTTCAAAGTTACAGTGTCACACAGGTTGTTTTGGTTTTGTTTCTACAGCAGAGCTGGAGAGGGGGAGAGGGGGTGTCCTCTCTTGGGTTTTCATTGGCTGGGATGATGTATTTGCGGGAGGAGCTACAGGAAGCATTATCTGACGGCTCAGCAGATGAGGGAGGGAGGAGGGGGAAGTCCCACTCCAGCCGCCAGATCTAAGAATTAATTGTCGGGACAAGCAGGTGAAAAAATAGCCCCACTTCACCTGCTTGCCTCTGTCTTCAGGAGTGGCTGGCCCCATTGTGGCCACAGGTTGTTCCTATGCCACTGGTGCCATTCTACCCCTGTAACTAGTCCCAAAATGTAGACAGGTTTATCAGACAGCATGGCCCTGTTTAAGACAACATCATTATTTAATATATTATTTGATATAATTAAGCCCAATTTCAGGTTCTCATTCCTACCCTGGCCTGTGATTGACAGTAGGTCAAGTCAACAAGGAGAATCAGCAAACTGGTTAGATTCTGTTTTTTTTTTCAGGTAACTAAACTAAAGCTAGCCACAGATGGTTCAAATTAGCGTTCAATCAAGGTTCGATGTACACCACATGGAGAGTACGATTATTGTTCAATTTCAACTGAAAAGTAATCAAAGTAATTAAAAATCGATTGAATTCCTCTTATGATTGTAGTTTTAATTGGAAGTTAAAGGGAAGTAGCCACACAAATCGAGCAAAAAAAATCAAGCAAAAAATCGATGATTGTACAATCGAGCAAAATTTTCCAACCCGTCCGGTACACTTTAATCAACGATTTGACAAAAACCTATCAATAAACGTCGATTGTACTATGCGGGCAGCACATCGATTATTTTACAATTGATCGTTTTTTTGATCGAAAAACTTCGATGGAATGCTAAAATCAAACAATGTGTGGCTAGCTTTAGACCAGAACACACGCATATTTTAGTCCTCCAAGGTTTCCTTTATACGAGTCAGATGTACAGGGGATGTTTACAGTATGTGCCATATACTATTACAGTTCATTGTTTTTCAGCACAATACTTATTCTAAATATTCATTTACCGCAGATCTTTTAATTTTAGTTGAAAAGTAAATAGAATAGCCATTGCATAATAGGATAGTGGGAGAGGGTATAACTTCTGCACTTCCTGTCCCCAATAGTCACAATAGGAAACAAATAGAACTATACCCATAGTAAAGGGAAATACAACCTGACAGTTGCCAAATGAAAAATAAAAAACACATTTGCGGCTTATAATGTTTTTCCAATACTTCTGTTCTAATAAAACTGTAAAATGTTGGATTCATTCTTACTTTCTCACTTAAATACAAAATTCGCCAAGACAAATGGAAATGTTAAACCTACCTAGTGTGGACAGACAGAAGAATATAATATATAGGTCAAGAGTCATGGCAGTTGCAATTAGTAACTGAGGTCACCTCTAGTAACTTATAAGGCCTCCTCTTGAGCAAAATGTATTTCCCCAGTATGAAGGCAACATAGCTTGTAATGGAAATCCTTGCCTATTGAAACAGTCATATCAGGAGAGAATGGTTAGTTTTAAAGAAAAGCAGGGGTCACCCAAAAATCCTTTCACATAACCCATGTGGTTGCTGTTACACTTAACAACAAAGTTGGAGTATTCTGTCCAAATGGTAAGGTTCCATCTTGTAATTTGTTGTAATCAGTTGTCATGCATGGTTGAATGGAAAGTCTCACTTTTGGTGAAAGAGAGATGGTATAAAGTATGGAAATACCCATTTACTTGGTTTTGAAGAAGCTGGAATGCATCAACAGCGATGCTGCCTAGTTAACTGTTTGGTTATGAGGATAGGTCTTGTAGTTATCTTTAACATATAGATATAACACATATTGATTTTTACCTCCTTTTAATTATTGTACAGGGTGGGCCATTTATATGGACACACCTTAATAAAATGGAAATGGTTGGTGATATTAACTTCCTGTTTGTAACTTTCTGCACATTAGTATATGTGAGGGGGAAAACTTTTCAAGATGGGTGGTGACCATGGTGGACATTTTGAAGTCGGCCATTTTGAATCCAACTTTTGTTTTTTCAATAGGAAGAGGGTAATGTGACACATCAAACTTATTGGGAATTTCACAAGAAAAACAATGGTGTGCTTGGTTTTAACGTTAATTTCCGTCTACTCTATAAAATGTGTTCAATATGCTGCCCATTGTGTTGGATTGTTAATGTCAACTCTTTACACACTGATAGCAACACTGCAGGAGAAATTCTAACATAGGCTTCCAGTATCCGAAGTTTCAGGTGCTGCACATCTTGGCATAGACAATTGCCTTTATATGACCCCAAAGATAAAAGTCTAAGGGGGTCAGATCAGGAGACCTTGGGGGCCATTCAACTGGCCC
The DNA here is from genome assembly GCA_036250615.1 of Ptychadena robeensis. Taxonomy (NCBI): domain Eukaryota; kingdom Metazoa; phylum Chordata; class Amphibia; order Anura; family Ptychadenidae; genus Ptychadena; species Ptychadena robeensis. The sequence continues at coordinate 135,943,132 of CM070032.1, read as the reverse complement.
ACGATGACCAATCCACTTTCCAGAAAAAAGTGTTCATCTAGGAATGCTCGGACCTGACACCCATAATGTGGTGGTGCACCATCTTGCTGGAAAAACTCAGGGAACGTGCCAGCTTTAGTGCATAAAGAGGGAAACACATAACCATGTAGCAATTTCAAGGTCTCCCGATTATCTTTGGGGTCATCTGAAGGCAATTGTCTATGCTGTGAACATACGAGATGTGCAGCACCTGAAACTAAGGATACTGGAAGCCTGTGCTAGCATTTCTTCTGCGTTGTTGCTATCAGTGTGTGAAGAGTGGGAGAAGAGGGTTGCATTGACAATCCAACACAATGGGCAGCACATACTTGTAAATAACTCATGAAAGAATAAAGTTAAAACCAAGCACACCATTGTTTTTCTTGTGAAATTCCCAATAAGTTTGATGTGTCATATGACCCTCTTCCTATTGAAAAAACAAAAGTTGGATTCAAAATTGCCGACTTCAAAATGGCTACCATGGTCACCACCCATCTTGAAAAGTCCCCCCCCCCCTCACATATACTAATGTGTCACAAACAGGAAGTTAATATCACCAACCATTCCCATTTTATTAAGGTGTATGCATATAAATGGCCCACCCTGTATATATATATATATATATATATTATATCAAAGAGAAATGTTTATGATGGTATAGAAATACCCAACTACTTGGTCCTTAGTTTAATATTTTTTACATTTCCCCAAGTTTACCAAAGTTTTAAAACAAGCCTTAGTATGTACTGGAAAATCCCCACCTATCTGTTCAAAAGTATTTGGTCATGTGGTTAGGTTACATGGTCATCTTTAACATATATATTTCCAACTCCCTTGAAAGGTTGTAATGTATGGCTATCAATAAATTTGTTAATGAATTATATTGTCAATAAAAACAATTATGTTGTATATAATTTTGGTGAAATGTATGCACAGTTTTTTGTTAATAATCCTAACCCTTTCCCAATCTATTGAAAACTAGTAACTTGTCTAGAGGTATACCCTATTATATATTGTTACTGACCAGTGACTTTCGTCTAATGATCCGATCTGCTATATCATAAACTTGTGTTAGGTTCACTGACTTCATAGGGAATTCCTTTATAGCTAGACCTAGAGCAGCATGTACAGTGATGTACAGAGATGTTTTTGCACTCCAGGTCTGCAAATATTCATTTATTTACAAAAGCTGCACCCATGTCTACGTCTCCTACAGCCAAAAACAACCAATAAAAATATAATATTTAGTAAATATAAATCAACATATTATAAAATTATATGTATTAAAATATTTGGGATCAATTGTTTTCAACTGTTATCAATAAAGTACCTTAGCTATTTGGTAATATATGGTATAGGATGGAGCAATGGTCCCTTTAAGGTTCATCAGACTGGTGACAACACACCATCCCACCTCCGATTTTCTGCCATGTGCAGAAAAAAGAAACAACATCTGCAATGTAACCTGTTCCTCCAGATATATACTACTTTTCTGTTAGTTTGTGTGGATATTACAGTGATACACAGTGCTTTGTCATACAGCTAATGGCACAGCTAGCATCATTTTATTCAAAATTAGATTTGTACACAAGCCACATCATTTGGCTGTAACAGACAGCCTGAACAGACATTAAAAATCGATTGCCCCTCTATTGCCTTTTTCAATGTGCAATCACCTATACATCTGTGTATATCAGCAGCATGGATGGGTATTTTACAACGTGTAAGACACTAGCTACGTTGAATCCCCTAAAAATGACACAGCTTTATCCTTGACCGTCAGCATAATCCACCTTGTTTGTATCTTTCCGGCATTTTACACACTGAAGCTGTGAAAGTTGTCTGCAGCATCCCTCTGAGGATAAAGAGCAAACGGCATGCAAGGTGAGCAGTCAAGCAATGCAGCATCCCACCCTCCTAGACTCACACAGAACACATGGTATCAGTCTGCCACCCTCTTCGTCTTTGGCACTCACCTCAAACGTAGGAGACGCACCCTTGTCTCGCAATGTGCAGCCCAGAAGCTCTGCAAAAAACTTTGCCATATACAAGCAGTGTGGATAGGTAATGTCTACAAGCAGCTGAAATTGCAGTAAAAATCTGTCCAAGTGTTTATTATCCTGAGTTCTCCAGGAAGATGCTACCGACATCAAGGCGAACACACCAAATTTGCTTATGCCACCCAGTCCATAGTAGCACACATAAGGTGTAGTTCTCTGCGACGTCTCAGGTCCAGCATTGTGAGCTCGGGTTCTTAAGAAAAAGGAAAAATCACTAGCGCTGTCTAGGCTTTTGATGTCTGTTCCTAGCCTTTCCAGCTGAATGTCACTATTACCATAGTAAAAAAGAAGAGGGCCCAGAGAGGGGGTAAAGAGAGGGACAACACTGCAGCTCCTACTGAAGACACATCAGGCAGGCAACATTGCTCCAAACTCTTTGGCTAGAGGGATGTGGAATGCACAGCACAGCTACTGCTGCAACCGTGCGGGTGCATTTATAAGGTGGATAATGGCTCTGTCACTGTTACTGTATTATAGGCGCTGCAAGACAGCTGGAGATGTGTCATAAACATAGCCTGGAGATTGTAGGAGACTCTATCACTGCTTAGCACTGAAATGTAAAAGTTGGCGATAGTCAACACATTACAATGCATACTAAATTGTTCTTGCCCATAAGGCCAAGACCCCCCCCCCCC
>CM070032.1:135919003-135940409 GCA_036250615.1 Ptychadena robeensis | reverse complement strand
CCCCCCCCCCCCGACCCCCATGAGTTGTGAACTACTTTAGCAAATGCAAGTCTTGCCCCTACCAAAGCACAAAATTTGTCCAGTTTTTCTCCCTACCCTTTGGGCTATCCGAGGGTAAGATATTTCCCGTATTTTATATGTAAGCATAATTAGGGATACCAGTACATAGGCTTCTTGCATATCTTATATTCCTTTTGACTTTGCCAAGAACTTTTTGCTGTCACTGCTGCTTCTGGCATGCTAATGATCTACCCAACCATATCCTTCCATCCTGAGTACATAAAGGATGGTTTTCATTTCTGATCTGTTACGTCTGATAAAATTAAAAATGTTCAAAGAGATTTCAACAGGCAACCAATACTCACCAGTTTGCCATCCGAAGAGACAATTCAGATGTATCGTAAATTTCTGTCAAAAAGTACACAAATTGTGTTGAGTGAAGGATCTAACCAAAACAAACATACTTTGCCCTTTTAGGTTATGTTTCCACATATGTTGGGACCCCCTACCCTAAGCGTATTGCTAGACGGGAGGTCCAGACAGTGCACTTTTACCTGCTCGACGGATGCTGTGTCTTCACTGTGCCCAGCCGTTCCGCCAATGCAAGGCTGAATGTAGTCAAGTACTTTGAGCCTCTGCATGTAAAGTCTATGTGCTCCATCTGGATTCCCGACAAGCAATACACTTAGCAGAGGGTGTCCTCATGTATAGTGGAAACATAGCCTAAGAATATAATTAGGTGTGCACATTAGTGGTACTTTGGTCCTCTACACCTCCTGTGTCATAACCTATGATAATAATAATAATACGCAAAAGGGGCCAAAAACTAGCTATGCACTTCTGGTTATTGTTACAAAGCTCGTAAGCTTACTAGCAACCTGGAGGCACTCCGTGTCTGGGTGACCACAGCTAAATGTTAAAATGTTAAATGTATACAATTTATGTCACTTGGATAACCGCAGGAAAACATGAATAACTATTGTAGCCCTTTTATGGGGGGGGGGGGGGGGGGGGGTAATGTAAGATGACCCACTCCTAACAGACTATGGCGCTGAACCTGCAGGGTTCCAGGAGACTAGAGCCTTTGCTAAGTGAAAGAGTGAAAACCCTTGTGAATATGTTTGCAGTGCCTCCACTCAGGTTAGGGTTCTGGCAACAGAGAGGATTCCCTTCATGAGAAACTAACCAACACACTAAAATAGATATCTGGGAGCAGTGGAACTACCACACCCAGCATGCCCTTCACAACACAAAAGAGTATCTTCCCAGAGAAAATAAATATAACAATACATTTATATAATAAATGGTAATTCAACTGGCATCTTAATGGTACAGGCGCAAAGGTACCCTGGTAAACAACCAAACAAGTGTCCCCATCAATTGTGTGCACACAATACAGCAGAGATACCTCTAGATATAGCAGAGTTCAGTTGCAGGGGCCCCTGAAGATAGGTGGAGATGGATGACAGGTAGGATTCCTTGGTAATCAGGATGATGATCCTCCAGCAGACAGCAAAACTGTCTGAAGAACAGCTGGCTTCTGATGATCTCCTCTCTGGCCTGGATCACTAGTATCATATGTGCTCTCTCCTCCTGGACATCACTTCTTGTATCTGTTTATATATCCCACACAGTCCTCCAGTATGGGGTCTCTACAGCTGTGCAGCAGGGGTAGGAAGTGTCATCTATCTCTCAACTTTGTGATTACAGCTCATTAATATTCATATGTCTTCATTAGTATCAGAGATCCTCAAGAGCTCCATCTGTTGACACATGAGGCTACTATCCCAGATCAATACCATTGCTGAAGTAGAGAATTGGATCCAGCAAGTAGAACACTGTTGTAAACAGGATGGGGGGGGGGGGTGACTAAGGGAGTTGGAGTTCTGGGGGAAGAAAGTCAGAGTAGACATATGTAAGAGTAAAAGCTGACAAGAGAAAAGCACTGTGACTATGAATATGACTATGAAAAGACATTTTAACTGCAGGTAGTCTCAGCGGTTAGTTACTAACCCAGATCATTGCAGGGTTGCACTACTGAGGTATGAGATCTGGGGGTTCAAATGTGTTGTACTGTGAGAGTTACATGTGACCCAAAGCCAGCTGGTGACCTGTGGATGGAGACAGTTAATTGGAGGCTAAATAAGGAACAGGGAGGTTCATCTGCAGCAGAACCTACCATGCAGGAAGCCGATGCAGAGGACAGTGAGGAAGACAGTAAGGAAGACGCCACTACATATGGGGTAAGTACCAAACACCATCTCCTGGTACTCATCGGAGGAGCTCACTAAACATGTTATGTGCACCCCTGAATATAATGAGCCTAAGCAATGTGTATTTGTAAGGAACCCAAATATGACAGCACAGCATCCAAAGTATAGACGAAAATAATTATCCACCACAAAGCAGGAGGGAGGCAGCTAGGTAGGGTTCTGGAGAAGGTGCACAGGAGGATGATTTGCCATTAAATGGAGATGGAGTTTAGGAATGTATGAGGCCAGTGCGTAAGGCATTAGAAAGAAAGAAGTCCAACTCAAAAATCGGTACACATATTGTAAGGGGTGAAGGTTTACGTTAAAAGGAAGGCCAAAGAAAAAGTATGGGTTATTGAGAGGAGTAGTAGAGCACAGAGACCTCCTGGAGGTTTACTCCTGGAGTTAGGTAAATCTACAGGATTTTTTTCTGTTTTAATTGTTTTTTTACGAGATTGTTTTTGGAGGAAATGCGCACATTGTTATCTTCATAACTGAAATAGAACGTAAAGCTGTTCTAAACTCAAAATAAAAAAGACACATACATTACATATCCACAGGAGCGTAGCTACAAATCACTGGGCCCCAAATTTTTTTATGGGCCCTCCCTGACCTGCCACTCCCTATAGATAGATATCCAGTGAGACCCCCTGGAGGTTGCCACAGAGCCCCCATTAAAGGGAAACAGAGCCCCCCTTTATAGATAGTTCCTCACATTGACAGCAGCATGTATCTCTAAGGAAGTGAGGGACAGGCATGACAGCAGTATGCATCTCTATTAGAATGAGGGACAGACATGACAGCAGTGTATATCTCTATGAAAATTAGGGACAGACATGGCAGCAGTATGTATGTTTGTGGGAATGAGGGACAGACATGACAGCAGTGTATCTCTATTTAAATGAAGGGCAGACATGATAGCAGTATATCTCCATGTGAATGAAGGACAGACATTGAAGCAGTATATCTCTATGTGAATGAAGGGAAGACATGGCAGCAGTACATCTCTATCTGAATGAAGGGCAGACATGACGGCAGTATATCTCTATGTGAATGAAGGGCAGACATGACAGCAGTATATCTCTATGTGAATGAAGGGCAGACATAACAGCAGTATATATCTAGTGTGAACAAGGACAGAGGCGCACAACCTAGTACAACAAATGGTTAAATAAAGTGGAATAGGATAAGATAAAACAAATTGAAACAAAATGAAACAAAACATTTGTCTCATTTTGTTTCAATTTGTTTTATCTTATCCTATTCCACTTTATTTAACCATTTGTTGTACTAGGTTGTGTGCCTCTGTCCTTGTTCTTATTTGTTTCAGGGGGCCACACATTTTGAGAGCTGCACACCTACACACAACTTAAACACCCACCCCTGATACTGACTCCATTTTACTCTGTGATCCTTGCTCAGGCCCCATACACCTACTGAGGGCCTTTCTGGCCACTGCTATCACTATAGCTGTGTATTCACTGCTGAAGGTTGTGCGCAACTACCCATTATCTTTCTTAGCTTGGTATATATCTATGTGAATAGATCAGCAGTTTGCAAACTGGTACACAAAAAACAGGGGCGGTCAGTGTCCTGGGCTAAACACACCCCCACATCCACCAAAACCACCCTCCAGAGAGCTTGGGGGGGGTGGTATACCAGATATATTATGCCCCCCCCCACTTACCGAGAGCTGTGGGGGTTGGGGGTTCCGCATCTGCCACAATACCCCCCGACCGCATAAGCCACCACCCTGCCCAGGGAGCTGAGGGCATCAGCCTAAACCAGGAGAGCTGAGGGTTGTGACTACATCAAACTTTTACGTGAATTACACCATGCGGTAGTGTCAATTGATATTGACAGTCGATGTTTATATTGAACTAGACAACAAAATTTAAGATTGTTTTGGAATGAATGCATATTTACAACATGTCATTGATTATCAGAGGTAATATGGCCAAAGGCAAACCGCAAAATGTGTTAATAAGTATCCATAGACGTGATTCCATCATCCAATTCTGTTTACTGAAGCCCTTACCATATAAATGAGTATACACAGTACATAAAAACAACAGATAGTTGCAGCTGCATCCCCTACTGGCCTAGATCTTTCAAATTGATTAAATTCTCCAATGGGAATCATGTGAGTTATTCTGAGTCAGTTCATCACACTGTCTAAACAGATCTGCCTTACCTCTGTAGTATAATAACGGATTGAGAAAATAAATAAGTGCTATAGTTGGATTTGGGATCATATATATTTATGATTATTATATTTTATATAAATTAATATATAATCATATATATATATAATATATCATGGGGCTATACTGGTCACAATAATATCAGTGTTTCAAGGATTTTATCCTTTGCAGGCTTAAAAAACAGGACATAAATCACTTGGACTCTCAGTCACAGTCTTCATCTTGATAAATTACTGTCGTAATGTATGTGCTTAAAATATCTGTCCTGTAGCAAAGATTTACTAATCTATTTAATTAATGTGTCAAACATTTAGATATTTCCTGACCTCTTTTTGCTGCATTTACCAGACCATATGTGTGATTTCAGGCTCAGCTACCATTTCTTCTTTTCCCAAATATTAGCATGTTCCAGCAGTTTTCTACTGAGCTGAAACGCAAAATTGCACAAACCCCTCTACCATCTGTCCTTTCATTACATTGTTTTCAGAATAAATACCTCATAAATGTAAAAATCATGAGAACATGATAATAGCCTCCATGATATACAGCATCTTTAGCTGCCATGCCTCCTTCTATTATCAACATGCAATAACTAAATAATTTACTACTTATGTATTATGGCTTCTCTATGCAATTTAGAAATGTTAATTCGAGGAAGGGGTGGTTAGGAGGGTATATTACTGACAACAGCAACCTCCAGAAAGAAGAGTTTTCAAGGACCTGGAAAGTTAAGAGCTATAAAATACTCAATGCACCACAACCATGAAGAAAGGTTATTCTATTTTCTCCCACTTTAAATGCATCTTAAATCCCCTGGGCGTTGCGCACGTGTGATTGCGCTGGTTCACAATTAAATCCGCCATGATTCCTTGCCCTCCAGGAGACCTGGAACACATCCAGGTTAGTTTGCTGTAGTTAACTTGGGGTAAGTTTTATTAGCTGAGAAACTCACCCCAAGTTTACTCGGACAGAACACCCAGAAGGTTGAAGTGCATCTAAATTGGAAAAAAAGTACATAACATTTTTACTTACCTGTGAGCTGTAATAACAGCGCAGAAGTGCTTAAAAATTACACACCTGATGTTCTCTCATCTGTGATAGTGGCCATATTTAATCAGCTAAAGATACCAGTCTTGTGGGAGTTAATGAACCCCAGTAACACATATGACCACAAGAGGCCACTTTATGTATTTTCTTAGGCTAGTAAAGACGATGTGATTATTTGAATTCTTTTTTTTTTTATCTCATGAATGTGTGTATGAAGGAAATTCAGTATAACCTTCATTACATGTAAAGTATGTTGTTTCTTCTCTTGACAGATCATCCCAATAATGTGATAAGTCCGGGGTACTCAATAGGCGGACCCAGGTCCGGATCCGGACCCAAATAGGGTCGCATGTGGACCGGCGGCTCCTGCTTGCCCCCTGCTCATTCCTCCCCGCCATACTCACTAGTGAGAGCCTGAGCCGATGCTTCAGCCACGCCTCCTCCCTCGCACTGCATTACAGCCAGAAAGGAGTGCTAGTGGTATGGGGCCCCAAAAAATTACCTAGTATGGGGCTCTGAAATTTCTGATGGCAGCCCTGCACAGGAAGGTTAATAAGAGCTTGAATTTATATCAATATTTCCTAAAGAAAACTTTGTGAGCAGAGAAAATGGCCATCCCAGGGCTTCTCAGGTCCTCTTACCCCTTTCACCCTCCACTGACCCCTCAATATATACTTGTGAGGTGCCCCTTGTCTAGTTATTAATGACATATGTTTGAGACTGTGTCCTGTATAGACTATAGGGAGAATATTCATATAAATGTGCCGATGCCGATTTTGGTAAAATTCCAAACTCCGGACCTCAGACTTAATGGAAAAGTGGACCTTTCAAATTCATATTTGAGTAGCCCTGTAATAAGTATTTTCAGCCATGGACATAAGTAAATGAGGTGAGTTAGGCTAAGTTTACACTATCGTCACATTTAAAGCTTCCTAGATGCTCTGCAGTGACAGAAAGGCTTTAAAGACGCTTTAAAGCAAAGACCTTTGTACAAAATGTACTCTAGCTTTAAAGCCAGAAAAATGTCCAGGGGGGCAAGGAGTGAGCTTCAAGCAGCCACAGGAGGTCATCTGACCCTGCAGAGGGCCTGAAAATGTGTGAAAGCCCCTCCCAGATCGTTTTTTCATGACTGAAAAACGAGTGAAAAAAGCTCTGCAAACTTGCTGCAGGCGCTTTCAGGGCTTCACCATTGAAGTCAATGGGGTCATTTAACGACCAAGCGACCCTCTGAACGCGACAGAAGGCATTCAAAAAACGAACAGAAAAGGTACTGCTTGATTAACGACAGTACATTTTCTGTTCTTTAAACAACCTCATTGACTTCCATTTTAAACCTAAACCAAGGTCGTTTTCTGGTCACTTAAAAGACCAGAAAACGACCTTACAAGAGACAGTGTAAACTTAGCATAAAGGAGCAAATAGAAGATAAGGGCTCATTCATACTTGGTGTGTTGCCAGTGCACTATGTTGTGCTGTGCATTATGTATAGTATTGGAAGCACTTATGCAGGACATCCAATAAGGCATATTGTGTGTACTAGGCAATGCAAAGCATAGACCACATGGATTGCTGGCACTACGCAGCATGTAGGCTGTATTGTATTGTGAAAGAGCTCAAATGCTGGAGATTACCAACAGCTTGACATAGAGAGAAACATGTAATATTTGTGTTTTATATGAAATATTCAGTTAAAACACTTCCCATTTATACAACTAAAAAAACTATTTTTGTCTGAACACAATAGCAGAACGTTTCCTTTTTAAAAATTGACATTGGGTTATTTAGCATGAAGTGCAAGAAAAAGGAAAAAATAAATAGAGAACTATCTATATACATGAAAGCTCAGTAACAGAATTCAGTAAATATTATTCCTTGCTTTTAGTCATACATAATATGTAAAACATTTGTGTAAACTCTAAAGTAAACCTAGATCATGAACCCTGAAGTATTCTTATACTCTCAAAAGAAGTAAAAGCACTTCACAACAAGCCTTCTTTTATCCATTTCTCTAACTATCTTTAACAGACCAAGCAAAAGTAAGAGGGTCAGGAAAAAATATTAACCCCCTAAGCTATATTCCCAGCTGTGGTGAAGGTAGATTTTACTTACCAAAATTGATAACCTTGAGATACACACAGGAATGTTTAACTTTTCCAGGGCAGCATGCGCCGTTCTGCAGGGATGGTGTCTTTGGCTCTTGTCACTAGATTGACCGCTCTGATGTTGGGATGCTTTCACCATTCCTCGGTATGGAAATAGGCGTTCCAGGTACTCATATCAATGCCTGGGGGGGGCAGAGCAGGTGGGAAATGCAAACAGAAAACATGGTAGGGGTGCTTACATTGAGCACCTTTTGTTTGATTTTTTATCTCCAATAAAAAGGCATTTTAAGCTATCATGTTTACTGCTGTATTTAGGCATTTATCATGAATTTTTCCAGTGGTTGCACATATGGTGAAAAGCCTGAAAGTACCCATTTGCATAAAAAACTACATGCACTTTTGGCTGAGTTCTTGACTCGCTTTGGTCTGATGCCGCATATGCAGAGATGGATATTAGCCCTTTATTATAGTGTCTCTAATACTAATGGCACTTTACAGGGTTGCCTCCTGTCTTCATTGTTGTTCGCCCTGTTGATAAAGGAAAAGAGGTAAAATAAGGGCTTCCCCAACATATACATGACACACAGATTGGTGCCATTGAAAATAGGCTTTTTTAGATAACGTATCCTCAATGGATCCCCATATTTCCCTGCTCAACTTGATGAAAGAGATGCAGTAGTTTGGGGAATTAGCTGGATTCAAGGTTAATTACCACAAATCAGTATTACTCTCTGTGGTCTCTCGGCAATGAGAGGCCAACTTAAATACTCTTTCCATATGTGTGGGAATAAAACGCAATTCGATATTTGGGTATTTTCCTTCACGCAAACATTGATCTCACATGAATTATATTCCTCTTTTAATGCCAATCAATAAAGAACTAGATAGTTGGTCAGGACATGGTTAGTGAGGGTCAGCTTGCTTAAAATTAATATACTCCCAAAACTGCTCTTTTTATAATGGTGCCAATACTTCTACCCAGTAAATGTTTTGCTCAAATAAATCTGCTTTCATAAGGTGTGATCTAAGTTATAGATGGGGTTGCTCAGAAATCTTTTAAATCACTGAGGAAACAGTTCAACAGTTATCCCCCCACATCAATGTGGTAGACCTGGCTTAACCAAGGAGGGGAGCCAAACTAAGCCTAAGAGAGTGTCATCACCCCCTTCCCTGGCTGATCAGGTCGGACATGTACAGTATGAGCAAGCATGGCTAAGGAACAATTATAGGAATCATTATTTAATATAAATTCAATATTGAATATACTGTTCAAGGAATAATATTATTTAAAAATATAATATATATGTTCTCACTTATTTACTGGATACTAACAGAAATGTTCTCTTCTTTGGAAAATGTCACTCCCAAATGAGAATATAGGTGACATTGTGAGGAGTCAAGAAAGGAACATTTTGGTAAGGATTTGATAGGAATTTTCCAATATGAGAGCCTGTATGAGCCTGTATTTATTTTGTAACATTCTGCATTGAATATCTGTGCTACATGCAGCAAATAATATATTTTTTTACACTTTAAAATTGTCCCTACAATAGAAGCTACACTGTCTATGACATAGTTGTGCTATTTGACAAGAAAAATTACAAGCCCTGCTGTTTGATAGCGCTATAGGAATAGAAACCCAATAGCTTCACTTAAAAAGAAGCATTTCTTCATGCTCTAGTGTAGAAAACAATATGTTCTGTAAAAGAAGAGGAGACTAAGTTTATTTTACACTAAGTACATTGTGTAACCTAGTTACAGAAGGCTGAAGCATTTCCTTTTAAGTATGCAGCTAATGATGGCTCAAGCAGGAGATCACCGGGATCCTTGTAGAGTAGACTTGTCATCTCCCATTATGTGAAAAAGATTTTTACTTCATCCATGTCAGCAGAAAGCAGCAGACATAGTTCATTCCCTGTAGACATGAGGACACCGTCGGATTGTTCACCAGAGTGCTTGCACTCATGAAAGATTAATGCATCGAGCTTCCAAAGCACCGGCATGAAAGGAGATGTTGTCTGCTCTTTTTGTATTAAAAAGTGTAAATATAGCAGCTTTTTTAGCAGCTAACTAATGGAAGAATGTGTACCAAGGGGGCTTCCAGTGACATTTATTTTAATTTAAATATTATCAATGATTAATGGCTGTTTACTTAAATATTTGGAGATGATACATAGGAGAATTTTTTACTCAGCTTTATCAGTATAACACATTCATAGTAAAAAAAAAAAACCCCGTCTTGATACTTGACTGTGACCATTCTTGGTAGATTTTTCTTCTTCAGGTTCATACACACATGCAATAATGATTGTCTGAAGACAACTGTAAGTAATCATTTCAGGTGTCAATCTCTATACAGCAACACATGAATGTATGCACAAAAAATCATAAACGAGGTTAGCTGGGTGCTCTTACCTAGTTATTCTCTGAAGAGGTAGGTACAGGGAAACAAGGAGCTGGTGCAACTGAAAGAGGAAGCCCCTCCCATCTCTAGCACCCGGGTGCTGCTCACGTACTGGGGTGAATCAGGGGACAACAATGATCTCACCCCTATGTTGCCACGGACTTTCTCCAGGCCTCCACACACACGTACCTCCCTGTTCCATACACAGGGGCAGCCAGGCCTCACAGTCCTCACCTGCAACAGCGGCTGAGCGGGCTTTCTTTCAGTTGGCAGGTCGCACCAACTTGTGCACATCCCTCAATAAAGGTCCAAGACACATCCAATTGTTGTAAATGCGGTGCCCCTTTTTTGTAGTCACATCACTGATTGTGACCAATTACACTCCACAATAGTCCTGGGAGTCATCTGGGAGCAGTAAAGTCTCTCTGCCCTAGCCTTCTTCACCCAAGTGACTTCTGCTAGGCTTGGACTGCCCTTGTCCCCAGCATGGGGTACAAGGGTGAGGCCTTAGTTACATCTCAGTGCAGGCCTGGTCTTCGGATCCACAGGCCTGAGGCCTGTTCCCCACTGGACCCAGTAAACCTCTTTTCTCATCTACTCTGCTGCTAGGAAGACCCAATTACCATAAAGTCCTTAACTTATATAAGCTCATATTCTCCTCCCAGATGGCTCTCAAGATAACAACATCACATGTTTCAAACATGTACAGTGACACCTCCCACCTTATGTTTAGCCCAGCAACAGCACAAACACAATCACTGACATTACTCATGAGGACACAGTTAACCTCTTAATGACCATTAATTTTGCATGGTTGTAGACAAAGACCATACAATCCTACCAAATTGGGGTCTCAGGCCCCCTTGGTTCCGGAGAACCGTGACCTCAAAGTGGGTCAGTTTTGTCATATTTAAAGCCCTGACTTTGAGCCTTATTGGTTAAAAAAACTGTAGACTATAGCTGTAGACTATAACTACAATTGTTTAGAATTAGGGGTCTCCAGCACCTGGAGATGGTACCGGAGAACCATAACCCCAAAGTAGGTCACGTCTTTCCATAGAGATGAATGGGGGGGGGGGAGCAGTCAAAAATGGTGAGTTTGCGGTTATCCAACTTTAAGTTCAAAGATGAAAACTAGGGAGGATTCAGATCATCCCTTCCCTCCAGAACCACCCTGGCACTGGGTCCTGGAACTTCAGGAACTGGGCTGAAAGTGTTCCAAAAGTCAGGCACATTTTGCACCAGGACCTGTTGATCAAAAATATTAAACTTTTTTAGTGTGTGTAGTAAAGTAAGTGAAGTTTTATATCATGCAAAATGTTAGTCCTTTGGGACAAGGAAGTGTACCAGTTTAAACATTATGGAACACGGTTCTTCTTATCCTTTGGGTCTGAAGAACCCTCAACTTTTCAGGTGTAGAAACACATAATAATCACACAAGTGATGATCAGTTCCAAAATTGCGCCATAGTAGTCATGTGCCTCACCCCAATTAGTATCAAAAAAATATAGAGGAGGTGTATGGTTCAAACGACTCAGGGTCATTCCAACCATGGGGCTATTAGTGGCACAGCATCAAAATAATTTCAAAATATCATAATCGTGAGTTTAAGATAAAAACATGATTTTTATTATTTCACATATTAAAAGAGAAGAAAGAAAAAGTGCAAGTACAACATTTGAGACATGATTAGTACAGACTTCAATATCATACATCAAACCTGTTTGTTACATCAATAGACAGAACATGAGGAGAACTTAGGGTCCCCCAGATCTTATAGGGTAGAGAGGAACTCCTACGCGTTACGCCCATCGGGGGCTTCTTCAGGAGACGGGGGTACAGGGGTACCATAACATGAGGAAGAAAACAGAGTAAAACGATAGTACATGAGTAACTAATAATGACAAGTTGGGTAATTGCATATCATGAACCCAGGGCTTATTCTGCCTACCTTCCACTAGATGCAAGTAGTAGTTTGAACATTAAGTGCTAGAGATCGTCCTGTCGACTGGTTTTTACTTGGAAGGGGAGGGGAAATTCAATGGTGGCTCTAATCAGGTACGGCTTGTTGATGGAGGTATGACATTAAGTTACGTAATGTACCTTGGGGGTAGGGGTAAGGGGGAGTTAACTCCCCTAATGATAGATATGTTAAATTCACACATTACCTGAATGGTACACCATATGTAATGAAAGGAGAAAAATCCGTCAGAGTAGTTAGAACACGGTACTGCAGTCTCAGTAGGACGTTGTGTCTGGGAATAGTGGGATAAGATGGCCAAACATTGTAATGGGGGTCTAGTTAGTTACGGAACGAATGTTCATACCCTCCCTCAAAAAGCCTGTACGGCTGATTGAGCCACCAGTGGAATTCCATCCCTTCAAGGTAAAAGAACCAGTAGAAAGGATCGAGGCTCTAGACTTATGTTCAAACAATACTGCATCTATAAAAAATCATGTTTTGATTTAAACTTATGATATTTTGAAATTATTTTGATGCTGTGCCACTAATAGCCCCATGGTTGGAATGACCGTGAGTCGTTTGAACCATACACCTCCTCTATATTTTTTCAGGTGTAGAGTTGAAGACCCTCCCTAGAAACGTACTGAGTTTGGTATTTTTGAGCCTTTAGGTTTGGGAGCAAAAGAGTGACCATTTTCCTATAGAAATGCATTGGTCGTGGTACTCAAATTTGGGCCCCTGGTTCTCCACCCCCTCTGGGGCTATGGGCCCTAAACTCAGTAAGCATGTAGCCCAATACATGACTCAGTAAGCATGGGCTACATCCAGCACATAAAGTCTGCACTTTTGGGAACCCAACTTTGGGCCTCTGTAGGACCACTAAACTTGGTGGGTATCTTGTACAATATGAGGTATACGTGCATGCCAAGTTTAGCATTTCTAGCTCCAAAGGAGCAAATATTGCCCGGTAAAACTTGCCTACTTTACCCATAAGCTTTAATGGGGACTAGGCTACTTAGAGATTCCTGTGAGGTCAAAGTCAAGGCCTTCCGTCCATGCCCAACTTTCTTGGCACCAAGGGCACTAGACCCCAAATTTAGTAGGATTGAAGAGATGGTCTTTAGCTACAACCATACCAAATTTGGGGTCTAGCCTATCTGGTTCGTTAAACGATGAGGCTACAAGTCAGGGGGTGCACATCTAGACGGGGGAATCTCCTAGAAATCTCCTGTTAACTGTACATGCTACTCAGTTTAGGCTAGATTGTCCGCAGCTGCTGGCCTGGAGTCAGACTGTCAGCAGAGCCAGAAACTTCTGTGGAATGTACACAGTTCCCATACCCTCCCCTAGCACTGCCAGCCAATCGAAAGGCTGATGGAGGGACAAGCTTGAAACAGGACTGAGGAACATGAAAGAAGCTTTAGACAGTAAGTAGACTGTATTTAATTATTTTGTGTGTGTGTGTGTGTGTGTGTGTGTGTGTGTGTGTGTGTGTGTGTGTGTGTGTGTAAGGCAGAAAAGGCAGCAGGGCATACTGGGTGGTGTAGTCCTTCACTAACTGGCAAAAGGTAATGCTTGCAGTTGTAGTTTCTCAGCACAGCAAGTTGGGACTTTGCCATTTATGACAGGAGAATGCCATGTGTCACAAACAGAAAACTATTTGCATGCTGGAATCTGAAGTCCATCAAAAGCCAAGGATTTACAGGAAGCCTGTAAATGCCATGATTCCCCATGAACAACAACTGAACCCATGGCCAAAAATCCTGAGTCATAACTGTATGACTGTATCCTCTACCCATCTCCAACTATAAGTGGTGCCACGTCCAATATATATAAATATAAAACCAAATTATTAAGTGGTCTTTACTGGCACCTAAAAAATCTACTAAAAGCACATATCATAAAATATTGTCTTTATTAGGAAACATAACTACCTCAAAAGAGGACATTAAAAATGTCATACATAAACACATCAGTACATCACAGCAATAAATCAATATGTCCGATTTTAGACTGTAAACCAACGTTTTGCTCCCCTGAAAGGAGCTTCTTTAGGGGTTTTTTTTTTTTTACTAATCAAGCAACAGACGCAAGAAAGAAACAACATATATAAGTATAACAATCATTTTGCATATCTTCAGCATTTTGTTCCTCAAGGAGTCAGGTGTGGACATCAAAACCCTCCCCCTAGACAAAGATAACAATTATATGCTGGACAATCGTGACATCCCCCGGGTGGACTGCTTTGTGCAGAAAAGCCCCAATCATGACGGGTAGCTGTGGAACCCACCATCTTGCCATGGTCAGGGATTTGAATGGTAGAGTACATGATAGAAAAGGCAGGTATGGGGACTGAAGGAGTGAAATACAGATCTACAGATGGACTGAGAATGTGAAAATACAATAGATTCAGCTGAAGAGATAAGTAATTGAGATGGGTATTCAATAAAGAAAACATTTCAGATCTGATATGTACATATGAGGGCAATGCCTTTATGGTGACCCCCTAACCAATGTTCAAAACAGCTGCAGAGGTCCAGAACTACATGAAGAACTACAGAAGTAAATTTTCACACAACACACTGCAGTATGTAGAGAATATTGTTGTACTGTCCAGTAATTGTATGTGCCCCACATTCTCTCTAGGTGGCTTGAATGTGTCTTGTGACTATAATACACCATGGAGACACTCTGTGTTATGTAATGTAGCAGTTAAATCCTCCATTCGATATACTTCTACTATCCTGTGCATCCATGCTGCCAGACTAGGTTGTTGAGTTTGTTTCCATGTTAGGGGAATTCCTGCTCATGCAGCGTTTAGAAGGTGACATACCAGTGAGCCTTTGTACCATTTAGGTGGAAGGTTGTTACTATGTAGCAGGTATGTTTCCGGCTTATCTCCCATATCTAGGCCTGTGATGTTTTTTAATATATATCTTTTCTCCAATATGACCTG
Source organism: Ptychadena robeensis (assembly GCA_036250615.1). Lineage (NCBI taxonomy): Eukaryota > Metazoa > Chordata > Amphibia > Anura > Ptychadenidae > Ptychadena > Ptychadena robeensis. The sequence continues at coordinate 135,925,481 of CM070032.1, read as the reverse complement.
ACTTTGTCGCACTCCCAGAGTATATGTATGAGTGTACCATTTTCTTTTTCACACCTCCAGCACTTATCTGAAATCGTATTATACATTTTGTGTAGCTGGGCTGGCGTCCTGTACCACCTTGTCACTATTTTGTAACCCATCTCCTGGATTTTGGAGGCAATCGACGCACTGTGCGAATAAAGAAAGATCTTCCGCCATTTATCTGGACTAAACGTACAGCCGATATCCCTTTCCCATTTCTGGATAAATAATGCCTGATCTTCCTTTGATCTTATAATCTCACTATACATCATAGTAATCGCGTGTCTCACTGGAATGGCCTCTCTGCATATTTTTTCAATCAATGTAGGTGGTCTGTAATGGTCCGAGGTTAATTTTATACCCAAGAGGTAGTGTCTAAGCTGCATACTGCACCAAAAATCCATATTTTCCGGGTCCAAATTTCTAATCTCCTCCTGTTGGAGCCAATTGCTTGTTCCCAAAAAATCTCCCACTCTGTATATCCCCTTATTTGCTAATCTTTGCAGTGATCTGGAAGTTATTCCTTGTATAAAATCCGGGTTATCTATTACTGGAGCCATAGGCGATGAGTCTGGTAAGAGACCTGACGTTTGAAAGACCTTACACACAATTTCTACCGTTGGACCTACTGTAGGATGCTGAGATATTAGTCGTTGCCCTTTACCCTTCAACCATGGTAGTGTTTTTATATTCCATTGCACATCCTCCTCTTCCATTTTAACCCACTGTTTTCCCTTCTCGTGACAACACCAATCAATTACCCTACTAGCGTGTATTGCCTTGTAGTAGGCCTTCAGGTCTGGCAATCCCATGCCTCCCCTCTGTTTGGGTAGGGTTAGACATGACATTTTAATTCTAGGTGTTTTCCCCTGCCAAATAAATTTAGAGAATGCCCTACTTATTTGTGCAAAAAAAAAACATTAGGAATTTTAATCGGTAGTGCTTTCATTACATATAACAATTTTGGCAGAATGTTCATTTTAATAGCTGCACATCTTCTAAACCAGGAGAGGGTGATCTCCCGCCACTTTTTAAGATCTTTACTTATCTGAGCCAATAGTGGCGTAAAATTTATTTTGAAGATCGACCGAAGGTCCGAACATAAATTAATGCCCAGGTATTTTATTTTCTCATTACCCCATTTAAATGTAAAGGATGGGCTTATTCCTACCATCTGCTCCCTTGCTATTCCAATAGAAAGTGCCTCTGTTTTACTGAGGTTAATTTTATAGTTAGATAAGTTTGCGTATGTTTTTAAAGTTTTTAATAGATTCGGGATTGACACTTGAGGATTTGATAAAAAGACCAACACATCATCTGCAAAAGTGGCTAGCAGTGGTTCAAGCATCAAAATAAATACGAGAGGGGACAACGGGCACCCCTGTCGCGTACCATTGGTTAGAGAAAAATACGGTTACCTAGTCTTGTTCACTTTTACTGCTGCAGTTGGATTATTATAAAGCGCCAAAATTTCTGTTAACATGAGTGGTCCTAGTCCAAGGTATTGTAGTGTAGTTTCCATAAATTACCATGATACCCTGTCGAAAGCTTTTTCGGTGTCTAATGATAACATGGTTATGGGAGTATTTTGTGTTTTGGCTGAATTTATGATATTTAGTGCTCTCACTGTATGATCTCTCACCTCTCTACCTTGGACGAAGCCCACTTGGTCAAGATGAATTATATCTGGAATCGAAATACTCAGTCTATTCTATAAACTTTTGCAAACAATTTTACGTCTGTATTCAACATTGCTATTGTAGCTCCCACATTCTGCGGGGTCCTTACCATCCTTCAATACCAGGGAGATATGTGCCCTCAAGGTATCAGTTTGCGCAGAGGCACCTCGTAAAATGGAATTATATGCTTCCAACCATTGGGGGGCTAGTACATCTTTAAAGATTTTATAATAATTAATTGTTAGTCCGTCTGGACCCGGGGCCTTTCCTTGTTTTGACCCCTTCATGGCTTCCTCCAACTCCTCTCTAAAAGCTTCCATCCATTCAATGTCATCTTTTTTTAACTTGGGCATGTCTGCCTCTCTTAGATACTGCACCATCTTCTCTCTTTGCTGATCTTTCCAGGTGGGATCTGCTGACTGGGGTAGGGTATATAGTCTAGTATAATACTTAACAAATTCTTCTGCTATGTCCTTAGATTTAAAACACTTTTTTATCTCCCTCCCCCTCACCAGGGCAATATAAGTACTTAAGTACATATCCTCAATGCTTTTGCAAGCAGTATACTTGGTTTATTACTCCATTCATAAAAAGTCCTCCGAGCCCTTATAAACTTATATTTAATCTTCCCAAATAATAATGTATTTAAGTGTGTCCATAATGCCTGCAGTTTGCTACTGTATTGCATTGCCAATGATTTCTTGTGAAGAGATTCACATTTATTTATTTCCCTAATTAATTCCTCAATTACCTTATTTCTCTCTTTTTTCTTCCAAGACCCAATTCTGATTAATTCCCCTCTTATTACACATTTATGGGCTTTCCAATTAATTATCGGGGATGTGTCTGGCGGATGGTTCTGTTCAAAAAAATCTTAATATGGTCTACCATTTCTCTTGCTGTAGTTGGATCATTAATAAGAGCGTCATTTAGTCTCCATGATTTCATACCCGAATGTTGTTCCCCCAATTCTATCATCAGATGTACTGGGGCATGATCGGACATTATTCTACTGTCAATGCTTGAGCCCTTAATCGTTGTGGCACTAGGAAATAATCTAACCTGGAGTACATCTGGTGAGTTGCAGAGTAGTATGAATAATCTCGATCAGTGGGGTGTAGGCATCTCCATTTGTCTACTAATTGATGTGTTATTTCTTTCTTTAATCGCTTCAATTTCACAAATGAAAGGTGTGACGTGCCTTAAGAGACATCTAGTATAGGGTTTGGGGCAAAATTAAAATCTCCCCCAATTTGCTAGATGCTTTAAAACCAACTGCATAAAACATACTTGATCCGTGTTTGGGAAATAAACATTAGCCAATGTAAAGGTGGGTTTACACGTCAAGATTTTTTCGGCCGACAGATGGACGACTAAAGATTTTTTGGTTTATTGTAAAAAATCTGACGTCCATTGCCCGATGGATTTTTTGCTCCGATATCTGACAAATAATCGTCCATAAGGTGATGGACATGTTGGTTAAAACTTCATCTGTCGTTTATTTCGCTGTAAAAAAACGGACACTCCTTATGTCACTCGATTATTTTTTGACCGATTTTAACCAGTAGAGCATGACGTATTTCAGCGCAATGAATGTTGGGATTTTTACAATTTAATTTGATTCGCCATGAGGTTGTTTAATTTTTCTTCCGAGTAGAACACCTTTCCGAACGAAACCAATTGCATTGTGGACGACGTAACAAAAGTGGTTGTTGTCATAGAAAAATAATATATTTCAATATTAATGTTCAGGTGTGTGTGTGTACATAACTGCAGCACACTGTACACACACCTGTATACTCCATGCAGAACAGTGTACAGTGACAATGTGTGTACCACACAAACACCGGTATATCACTGCAGCACACTCTAAATCATACTTAAAATGTATTTAAGTTGTATGAAAACACTGCGCTGCCATCCCGTGTACAGCAGAAGATACCAGAGATGGCCCTCCATCACTAACACGCTGCGGTAATCCCCTGTACCGCAAGATACCCAGAGGATGGCACCTCCATCACGAACACTGATGCTGTACTGTAATCCCCTGTACCTGTATAGATGACAGGAAAGCCCTCATAGAATTTGGAGCTAGAACGCCACAGGAATACATCACTCCTTAAAACCAAAATCTGATAGATTTTTCATTGTGTGTGTTTCAGACGAATTTTCATTCGATATTTTGCATCGGTTGTACAAAAATCTAACAAAAATCTAATTAGCGTTCGGATAAATGACGATCGAAATCTGATAAAAAATCTAAAATCGAATCGGAGGTTGGACGAAACAAAAATCTTGACGTGTAAACCCACCTTAATTGTCTGTGTATCTATTGTACCTTTCAGAAACAAAAAGCGTCACTGCTCATGTTTACCCTTTTATCTCCTTTTGTGCATTGTGTATTTTGATAGTGTACCGTTTTTTTATATTCCTGTCAGAGACTGTGGATCTTGACTGTTTACGCTTTTATTGGATTAATACAATTTGTATGCTTTATCCCTACTCGTGAGCACAGTTGCCCTATATGAGCCACGAAAATCCTCTGAGGCTAGCCACCTCAATGACCCCTTGTATTGGGGTCTGCTTCCGTGTTTGTTCATTTATGAGAATTGTGGCACCTGCTTCTGTTTATTGTGCATATTCCTGCCCTATCTGCTTTATGAAATTCATAAATACTTGCTTATGAAGAGAAAAACTTGAAAGCCTTGGCACTGTTTGTTAAAAAGCAAAGATACTGATATTTTCCATCTAATGTATGCATCTAGAGTCACAGGTAAAAAAATGGTTCCAAAATAATTACCTTAGTGACTCCCTAGGAGGTGCTAGAAGCAATGTGAGTCATTGGTCCTCCTTGTGTCTGCATTGTGAACTCCAGCAGCACAAATGATTGTATCTAGGGAGTAATTACCCAAGATACCTTTGACATTCATGACTGAGAGTCAAGAACAAACAGAAAGTTCTGTACTAACATCTGGCATCCTCATCCCTGTGAGCACAATACCAAAACAAAAGGTGGGTATTTGTACTCCAGCAGTCCAAGCCTTTTTAAGAAAGGTTGTTAACGCTTGTCATTCACACCCGTGGCATTGAATAAGAAAATTAAATTTGCCTATCATTCAACAGAAAAGCTAAAATATTATAATGGAAGTTAATTATACCTGTATTTATCAGAAATACTGAGAGACCTTCGGATTCTATGCAGCCACATTAAATGACAGGCAGAAAATTACAGCTAATGAGAGCGCGGTTGTCTGGTAATTACTTCATTTAAATTGTATGAATCAATCAAACATGACATAGCATCATAGTGATTAATTATTACACAATTTGGATTTCAATGTATTATAAAAATGAACAAAATCTAATTGTTTTACACATCTAAGGTTACTATACTCATTAACTCAATTATACGATAATTATCTTTGTAAAAATGTAATAACCTTGCTTATTTGTAAAGCCCTTTTTTCATTCAGAAGCCATATAAAATAAACACAATTTTAATAATAGACTGTGTTTGACTTTAGGTAAAAGCAAAGCTTGTCCCCCTCTTTACTGATAAACTCTTCCGAAGCAACCCATAAACATGCCTCTTACAAATAAATTGCCAATCTATAATTGTTATGGCAGGTTTATTGTAGCTGTGAGAGACAGACTAATAACAAAAACCCTTGCAAACCCAGTGCACAAAAGTCAGAGGTTGATGTTTATCCCAATGGGGGTAATAAGTATTTGATCCCAGTAAGACTTCCGGCTCTCAGAGTAATAGTAATGAGCTGCACATCTCTCTGTGCAAGGATGTCAGGGACAAGAATCCAGATGTACATAAAACTGGACTTGGCTACAAGACTATCGCCAAGCAGATTAGTGAGAAGATGACAACAGTTGGCACAATAATTAGCAAATGGAAGAAACTGTCAAACTGCAGATGGAAGATCTCACCTTGTGGAGTTACAATGAACATGGGAATGGTGATAAAGCAGCGCAAAACTACATGTGATTTTTGCAATGATCTTAGGGCAGCAGGGACCATAGTCACCAAGAAAACAATAGGTTACACACTATGTTGTGATGGACAAATCTTGCAGCACCATCAAGGTCTCCTCTGCTCAAGACATCACATATACAGGCAAATCTGCAGTTTGACAATGATTATCTGTTTCATCCTGGAGTACTGGTTGAAAGTGTTGTGGTGAGATGAAAGGAAAAATTCTGCTCTTTGGCGTCAAATCAACTTGCCATGATTGTAGGAAAAGGAATGCTGCCTAAGACCTCAAGAAAACCATCCCCACTGTCAAACATGGACATTATGCTTTGGGTGTTTTTCTGCTAAGGGCACAGGATACCTTCAATGCAAAGATATAATGGACAGGACCATGTACTGTCAAGTCTTGGGTAAGCATCTTCTTCTCTCAGCCAGGGAACTGCAAATCTCATGAGATGTTGCTAATCTGGTGGCAAACTACAAGAAATATCTGACCTCTATAATTGCCAACAAGGGTTTTTCCAAAAGAAAAACTCCAAAAGGTTTGCTACAGCAAACCTCAAATAACAATTTTTGACAATTTTTTTTGAACTCTATGGACAGCCATTTTCAGTTCTCTTCTTATATGTTTCATATGGTTCAAGTCAGGTCTATGGAGAGTAGAGAGTTGCCCCTATGTCACACCTGTGTTGACTTTGCTGTGTTATTTGGGTTATTTTCCTTTTACAATGCAATGTAAACCTACAGCTCTGTCTGAGGTCCTGAACACACACACACACACATATATATATATATA
>CM070032.1:135899618-135918903 GCA_036250615.1 Ptychadena robeensis | reverse complement strand
TGACCAGCCGCCCAGAGGCTCGAGCCTGTCCGGCCTCTGTGTCGGCCCGGCCCTGCTGGTGTTCTCCAAACAGAACATTTAGAATTTAGGCTAACAGTTCAGTCCAGAGACTCTTGCTCCCCACTGAATGAGAGTCCTTTCGTTTTTTTTTTTACCAAACTCCAGGCATGTTTTCATGTGTTTTTTGGGTGGGTCTTATATGTGCCATTAAGCCCAGATCAGTGGAGGACTACAGTTATAGTTGACCTGTAACTTACTCCTATCTACAGAAATGATAGATCTTACCTTTGTCATTTTGAGATACTGAGAGTATAAAAACATTTAGACAGTAACAACATCAGTCTGCAACATAATTAAAGGGGTTTTAGTACATTCTGAAAACAATCTTTACACTATACATAGTATAAATAGTCTTTTCTTACAATATTTCAAACTGTGTTGAAGTGTTATACTTTTTTGTGTCATGTGTGCAAAGTAACAACTAAAATATAGCCAACACAAAACAAATAAAGTCTTCATATTTCCCTGCATGAAATGCTTTTCTATTGCAGTTTTTGTGGTGGCTGGTTTGCTAATTTCATAGAAGCTAATTTTCTACAAATAACACATGGTATTAAGCAAACCTTAAAAATAGTGACGAGAACGCATTGCAGAGAAGAATAGCATGATATCAAGACTCACTACAGCTAAGGCTCCACACAGCGTTCATCTATTCCTCAGCAGGCTCCTACATGGACTATACTGTATATGCATTTTAATGAATGTTCCGTCCGTAAAGTTTGAATCATGCTAACCTTGTTTATGCATTGCGAATTTCTCAAAGTAATAATAGCAACATGAGTATAAACAAAAGTGATGGGCCATGTATTAAATGTGGCATCATTCAGAACCAATTAGAGTTACCAGCTACTGACAAAGATACAACAAATGTTTAAACTGGGTTCTCATCAAGTGTGTCTGTAATGTCCTTGGAAAAAAATATAACTATCTAAAAAATATCTTTGTAGTTTCCCAAGTCAAACAGAAATGACATTGCCAGTCATTGAAAATTCAAGACATTGCTGTGATCCCACAAATGCCTACCAATAATAAAACAATATTAAAGTATGTATGTGTTCTCCTTGCTTTTTTATATATGTTTAAAATGTTCAGGCTTGTTTCAACAACATTGTCTTCTTAGATCTGTTTTAAATGGTCTGCCAGTCACTGTGTTGAAAAAGCTGTTTCAGGAATGGGTACTCAGAGACCTGGCGCTCCGGTCAACTGGCCTTTGAGGAGCTGGTTCACAGTTCAGCTTAGCCAAATTGAATACTTTAATTGCTTATTTTTGTCTAATATGGAAGAAAACATGTTTTAAAAAAACCAGGACATTATCCGCTACAATGCTTATTTACCAGTCCTCTATTATGATGTAGAGGGCCCATAACGAAAACATTACATAGTAGAGGAGTGTCTCAGAGATGTAGGAAGATAGGATTGTGATTATTTTGTTTATTTATTTATTTTAAATACTGCCTTGTGGAAAAAAAATCATTATCCATGTAACTGTAGCAAAAAGAAAACTTTTTAACATTAATGTATGTAATTTATTGTTATATTTTCTAAATAATTTATTATTATATTTTTTAAATAATGAAAGTTAAATGTATATTGCACAGAATTCATCAACATTCTGCCCCATGTCTCGACTTCAAGTGACCTTCGAATTCAGAATAGTGTATAGAGATTCATGGAATGGGTGTTTATGGCCGAGCAAGTGCTGGCAACCACTGAAATAGAGAAATGGGTCATACTTTTGTCTGGTAATCCAATAGATGAGTCAAGAGAATAATACTTGCCTGAGAGCAGTGTAAGGCTATGTTTCCATTATATTGGGACCCCTCCGCTGAGCGTATAAGCTTAGCGGGAGGTCCCAACGTAGCAGATAGACTTACCTGCTCGACGGAGGGTCTGTCTTCATTGCGCTTAGCCGATCCGCCGATGTAAGGCTGAACGTAGTCGAGTACGTTCAGCCTTTGCACCGGTGGATGTGTAAACAGACCATCCGTCGAGCAGGCAATGTCTGTGTGATATGTCGGGACCCCTGCTAAGCGTATACCCTTAGCGGAGGGGTTCCGACGTATAATGGAAACAAGCCCTAAGGTTTGATGAAAAGGGATTATGATGAAGGCATGTTTTCCAGGGTTTGGTTGTTCCTGCTAAAGAGTTTTGAATGCTTATGGATAATAATTTGGACATTTTAGAGATGGTGACCGAATTAGGGGAAGAAAACTTTACTGGCCAGCATGCACTTTAGGATGAATTGGAGCAGAAAAAGTGAGGCAGGCCTGCATCTCCCACATAAGTGGTGGCCCTCACAAATACTCTTCTGTAATAGTTAGTGATTCCCAAAAAGCACACTTCTATACCTTGTGGAAAGCCTTCCAAGATAAATCTGATACAGCTGCAAAAGATTGGAGCCAATAATAAGTCCTATGGATTAAGAATGGGATGAAATTAGGTGCATATTTGTATAAAAGAATCACAATAGATTTGTCAATTTAGTGTTTCTGTAAATATATTGTATATTTTATTGATTATAGCATATTGGCATCATAAAACTAAAATTTAGTACAATAGACTAATTATAATTTGAAGAACAACAACCTCTCAGATCAAGCCCTTGTGCACACGTCACTTCCGATCAAACATAAAATCGGCCGACAACATAATCGGTTAAAAACGATAATGTTCTTCAATCGAAATAAGTAAAACCGGAACAAACATTGGTTTCTTTATTTGGGGGTGTTATCAACTACATCGCAGCGTGTATGGTGTATGGTGTCTCATTCCACTTAGATAATTAACCCAAAACATCTGCAAATACCTCATGAGCCTTTAAATTGTCTCTCAGTCTGACTCAGTAGGCCACAGAAGTGTCTCAAAAAGTCAGCCTGAACTAAGGATAATAACTAATGGGACTATTACTTCAAAAGTTTCAAAGTCTGTTTTTTTTTTTTAGATAAGAGTAAATTTTACTTTAATTTGGAAATCAAGGTCTAAGAGTTTGAAGGAAGAGTAAAGAAGCAAAGTATGTATGTTGCTTGAGGTCCAGTGGGAAGTTTTCATTGTCAGAGGTGGTTTCAGGAGCCATGTAATAAGCTGGTGTTGGTCCACTATGTTTTATCCAGTCCAAAGTCAGCATATCCATCTACCAGGACTCATACACTTTACAACAAGCAGCTGAAGAAAACACAGTTGCATAAGGGAAGGATGTCAATGAATGTTTGAGATTAGTCAGAAGAGAACATAAGGCAGAAAGAAATACAAAAGTGCCCAATAGTAGCAGAACCGACTTGTCTTCTGATGAATTCTACCATCTAAAGTGTGATACTCAGCAAAGCTGAAAGCCTGAATTCTTACTATGCAGTTATTGTAAGTAAAAGCCAACAGAATATTTATAGTCACTGCGATGGCTGAACCAATAAATGTGTCACATAAATAGAATGCTGCCTTGGTTCAATAATGTGAAATATGGTAATGAACTGTTGGACTTGAATTAATTAAAAGTAGTGGTGTTCTGCTCTATGAATCGAGTACCTATGTGACTGACAAAGCAAAGCATTCAAGTTCAATTAAAGAGAAAATGCTAATGAGATTATAAACAAGATGATTTTTATTGACAATGTAGTGTTTAATGCAGCATCTTCTAATTATTTGAGGGTCAGTTTGCAAAATAGCATTACATTTGTCCAAAGAGAAAATGCATGTTTTAAAATGTGCTGCAGTTTTTATTTTCTGATAAGACTTTTAATATTGGCTGATTCTAATATATCAACAGATATATTAGATAACAGATTGACTTCAACAGCAAAGTAATTCTCTAAAGGCCCCCATACACCTTACAATCTTTTCATACAATTTCTGTACAATCAACTTTTGTTCTACCAAAACCATGTAATATGAGGACCTTTCTAATCCTCTCAATCACTATGTATTCTATCAGGGAGGACCCAGCACTACATAGTTGTTGGTAGATCTAATGGACATTGTATGGATCGATCTTAAGGTGTATGGGGGGCTTAAGGATGTTACTTCCTGACTTTTAGTTTTAATACTTTTTAAATAAGGGAAAATAAAGTGAGTCATACATGAATTAGAGGGAAAGTATTTTGTGCAGCACACAACAATTATAAACCACATGCTGTCTAACATTAGTAATTGGATCCATAGCACCGAGGGATACTCCACTCAACTTATACACACAGAAAATAAGTGAACTATCAATGAACCATACAATTGCACAAACAGTGATGCACCACTGAAATTGTACCGTATTACGGAAATGCGCATAATGATTGCAGGGAAACTGAGCCATGCATGGTCGGATTTAGGCTCTGAAACCCAGAAGAACACACCTCTAAATATATGGGAGTTATTGTAGTGGCAGCCGTCTCAAAGTGCCATTTAACTGTGTACTATGCTGTATGTCGAAACGTAAGCACAACATCTTTCAGCTGACCGGTCATCAGCATCTCTATCAAAAAGTGTTACCATACTTTGAAGAACTCTTTTCTTTCCTACGAGGTATACAGCCATTGTTGAAGGATTCCCTTTTTTGCTCCCACCAGACATACAGTCAGGTCCATAAATGTTGAGACATCTACAAAATTCTAAAATGTTTGGCTCTATACACCACCACAATGCATTTGGAATAAAACAAACACAATGTGCTTTAACTGCAGACATCCAAATCAGGTGAACTGTATATGCTCCCGTCACGTAAGGCAGTGGTTCCTAAATGGCCCTCAAACTCTATTTGAAATACAACTTTATTTGGCTTTCACACCAATTATGCCGAGATGTGTATCATACATACACACACACACCAATCATACAGAAACATTCATCATTCACATAGACACACACATTATACTCATGCAGAGACAAAAATCATTCACAATGAGAAAAACATACACACACAGAGACATAGAGAAACAGAGAGACACGCATATTACATGCACACTACTTACTCTCTGCAGCTAGTTCCTCCATGGTTGGCTTCCTGCTTGTCCCTCCCTCAGCCCCCTAACTATGCCCCCCCCCCCTGGTATACCTCCATCCCTCCCAGTCTGGGAACCACTGCCGTATTCAGTCTTTCATCAGAGGAACCATCATCATCGACGTGCAACAAACGCATTGCAATTTATTGTGACCTACATTGAGAGGTGATGGTGTTCTATAGTCTACCCTCTTGTTTCATAACAGGTTAATGTTAGGACACCTCCAGAATATTTAGGGCGCTCTGAAAGCCCCTGGTATGGGGGGGACATTGAAGGCACCATATGCTCTATGAGTTGGTTTTTATATAAACCGCTCTCTAGTTTACTACTGGCTTATGCACTGCACTCCAGAACCTTTGAATGAGCTCCACTGAAACAATGTTGCATATCTAGATACATGTTAGAGTCTTGATCTTACCCCCCATAATGGAGCTACAGAGCTCAGACATTTATTTCCTGGCTTTGAGGGGTGTACTCCCCAATATTTAACTGTTGCAATAGCAATAGAGGAATGATTAAAGCAGAACTCCTCAAAAATCACAACAGTTCAATAAAGAATAAAATAAAGAAATCTCATTCCAGGACAAAAGAGGTACTTTAAAATGCTTAAAGCATATATCTTATGTATCAGTGATCAGAGAGGTGAATTCCTGTATTTTTATTTTTAGCTATGGGTGGTTCTTTCCTCTTGCTCTGCTTCTGTTGTGTCCTGACCACTGACATAAAACAGTAGAGGCAGAGGGAGTTTGACAGCTTCTCTGCCATACCCGGCTAAGCACTTAGCTCAACCCGATGGAGAGTGAAGGTATGACCACAGGAGCAGGTGGACATGCCTTCACTTTATAAGATGCAGAGATCTTTCCATGATCTTATGACTTAAAAATATGGTAAGATCATGTAGTGTCTCTTCCTTCGGTTTCCATGCACTGCTTGGATGATGGCCAACAAGCAGTATGCAATTTGGAATAAATGGCTTCGACCGTAAGGCTATATTTGCACTGTACTGTTCTGGATGTGCATTTGCATGGCTCCACCCAAGTGAGGATGTTTTACTTAACTTTTGTGATTCTTGATGGATTGGGTCATGTAAATAACTTCTGTTTTAAGAAGGCTTTACTGTGCTATGCAGTGCTCAAGTTGAGGGCGTTTTTTATTAATTTAATCACTTCTTGCCATAACCTTCATGGTTGTTCCTCTATGTTTGGCTCCAAAGCCCCACTCTATAGAGCCATTGTTTCTATGCACTGCACTGAAGATGGCCAACAAGCCTAAAACCCCCCATAAGAGGTGCTTGATGGTCTCGCTGGTTGTGCAGGTGGGTCTTGGGCATCTTGCTGATGGGGTCAGACGTCTCTGTGTAGAAAGGCTTTGGGTGGCAGGCACTCGTGCACACAAGCCCACGCCAAAAGTCCTTTTTTGGCTGTTGAAACAGCTCTTTGTGGCTCACCTTCATCCAGATGCTTTTAACCTCCTCCTCTGGTAGCTTGTGAATTGGCAGCACCGCATCAGCCGCATTAAGGTGCAGTTTCGCTTCAGTTTGTCCCGTAGCTCTTCCGGCGTCTGTTCTAGCAGGTTGGAGTTCTGCGATGACCATTGACAGGAGGCTATAAAACCAGGGAGGGGTTGAAGCAGAATGGTATCTTTAGGGATATCTGGTGCCAACGTACTTTCTTTAAAGATGATCCAGCTGATTGTCCACAAAGTAGGACCAATAAGAGTTGTTCTGGAGCCTTCCAGACACAAGATCAAGTACTTGGTGGACAAGAAAACCGTCTTATATCTGGCACTCCTTACCACCTTTCTATGGAGCTTTCATCAGGGTGCTTCTTGTCAGCCTTTTCCATCTTTGATCCCAAACAAAAACCAAAAAAGGGTTCGGACGAACGTAGTGGGAATGTGTAGCTCGTTGGGTGGGAAGGTCAGTGCCGTGTGTAGTAAGATGGGCAGAATCACCATCTTGATCAGCAGGATCTATTCCTCATGGTTCATCTGGCGTGTTTTCAGCTTGCAATGGCTCTCTTTAACGCTCTCAGCCGCAATGTTCCATGACTCTTCCCCGTCGTTTTCGGCAGAGAAGATGGTTCCCAGGATCTTTATAGAATCTTTCCTAGGGATAGGGCGTCAGTCAAAAGATGTTTTTCCCACTCTCCAATCTCCAGCATATACTCTTCTTTGGGTTCAGTTTTCAGCCGAGGACGGCTGCACAAAAATACTCAGTCCTTTGTATGGGCTCTTCTCACTGACGTAATGTCCAGTACACAGGATTGCGATGTCGTCCATGTACCCGGTCACTTTAGTTTAGTCCGCCAACTTGTGGGGATGTGTATTCCTCTGATCACTTTATCCTTCTGATGGAGCCATAAAAGTGGCTCGATGGCACAAACAAACAGCAGTGGGGATAGGGGACATCCCTGCTGACGCCAACTTTTTCAGGGGAAAAAACTGTCGTTGTGGAACCATTTACCAAAACCTGACTGGTGCACCTGGTGTATAACGATTGCAATGAAGACAAGAATCCTTCCGGTATTCCCCATTTGCGGAGTACGGGTTAAAGAGGTCTAGTGTGATACGCGGTCAAAGGCCTTTTCAAAGTCTAAGATAGAACCTGCCAGGCGTTGCCTTGCGGTCCTTGATGTCTTCTGATGGAGTCTCTGATCAGTTGGTGTTGTTGGTGTATGCGCCGCCCTGGGATTACGCCACACTCGGGTTGCTGTGCAATGATTTCTATCTATAAACCCTTTCAATCTTCTTGCAAAGAATCTTCGCAAAGATTTTTGTAATCCAAGTTTAGGAGTGTGAGGGTCTCCAGTTCTTTAGTTGGGTCTGTGTCGCCTCTTTTGGGAGTAGAGTTATCAAACCCTTCCTCCAGGACGCGGCAATCTTGCTCAAAAAACTTTACTGAAGAGTGTAAGGACGGGGTCACTCCTCAAAGTATTGTTTAGAAACCGAGTGTAAAACCTCAAGGGGTTTACCATCCAAGCCGGGCACTTTGTGCTTCTTGAAACTTTGAGGTCGCCAGGATCGCGTCCTCGGTGGGCCCCGCATTCAGGGGGGTTCCACTCTGCGTCGTGCTTTCAACACCATGTTTAGACCTCCAGTGGCATCATTCCATACAGTCTCTCGTGAATGGTTTTCGTGCGTTATAAACGTCTGCGTCAAAGGCGAGACTTCCCCAACACGCCGCCTCCTGGAGTCTCTCCTTCTATTTGCCGTCACCAGGCTTCTTTTGTCATTTTATCTCCGTCGGAAGAAATATCTGGTGCACTTTTCCTCTTCCTCTATGTGCTTGGATTATGCTCAGCGACTTGGATCAGGACCAAACCCACTATTGATAATGGGGGGAGACATCAACGCGTTGGCACTATGATGCAATTTGTTGGGAAAATGGACACTAGAGACAAGGAGAAATTCTTGTCGCCTGGAAATGTCCACGTGTTTAAGGCAAGCGCTATGGAAGATGAGCCCCCCCAACAAGATCATCCTTCAGCTCCAATGGCGCCATGAATGCCCTGCCATCACTAGCGTACAAGCATGTGCACCCTACTGTTCTGCTGGACGGAGAGGACGAACCCACAGCGACGGACTGGATTGTGGCGACAGGACCACTGGGTCCAGATTCTCATCATAGGAATTACCACAGGAACTCTGTTTTATTGTATTGTATACAAATTGCCGTAATGTGGGAGGCGTATGTGTTTAACAGACGGACTGAAATGTTGTCCAAAGGAAATCCATATTTATTATTATTATTCAATCAAGCCTTTAAAACACAAAACACACAACAAGCCTAAACAGGACAAATTGCTTCCCTGGGCTTTGGATAAGACAGTGTAGATTGTTCTATCAGTTCCCTGACGGAGTGAGTTGGTACTCCTTCCAGTGATAGGGATGCTCTGGGGCGAACTCAGGAGGTCTTTGATCCGACCATGGCGGTTCAGGCCCGGCCAATCGGTCTTCGGGCTGCTGGCTGACTGCCGCTATGTGGGTAAGGGAAGGCGGGTTGGGGAAACCGTTGTCCTGATAGGGGGGCATGTCAGTACCGGCCGTCAGCCACCTGGAGTGAACAGCTCTGCGTGCCTTGTGACCGGAGTCAGTCCGAGGTTGCGCCTCAGGGATAGTGCCCTGGTTGGGACCCAGACGGGGCCATAAAATCCACACCTTTCATAGCACTTTTGCACACGCCACCAACAGACGACTAATAGCGAACCATTATTAGAAGACTGAATGGATAGGACATACTCAGTGTAAGGATGTATTAAATAATGCGGCCATTTATTTTTCTGAGGTACTGAGTATTATTCTGAAACGTTTTTTAGAAATATCATCTTTTGTGTTTACTTAGAATGCACTACTGTATCTGGTCTCAAAACTCCTCTCTACCCTCTCGAGGGATGAGGGGAATGAGAAATCTTGGTGCAAAATCTTCTTTAAGATGTTGTAATTCTAGAATGTGACAGATCAACTCACTCCCTTCTGACACAACAGCCATAGGGCTTCCCTTAACCATAGACAGGGGTGCACTAACGGGTATGCGGCGCCGATTGGTCTAAAAACCTGTGGGGTAGGTGTGTATGATCAGGGGGGGGGGTAGTGTGTGTGCGAGAAGATCAGGGTAGTGTGTCTGTGTGGTGTGAGATAAGATCAGGCGGGGTAGTGTGTCTGGGTGGCGGGGAGGGGTGTTGTGAGTATTGGGCTAGTGTGTGTGGAAAATGATCAGGGGATAGTGTGTTGTGATGTGTTGAGGGGGGGGGGGTGGTGATATTGGGGGTTAGTGTGTGACTCTGTGTGTTGGGGGGTAATGATTAGGGGAATTTGCATGGTTGGAGGGGGGGGGGGGTGATTTTGGGGGGTAGTGTGTTGTGTCTGGTATGGGGGGAATGGATTAGGGGGGTAGGGAGTGTATCTGTGTGGAGGGGGGTGGTGTTATTGGGGGGTAGTGTTGGGTCTGTGAGGGGATGTGAATGAGTGAGGGGGGGGTAGTGTGTGTGGATGTCTGGAGGGGGGGTGATTAGTAGGGGGGAGTTGTGTGGGGTATGTGGGGAGTTTGTGTGTGTGTGTGGGGGGGGGGGGGGTGGGAGATTAGGGAGTGTTTTAGAGTAGTGTTGCGTGGTTCTGTGTGGAGGGGGGGGTGATTATTGGGGGCAAGTGTGTGTGTCTGTTGTGTGTGGGGGGGGGGGGGGGGAGATTGATTAGGGGGGGGTAGTGTGTGTGTCATGTGTGGAGGGGGTGGGTGATTATTGAGGGAAGTGTGGTGTGTCTGTGATTTGGGATAAGGCGGGGGTACTGTGCGTGCCTGTGTGGGGCGGGGGATTTGGATTAGGGGGGAGTGTGTATGTGTCTGTGTGGATGGGTGATATTGGGGGGAGTGGGGTGTCTGTATGTGTGCATGGAGGGGGATGATAAGGGGTGGTTAGCGGTGTGTGCTGTGGGGGGAAGGGGGATTATTGGGGGGGAGTGTTGGTGTGGGGGGGGGGGGAAGATTGGGGGTAGTGTTTTTAAATGTTAACACTAATGTAAATGTTTTTTTTAATTGCCAACATTATTGGAAATTTTAATGTAAACTTTTATACACAATTTATGTCACTGCGCAGGGAAGCTTTAATAACTATAAAAGGTTGCAGTTAGGGGTGTCAAATTGGGAATGCAGATTACTAATTCAAACACAGGTGACCTGTGGATGAAGGCAGCTAATCAGAGGATCAATCAGGAACAGGGAGGTCCATCTGCAGCAGAATCTACCATGCAGGAGGGTGAAGCAGAGGACAGTGAGTAGACCACGCTACATATGGGGTGAGTACCAAACACCTCACATCTCCTGGTACTCATTTGAGGAACTCACTAAAAAAGTTATGTGCACCCATGCATAAATAGATTACTAATGTTGTGCTATTTGCCTAAAATGTGAATACATAGCGTTTCTGCTAGCGGGATCCACTTTGAGCTGGATTATAGAAAGACATTTCTATAATCCAGCTCAAAAGTAAAAAAAAAAAGATTAAAAAAAAGACCGGGGACCGGGTCCCGCCTCCGTGACGTCACACGTCACTCCGGGACCCGGAAGAAGCCGGAGATGAAGAGAGAAGATGGCGGCGGCAGAGCAGGTGAGCTCCCACAATGTGCCCGAAGTCAGTTCGGGCGTATCGATAATTGCAGTGTCCCTTTGCCCGAACTGACTTCGGGCATATCGCTAGGGAGGTTAAGGGCCCCATACACCTTTAGATTTCTCTGTCAGATTTCCTTTAGATTTCTCTGTCAGATTTCCTTTAGATCTCATTTTGTTTTACCAAAACCATGTAATATGAGGGACTTTGTAAACAACCAAGTCTACCTGTGTTCAATCGCAGAGAACCCTACACTGACTGATATCTGACAGAAAAGTGTATGGCCAGCTTTTGTCTGATGCTAGTAGGGGAAATATTTCCTTGGAATACTGGGTTTATGCTAGGTATATTCCCTGTTTGTCAATATGGTGAAAACACACAAATTCAAATATAAAAAAGTAAAATGCAATAATATTGTTATAAATATCAATCATTAACTATTGGTGTAAAAGGAATACTTAAACTAGTGACTAGTCATAATTTTCTGTGTAAGCAAAGTGATTTATCAATAACCTCTGCAATAGCTATAATTTATTACGATCATAGTCACGCCACCTATTACAATATCAGCATTAGAAAAGCAATGCTGCCATCTGGTGTTACTTTGGGGATTTAAACAAATATCACATTTAGCCTACTGGATGATATTTAATGAAAACACACATCACTTGTAAAGAAAATGCTTACTTTTTTTGAACAATGCCCAATTTTACATGGTTTATCAAATAACAGAAGACAGAAATTGTCATATATTAATACTTCAACTTGTTCATTCAAAGAGAGGAAAGCAATATCTTTAGGTTTAATGTTTATTAGGTGCAGACGCACAATATAGGCAAGAAAAGGATCATTATGTATGAATGGTATGTATGTTGGGGTTCTTGTATCATTATTTTAAAATATCTCTACATTTTTTAAATATATATTTATCAATACATCACCACCACTTTTTTTTTCAAACAATAATGATTTTTTTTGATATTACAAACAAAAGTGGAACCTTAAGGTACCCATACACAGGTAAATTTTGGGTTAGATTCCAGAGCAATCGAGCGCTGCCCACCTTGAGCATGTTGGTAAATCCCTGTTCGATCCCCATCCAAAGTATCGGCCAGGGATCGCACCCAAAGTTGTGCGCATCGATTCAACGATTCAGGCGTTAGTGTCAATAGGCGCATGGCCAGCTTTCAATCGTCGATAAACATGTTGGGTATATTCTCAGAGTATCCAGGTAACATGACTATATGAGAGTAAAGTTCCACACAAACAAAGTATATTAATAATCACAGTCAAAGAAAGAAGAGAGGGAAGCAGAGGGGATAGGAAAAGAATAAGAGGGGGAATAAGGACAGGGGGGAGGAGAACATAGAGGGCGGAAGAATAAACGCGGTTTCTGAGCGGCACGAGGCGTATCCGAAGGTGTGGATAAAAATCCATGATGGAAGATGTGCAGGAAGAGTCTTGGAATGCTGGTATATTGAGAAAAAGTTCCCATAAGGTCCACATATTTATGATGTGTGTGGTTTAAGTGCGCTTAGAGTGCTTCCATATGTGCTATATGTGAAAGTTCAGTAAGCTATACTCCAACAGGCGATGTAGAGGTTGATTTTTAGTAGAGCGGTAGTACTGCCCTGGCTGCAACAAGGAAGAATTTGAGAAGATTAAAGTGGGAAGTGTACTAGGTAGGAGCAACAATAGCGCCACCACTGGTGTGTTAGTGACAGTGGTCCCTGTGGCTGCTCTGAAGAAACAAAAGAACGCTTCCCAGAAAGTCAATATTCATGGACAGCTCCACCATATATGAAGCATAGCACCAACATCATTGTGACTTATCCAGCCATTTGGGGAAGTTTGTGGGTAGATTTTATGTAAGGTCTATGGGCACCTGTACCAATTTATCAATATTTTGGAGCTCTTCTCTTGGGATAAGGAGGCAATATTAATAGAATGGGTGTTAGAAAAGAATCTGCATCTGAGAATGAATATTGAATCTTTGGTTCCAAGAGGGCCAAGTAGTAGGGTCATGGAGACAGGGAGAGTTCATTGAGCAGTTTAGGAATTGGCGATCAGACAGGAAGTTTTTTTTTTAGTCTGCCATGCGTCGATCAAAGTATGTTGGTGAAGATCCTCCATCCCCTCCTGTACGACCAGCCTATATTAGTTCCCTTTCCTGCACCCATTTTATATACAGCATTTACATGTATCTGTAATCATAAAATAAATCATTACAGATAATAACATGGAAGGAGTGATGTGTCATATTAACCCCATCCAAAGTCTTCCAAAGCCATTAACCCCAGTGTGGCAATAAGCGCTTAACAAAACACTTTCCAAATACATAAAAAACTTGATATCTGTAATAATTACCGCAATCATCACAAATGACAGCAAAATTTACAATAAAGAAACCCCTATACAAAGTCAATTCCTAAATCTCAGTAAGTTTCATATTTCATAATTACATTAATTATTAGATATAAAACCGCAAGCCCCGCAATTCAACTATCGGATGGAAGATTGATTACTTTTCTTTTTCTGTTTCAATAGGATTTTATTAATTTTCATAAAAACAAATATAAGTCCTAAGGTAGTGGTCTTTCCACAGCTGCCATAGTTTAACCGCCCTAGCGTTATGGACGGCAGCACCTCGTCCAGCGCTCCAACTGCTTCTATCGCACTGGACGAGGTGCTGCCGTCCAGTACAAGTCGGGGCTCTGGGAGAGCGCATACTCACGCTGTCCCCGTGTCCCCGATGCGACATGCCTCCTCAGCTGCTCATGTCCTTCTCCCCCCCCCGCTCCGAGTGACGTGATGACGTCACTCGGGGAGGCGGCGGGAGATTTGTACAGTAAATAGCATGAAAGCAGTTTTCTATGTAGAAAACTGCTTTCAAAATCCCCTTATGTACTTAATATCGCCAGAATAAAGTCCCTGATGCCCCAGATGTGCCCATTTGCAGTAACCCTTTCTTCCCTGGTGTGATTTTATCAGGTTAGAGAGGGTTAAGTGCAAATGGGAACATCTGGGGCACCAGAGACTTTTTAGTTTGGCGATATTTAGTACATAGCAGCATAGTTTTGTGTCCTAATTTTTGTGGGTTTTTTTTCATTATTTTTATTACAAAATTGTTTTTTTTTACATAATTTTTTGTTTTAGGATGTCTATTGGACCCTTGTACGGACATATTTTGGGAAGTTACAGGCCTACGACATAAAGATAAATTTACCATTAAAGTCTATGGTGCACTTTTGGTACAGAAATCTGGACCTCAGCAGTGCGCTAGGGAGGTTAACAAAGGTTGGGACTTTATCAGTTAATATCACTGCTATATGCTCATTAACGAAATACCAGGCCATTTTAAATCTTACCTGGGCCAGGGTGGGTAACTGTGATTTCCAAACTCTCGCTAGCACTTATTTAGCCACTGTAAAGTTAAAAGCCACATGGGCGGCTTGTAGTTTTCTGCACTTCTCTGAATTAAGAAGCAGTGCCACACATCATCCAGATCAGCTCTGGAAAGCAGCGTGAGGACATCATCACACTGCAGTCCCGAGCTGACTGCATCGGCCGGCACACAAAGGACGCCGGTGTCCATTGAAGTTAACAGCATCGGCCAGAGAATATTGGACATGTCTGTTCTCTGGCCGGCCGAGCTGTGGGGGGACAGGGATCTGTCATCCCATGTGGGCACCCCCGATCAGCGACCGATTTTACCAGCCGCGAGCGCGCACGCCCATCAGTCGGCAGGAAAATCACCGATCGGTGCGTGTATGGCAGGCTTATAGCCTAAAGGATTACTTTTCTTTTTAATTGAATTAGGAATAGTTCAGACAGTTACCTTATCCAAGATTCAATCAGATCTTGGATGTTTTATTTTTGTGTTCCCTTTGTTTTTTTCAGCAGTGTATTTTGGATGTGACCAGTCTGTATACCTTGTATAGAGGTGATGTTTCTAATGGCGTTGCTAAATCCACCAAAGCCAAGTTAGGAGATTAGGGACATCCCCGCCAGTGACACTGGCTAAGAAGTACATGCTTAAGTATTATTTTTTGGGTGTTTCACATAACACATTACAAAATGCAAGGTGCTATAGAGCTACACAGTGCATCACTTTTTTCACATTTTGTTATGTTAGTCTTATTCAAAAATGCATTAAAGTTCTTTCCTCAGAATTCTACACACAACACCACATAATAACCATGTAAAAAGGTTTACTTGAGATTTTGGCAAATTTATCTAAATTGAGAAAGCAAATGTGTAGCAAAAGTATTCACAGCCTTTACTATAAAGCTCAAAATTAAGCTCAGATGCATCCTGTTTCCCGAATAAAGATGTTTGGAGATGACCTATGGTAAATTCAGTTTATGGGACATGATTTGAAACGGCACACGCCTAAATAAGGTTCCATTTCAAGTCAGAGCACAAACCAAGCATTAAGTCAAATGAATTGTCTATGGACCAGATTATCTTGAGGCACAAATCTGGGAAAAGTTACAGAAATATTTTTGCTGGTTCCAATAAGCACAGTGGACTCAATCATACCTAAGTGGAAGAAGTTTAAAACCACCAGGACTCTCAAAGAACTGGCCAGCTATCTAAACCTGAGCAATCAGGGGAGAGGGGCCTTGATCAGGGAGGTGACCAAGAACCCGAGGGTCACTGTCAGAGCTCCTCTGTGGAGAGAGAACCTTCCAGAAGAACAGCCATCACTGCAAAAATCGACCAATTAGGCCTGTATGGTAGAGTGGCCAGATAGCAGCCCACCTGCTACCAATATTGGTACCTATATTCTAGAGCCCATCTGGAGGGGAGGGAGCTAGACAATCATCGTATTGACCAACAACATTAAAATTGCACTGACCAATAGAAATATTTTAACTTTACGGACTTCCAACTGAAGGTGGGGAGTGGACTAGACATTGAGCACAAATTTGGGAGGGAAAGGGCGAATTTAATACTTCAATTCTCATGTGCAGCCCTCTGGGATTATCAAAGGCAGCACTTGTGGCTGTAATGTACCAGTTGATTATCGATTCAGTTCATAATAATGTTGGAGGTGTATAGCTCTTGTGATTTCACTTAATGGCCGAGTTGCTGCTTTCCCCAAAAGCTTCTACTTTTTCATTAGCAAGGGAATTTTACATGTAGGCTATCATGGTACGACACAACATTCACTAATGTTAGTATGTATGCCACTTATGTTAGTACGTAAAGCCAGCCATGCATGCATTGATCCACCGGCAACATGATGCCCAACATAGAGAGACCAATCCATGTGGCCCAAAATCAGGGTCCAAATCTAAAGTATTGGCTGGCACATAAAGGTTGCACTCCGATTCTATGAATGAGCAGCCGCAGCGTCATCACGCTGCAACACAGCTGTTTGAGGATTACGCAGGGACCACTGCTTGTATGGCTGGCTTAAGTGCTTGATTTTATACTTCTGAATTAAATGCTTTGGAAGAGTATGCCAAATGTACAGTTTCTGCATGCAGCAGTATGAAGTCTACCTTTTATAGCAAGAATTCCCTTGAATTAAAAAGATATAGATATATATATATATATATTATATGGCATAAAAGTTAGTGGCAACATTTCCCAAAACTTGCAATACAGTGTTGCATTTTATTTCTTATCCTACTGTCCAATGTTAAATATATTTACACTACAGGCCTCCAATACATTGGTAAAAAGTGTAGTTACATAATAATGTAATGAGGGATCTGCAACATCCAAAAAGTTTGCTTCTGTAATTACTTCAGTTAGCCAATAAACGGTATCACTTGAACTCCAAACTTGCTAAAATTATGTGTGTGTGTGTGGTCCGTCGGCATTCAGCGCAATGCTTGGCAGGGGTCCCAACTGATCACATACACTGCTAATGCTCCAATCCTTAACATATCAGTAACATAACAGGACACTGGACTTGTTAATATTTTCATCTGCCCACATACCAGGTCCTCCATGGAACCCATGCTTTCAGACATGTCATTTTAGGTTATTTATTATAGGTACATTTTAGGATTTGTATGCTAGCCAGAAATAAACATTGTATATTATTGTTTATACTTCTCAAGCAAGCAGAGGGCACTCTAAACTTATATTACACAGCAAATGTTTATTTTTCTCTTTATCTTTCATGCTGACCCATATGGCTTTAGTAACAGTTCCCATATACTATACTTTTATTTTTCAAAAGCGGCAAGCTCATTTATTTGAATTTCACTTTTTCTGATAGAATTACAGATAGCATTGTGATAAATACTCTGGTACAATTAAGCATAATTATTTGGCAAATATTGGTTACATAGCAATATGAACTTACAAGTTATGCACCTATCAAAAGATTATAGGATAAAAATCAATACAACATTGTGTGTGTTTGTGCATCATGTTAATAAGAAACAACACTTTCTAAAAAAATTAAAGGAAAATTTATTATGAAGAAAATGGGGTCAAGCTACATCATGAGTTGGGCGTACAAGGCTTTTAAACACAAGTTTTTATCTTCCATGCTGGTGAAATAATGTGAACACAACTGAATAAGCAAAGCCATCATAAAATAAGACTAGTTAAATTCATGAAATTAGGAAAGCTATTTCCCGTTTTGAGGGCTCATTAAAAATAAAATAAAAACACAATGGGAGGGAAGAGGGGGCAAAAATATAAGATGCACTGCTATATGCATGCAGAATGAGCCACCTCAAATGAATCTTCAACCCAGAAAATACTGCTTGTCCACCTGAAGAAAAATAAAGAGATATATACAGTTATTTTGACATCCTGGACACTACCACCATCCATAATCCCCATGACCTATGTACCGATATATGTATATTCAATCAATATGGAAAACTAATGTCCAAGAGCTGTGAAATCCTTGTGTGTACCAAATATGTTTTTTTTAAGGTTTTAAAGGACAACAATAATACATTTTTCTCTGTCTGTGTACATATGCATACATTAACATCTGCCCAGCTCATTTAAATTTTTCACTTTCAATCCTATTCAGAAACTATACCATTACAAGTCCTGTCTGATAAAGGTAACAGTTTTCCCAAAACGAATATTAGATAAAGAATCTTCATTCGCAAAAATGTGTACTTCATTTCCTAATGTGTTTTTTTTTTTTTGGTTTTCAGTATAAACAAGGCTTTTTTTTATATTGTCTTATGAAAAGGATTTAATTCTCTTTACAAACACACAACTAAGGGCTTGTTTCCATTGTACGCCGGGACCCGTACGCTAAGCGTATACGCTAGCAGGGGTCCCGACGTATCTCTGACGTATCTCACAGACCTTTGCCTGCCGGCGGATGGTCTGTTTACACATCCGCCGGTGTAAAGGCTGAACGTACTCGACTACGTTCAGCCTGACACCGGCGGATGAGCTCAGCGCAATGAAGACAGACCGTCCGCCGGCAGGCAAAGGTCTGTGAGATACGTCGGAGATACGTCGGGACCCCTGCTAGCGTATACGCTTAGCGTACGGGTCCCGGCGTACAATGGAAACAAAGCCTAAAAACTATTTATAAATACTCAAATCAACTAAAGGCTTTGTGAATTTAAACAACAAAAACATTGTGGATAGAAAGAAAATATTATTGTTGAATGATAAATAGCCAAGGCTAGTCAAAGTAGTAAATTAATGCAAACTAGAGCAAAAATGTTTTTTTGTATGTCTGAATTGCTACGGTGTATATATAGATCATGCAGTTCTTTTTTCAAGCAGTACCTGCAGCAAATTATTTACACAGTAAGTTCTGAACATTAAAATTGGGTGATTAATTAAACATTTTAAACAGCAATGGCTAGAACATCCCAGTATATTTATATAAAAGTTTCCAGTTGTGATAGTCGACAATTTGCTTAATTTGGTTAAACGAACTGCAGAGGTGGCAAGCATACCCTGTTGACTATATTTTGAAAGCAAATATGCATACAAAGGACTGTATATAGTAGTGTGTGTCCATTTTCCTGCTGAACACAAAAAAAATTGTTGGACAAAGAGCAAGAGCTTTAGCTCTGAGGCAAGTCTCTTTTTACACTTGGCAAAGGTTCTTCTCTAAAACCAGGGTTTCACACCTATACCTTTTACATTTGTGGCCATGCCTATTCTTGCTCTATGTGAACAGGCACAAAG
>CM070032.1:135864618-135897118 GCA_036250615.1 Ptychadena robeensis | reverse complement strand
TCTTCATACGGATACTCACTACTGTAATCTCCATAGCCATAGTAGTTATATCCAGTGTAGTCATAGTTTCCATAACCTCCATAGCCTTGGTTGTTGTAGCCATAACTACTGTAGCTTGGATTCCAGTAACTACTATATCCCTGGCTCCAGTTTTGGCTTGAAGCTATTAAAACAGTTATCAACATTATTAAAGAGAGATTAGCAACTTAATCATAAATAAAACCTACATAAACATGTATATATATTTTTAGTTTAATGGCTTAATGCATTATTAACCTCCTCTTCCTCGAGACCTCGTTGAAGATCCTCCGCCTCTTGATCCCCACTGTTGTTGCTGTTGATACTGTTCCTTTGAGAGTGCCACTTTAATTTCACACTAAGAAAAAAATATATATATATAAAAACACATTTACTTAAAAACATAAAACTCTGAAGCCAATTTAATGAAAGGGCTGTGAAAAATCTAGTTCTTGAAAATTTTTAGGGAGGGGCATAAAAAAAAAATACTCATTAATTGCACCACACGGTATCCAAGGATATTGAAAATGTAGAACTACACAGTGCGATGATATGAAGAGAAGTATTGTATTTTTGACCTATAAGACAAGGCCGATGTATAGGAAGCTTCCTATACTTCAGAGCGTTTTATGGCAAAAAACATTTTCTTTGCTTTTCTCCTACTCTGCTGGCCGGAGCTCTGTGCTCCAAACGTCAGAGGAGGAGTTAAGGATGCGCGGCAGAACTGCTTGTGAGCTGGGCAGCTCTCCCATCTGCAGTGTGTGAGTTGCGCTCAAGCAGCTCAGCTCAGAGACAAAAACACAAAGCTGGAGGAAAGATCTGCCCAAAGACGAATCTCTCTCTTATGCATGGTGTAATTAGCCAGATTGGCTGCGTACACAGTGCTCCGGCTGTGTGTGCAAGCAGGCAGCGTGAGTCCAGCTCTCAAACACAGGTAGAGCAGCTCTGTCACTTCCTCGTCCATTTGACAGCTCTCTGCCTCCACGGCTAACCTTATTCCTGGGAAAGCGAAGGTGCTGGTGAGAAGCCATGGAGCAAGCGGCTGCGTCTTTCGGAATGTTTGGTCTCCATGCACCAAATCTTAATGCAAAAATGTACCCTATGGCTAATAAGATTAAAAAAAAAAAAAAAAAAAAAAAAAACAACAACAAGCAATACAGAGCTCACAGATAGAAAATTGAAAGAAATAGCTCATGTTTAGGCTTCACCAGATTTGTTTATTTTTAGTTTATAGCACAGGCTGGATTGGGGCTTTACTAAACTAGACTAAACAGATTTGGTTGGAATATCCAATATATGTTGGAAAATTTGACATAGCAGGTTAAATGCAGCAAAGTCCAAGCTTGTTACTAGCTGGCAAAATACATGTGAACTGACAATTCATGACAAAGCTACATAAAAACCTAAAGGCCCCTATACACCTTACCATACAATTTCTGTACAAAACCATGTAATATGTTATGATGTTGTCACTCCACGGGTGGAGGGGGTGGTGGTTGATTGGCTTCAGAGCAGAAGCCTGTTCATTAGATTGGAGCAGCGCGGATCATGGGTTTGCGCTGCCGGGGCTCCGATCTCAGCCAGATGGCCCAAGGCCATCCAGTGCAAGACTAACAGGTCAGCACTGGATGGCCTGGTCTTGGCAGGAATGCCAGAGAGGTTAAGGGTCTTAAAGAATTTTTGCTCAACAGTTTACCATCAAGTTCAACATACTTTACTTAAGCCAACATTATGGTATTTCTTTTCCATTATTTTTTTCACTGGTTCTTCTTCCTTAAATGTGATAAAGCAGAAACCTCGTCTTTTGTTAGTTTTGTTATCCATTGGGAGCTCAATTGCTTCAATCTGGAAAATTTGAATTATAAAAAAAAAGGGAAATTATAGACAATTTGGAATAGTACATCAATAATTTCATTGACATCAACTCAATGCATACAAAAGAAAATATACCTCCCCAAATGTCCCAAAGTATTCCCTTATTTTATCTTCTGGTGTGTCTGGTGATAAACCTCCTACAAATATCTTCTTCACTGGTTCCTTTGTCTTCATTGCCTTTGCCCTTTTTGGATCAATTACTTTGCCATTCAGTTTGTGCTCTTTTTGTTCCATCACCTGGGACAACAACAACCAGACTAAAGATCACACTCATATGTATGGAGAAGCAGCAGCTTCCATTTGTTACAAGTGAGAAATAACGTACAGTAAATCAGAAATAATACTTTATACTGCAACAGCCAATCAAAAAGAGCCAATAGAAACCCCTTTACCATGCCATCAGATGCAATGTACAATAAACATATTTAGAAAAAGATTTTGCATACAGCCAAGTGCTTTCTTTATCTTTCAGTTTTGGCAACAAAATCTTACAGAATATCCCTAGATTCTATGGTTTGATGAGCTTTGTTTATTTATTTTTAGAAAATTGGTCCTTTGTCTTCTGATATTTTCCTATATACATGTTCTATATATGTGCTGTGCATGTTACACGTCCCATAGGAAACCTGGGTAACGTCACAATATGAAGTTAAGCTGTGCATTGTAAGACACTGCTGTATGCTTTTTAAACACACTAGAATATGCAGTTCCAATACACTTGTATTGGAAAAGCAAGCACCAGCGCATCCAAAAAACGTATATAGCATGCAGCACTACATAATGTATAATTTGCGGTCAGCACAATGTAGCACATATACTGAATTGTAGTGTGAAAGAGCACCAACAGTGGTAGTTCCTTTAATGACATACATGCAGTGGTGTCTGCTCTAGGGCATTCCCTTGGCGGGGCAGCATTACTCTTGCACATGCACCTTACACAGAGGCATGTTTCATGTCGAAATAACGTTTATTTATTTACAGCTGACTTGTTGATTTGATGTACTGATCTCAATAAAACGGTATTTTGGTCTGTATTGAATTACAATCAAACGGATATACTGACGGGAATATATCTTGGGATTTTTGATTATTGAGAATATACTGAAGTATGTAATTTTGATCTCTATGCATTGACAAACTTACAACTTTCATGATATGTCCCTGTGACAATGCAGACCAATTACATACATTAAACACAACTGCCTCATTGGGGGTAGTGGTCTTATATGATATCTGAATAAAGACCTTTTTAATACTTCTCTTTTATAGTATGATTGAAAATGATGGTATTTGGTTAATAATAAACTTGGAGATTATTTTTGCTGTGGCTAATAAAACCCCATGTAGAGGATTTAGGAGTATGTGGGCCCATTGGGGCTTTGTTTGAATACATGCCTATACTAGTGGTTTGATTTATAGTACTATAATTTTAGGTCTACCACGGCTTTGGTCTGGATACATCTGTTAAGAAAATTCAAGTTAGGAGGCTAATATTACTTTTATCTGTTAAAGTCTCCATTTGGTGTGTCACTTATTGGCTACTTCTGGTAATCTGTAAAGTACACACAGTCACACAGAACCTTTCCTTACAGAAAGCAAAATCAACACCCAAACTTAATTCCTACTGTACCTTGTCGACACCATCAGACTCTTTGAACAATACAAAACCAAAACCTCTGGAGCGACCGGTGATTGGATCTAATTTCAATGTGCAATCTACAACTTCACCAAATTTTGAAAAGTAATCCTTTAGGTCCTTCTTTGTAGTGTCCCAACTAAGCCCGCCAATAAACATCTTTCTGTAAAAGAAACAAAAAAATATATAAGAACATAATTCAGATAATATAAAATGGAAGTAACCAATAAAAACTAAAAAGGAAAAATAAATCAGTGTACTTATAATAAGAAAAGTGTACTATGCCACTAACCTCATACTAGAAGTTATAAGAAAAATACATATAGCATTGGTTCAAAGTAGTTATCATTCCATTTTTGTGTTTAACAAAATAAAATAAATGGTACAGCCATGGACAAAAATATTGTCATCCCTGCATAAGTCAGAAAATAATTTGATGCTGATTTTATTTGTTATTCAGCTCCCCTGTGGCAGTTACCAGGTTATGTTAAAAAAGTAAGTTCCAGCTTGCAACCAGTTAAAATGGGCAAAATCTGGGTCTAGTTTTTGGTTGCATGTGTGCACTATAGTAAGTTTGGTGAAAAGAAACACCAAAGTTTTTAGAAAGCATGGACAATGCCAAGGCTACAAGTTAATCTCCAGAGATTTGAATGTTTGTGTTTACTGTGTGTCGTAAAAAATTGTGCAGCCAATAGCACTGGCTGATGTTTGAATGGTGGATAAAGAACCAGGATCAACTTCTAGACAAAATCAAGCTGACCTACAGCTCGTTAGCACTTTCCCTCGCCATCTGCATGAAAGGGAAAGCTTTTGACTGGTAACCGAAAATAAAAAGTTTTCAAAGAAGGAAGAACAGTCCCTACAGGCAAACATGATGTTCACTGATAATCTTGGATGTTTGCATATATCTCAACAACAAAAAACCCTAAATATATCCCCCCCCCAAAAAAAACTTATGTCGACGTGGATGTTTGCAAATTACTATAAAATATGCAGACTACAGGTAATATTTCCAAATCATACCTAAAGCACCAAAGCCTCCCAAACACATCTAGATTACCTGTCGATCTCCCTGCGTGTCAAGAAACGGCCGCACACCCTTTGTATGCCGGCATTTACTTAGGATGGGGGTCCCCATCCAAAATAAAGAGATCGATCAAAACACTATGGACATTTGGGCCGATTTACGGCCCGATTTCAGGAGGGCACTTTCGACCGTGCACGGTGGTCGATCGGCCGCAAATCGAATCGCGTACGGGGAGCTAAAAAAAAAAGTTTGATGACAAAACATTTGACAGTTCTGAGTCCAGATTTAATCCCAAAGAGCACTGAGCCTGTGGAAAAAGCTAAAAAGCAGCAGCTGGGAGAAGTTAGTCCAAAATTGCTGTGGAGATATAAAAGACTCATTACAGAAAGCTATGAACAGAAGGTAATGTCATCTGTAAAGAAAAACAGAGCAAATATTTCAATATAGTGGGGCCTCGGTGTTTCAGTGGCATACTTTGTGCATGGAATGGTTGAATAGTTACCGTGTTTTTTCAGGCCATAACATGTATAGGATGCACCCTATAGGACTCACCTTGAGCCTTCGGTCTGATGGCCGACAAAATACTTAAGCTTTTTCCCCACTATGCTGGCCAGAGCTCAGTGCTCCGACCGGCAGAGCAGGAGTTAAGGCAGCTGTAAATGATATCACACAATTTTACAATGTTATATCACTTTTGTGGTGCCCTGAATGTCTACAAACAGAAAGCTAGATTGGCAATATCTTCAGGAGGCTTCCACTGAGCGTGCTTCCATGATAGTTATGTTTAATGAACAGCGCACATTATAAAAGAACAAGGACAACATAAGACATTGTCCAGCCTAACCTTAGTTTGCTATTGGTACACACCCACAAAAGGTAAACTGATAAAAAGCATAAAACTATGCTGTGATCCTAGGGCGATTCTGTGGACGTCCCCAAAATGGCCCGCAGATTGTGGGTGCCCACATGGAGCGTGCAATTAACGTGGGCAAAAAATCTTGATCAGCCAGGGAACGGACATGTCCCCATCCGAAGTAATGCCCAGCACACAAGGGGTGCCTCCAGGCAACCAGTGGACCCTCATGTTCCAAGGGAGGAGTGCAGTGTGTATGGGGGGCTTTAGGCAAATGAATGGACTAAAGATAATGAGGGGCTTCTTCATATTTCAAGTCTAGAACTCTTTATGCATGGGAAATGTGTGAAAGTAGACATACAGGTGTTGATCATTGTGCGATTCGATATTTGAAATTGATTGTCAGTTGAATTGTACTTAAGGCTATGTTCCCACACACACCTGGCGCTTGTGATTTTCAATCGCCGTCCATTCAAATTCAAAAGTGGTAACATAGCCTTAAAGTGTCATTAATCATTTCTGCCACAAGAGGGCATCTGGAAGCACAAACGACATGTAAATGTAAATCACCACCTAAAATTTACCAACATGTCCAATTACTTTTCTGTTCAATATCTATCATGTTTGGCTCCAGGTACCAGGTGGGCAAGAATAGATTTACCATTCGATCATTGTAACCAGATCAATTCCTTTGGTTGATCGAACGGAAATATCAACCTGTGTATGGCTACCTTTATGGACAGTAACACAAGTTGATGACCATTTGCCATCAAATGCAACAATGCTCCTCTGGAGTACGGCAAATCCTGGATATGCAGAACGTGGCCCAGAATGTATATAGTCTATTGGATTATTAGTGTGATGAATATTGAGTTTAATATTGGACATTATTGTGTAATTCAGAGTGATCAGAACAAAATGCTGAATACACAATCTTGGCAGTCTTACACTTGGTTTTTATTCCCAATATGAGCACAACTAGGTCTCTTATGCAACTAATTCATCTTGCTTACAAGTTTCTACAGAATGTACAAAAAGATAAGCATGTGCATACATTCCTAGCATGGCTAGATCTCGCTTTCTGGCCAATCAAGATGGTTAAAGATGCAGAACCAGGAAGAAGACACAGGTATGTAACCCTGCAAATGTTGCATCACAGAACAAAGTGTAACTCTGATTTAAGGCATGTAAGACCATGGTCTTTTACTGATCAATATTCTCAAAGCAATAGATATATTTTAAGCAAATATATTATGTGCAAACATGCATATCTGGTTTGAGAATGCAGCTAAAACATGCTGACATCCCAACCATCTTTGTTTACCTATCTGACAGCAGCGTGATGACAACATCACGCTGCTTCAGGGTACATCGGAGAGCACGAATATCGAGCCGTCTGTACCCTGCTTTAGACTATGTTTCCATTACGTATACACTTAGCGGGGGTTTCCCAACGTAGCAGATAAAACTTAACTGCTCGGTAGTCGAGTACGTTCAGCCTCTGCACCGGCGGATGTGTAAACAGACCATCGGCCGAGCAGGTAATGTCTGTGTGATACGTCGGGACCCCTGCTAAACGTATACGCTTAGTGCAGGGGTCCCGACTTATAATGGAAACAACCCTTAAGTTGAGCTGGTTGTAATAGCCTTAAAAATGCAACAATACATTTAAAATACTTATTGTATCAAATCAGCATTATTGATATTACATACCAAATTCCACCTATAAAGAATTAAATACTTACTAGGTTTTTAGAGCAAATTTTCATCTCAGAAACACATATCTGAATTTCAATATTTACAAGACGTGAAACGTTTAATCTTTCCAGTTTGTTTTACAACATACAAATATAAAAAAGGTTTTTACTTGAGGATATTACTACAATGTCATACAATCATGTTCCAAGGTCAAGCACCTGAAAGAGAAATAAGCCATTTATTTTCAGTCACAGTTGTCCTATGTCCGAGATCCAGTGAATGTACAATTTGAACTGAATCTGGCCTCTTATAAAGGTAATAGGGGCAGTTACCCTGTGGGGTCTGCTCGTACCCACCTTAGCTTCCCTGTGTGAGCACACTTGTGTTAAATCCTTTGCCTAAGCTTTGTCTCATGTCCTGGTTTACAGTAGGGATGGATTCCATGAGATCCATCCGATGCTCTTGCATCAATGCATCTGACTTGTTGCACAGGTCACGCCAAGACCTGTCCAGGGTGTTTCTGCCGCACTTGAGCATGGGTTTTTTTGCCAAGTTAAAGCGCCCAAGCTAACTTACTGGGCAAACACACCTGCATTAATGGACGCCTTAATGTTACACCCCAATGTATTCCAATTGCATCTATGGCACATCAAAGTTCCAGTGATTGATTTGAGCATCAAAACATGGGTATTTTAAGGCAGTGGCTGCAGCGTAATGACATCACTCTGCAATCAGCCATTTGACAATCAACCTTGGATCCATGTGTGTATGGGGGGGGGGGGGGGGGGGGGGGGGGGGGGGGGGGGGCTTTCCAACCAATATTAGAACCTGCCTTTGAAATTGATTGATTTAAAGGAGGTAAAGATTTATCTCAGATGATCACACTGATTTGTGTTTTTAACCTCCTTCTGAACTGAATTTGTGGTTTTTGCACTTTTAAAACGTGCGTGGGGTTCGCCTGAAACAATTACTTAATGTAGCCAGGGCAAGAACTCCAGCACACATAAGATTAGGAACTAATAGCGTGCACACTAAAATGTCCTAAAACTAATCAGCCCACCACCATACCTGCAGGACAGCACCAAGCTTTATATACACGTCCATGATGAAATTAAAGGATTTCATTTGCCATCTTCCATTATTAAAATTCAGTGACTACAGATTTAGAAAAGCTCATTCATATATTATTGCGATCGCGATTTGCGATTTTATTGACCATTTCTAGCGCTTGCCTGATAGCAGTAGTGGTGGCAAAAAATGCAACAAGAGAGAGTACTTAAATCATTGATGCGTGCGATATTCAGTTCGCTACAGTCACACATGCGGACAGTCCTCATCCACCCTGAAGTTGCACACTCTGTTCGGGAGCTTTTCAAGTATAGGCTTATAGGCAAATGCCTTCCCTGGCCGGCTGCGGTTCTCTGGCGTCCGGTCACTGTAAAAGTGACGTTTCCAGATGTCCATGTGAATGAGCCGCTGGTACAAGCAATTATTGAGTACATGCAGAGACTTTTGCGTTGCTTTCGCGTTTGTTTACACTAGCTGCGTTGTGTTAGAGTAACGCAATGCAACTAGGGTCAACACAAGGTGGACACTTTCACAGTGCCTTTCTAGTGACGCAGCGTGCATTTTTGCAAGCACAGGCCATGCATTTCCCATGCACAAGTGCACTGCAACCTTTGCCGGTAATAGACAGGGTTAGCTGCAGCGGTTGCTTTAGCACTACAGTGTCCGTTATCTGCAAAAACCTTAACTGCAAGTGCAGCGGTGATAGTGTAAAAGGGACCTAAAATGGCAACTGTAATGCAAGATGTCCTTTATATGGAACCACTCCTAAAAATACTTAACAGGACACTCAAGCCAGCAAAGTTTACTATGATGTCATAGAGCCATGCTTCCAAAGCATCCCTACAAGCTTGTCTTCATCCTGTGCATTCGCAACCACCTTCCTCTCCTATCTACATACCCACAATGATAAAATACAAAACTGTATACAGGGCCGCCGTCAGGTGGGGACAGCGGGCACTCCTGTTCCGGGCCCAACCATCTAGGGGTGCCCAGAGGCCTGCTTCCCACACTGCATGCTGGCCCAAGAGTAAAATCTGACAAGAGAAAAGCACTGTTTGATTACTGAGGTATGAGATCTGGGGGTTCAAACTAGGGCTGTGGAGTCTGAGACATTTTTGGGTACCTGGAGTCGGAAAAAAATGGACCGACTCCGACTAAATGTAAATGGGAATTTACATTTTTAATAAAAAAAAAAAAAAATAGAAAAAAATGAACTTCAAATGTCGCAATTAACAAACAGTCATAATGAACGACTTCTCTGCTATAAGAATAAATGCATGCAGTGTATAACATTACAGCGCCCACTGTGACCCTAGCCTAAAGGCCCCCACACACATTCAGAATGGGGGCCGACAGATCAGCTCAGGTGAGCTCCAGACTGCAGCATGATAACGTCATCACCCTGCTCTCCAGAGCTGACAGCATCGGCCGGAACCCTTTGTGTGCTGGCAGTTAGTGTCAGTGGAGACCGGCGTCTTCATTGAAGCTAACGGCATCGGCCAGAGATCAGACATGTCCGTTCTCTGACCGGCTGAGCTGTGGGGCGTCAGCGATCTGTCACCCCATGTGGGCACCCCTGATTGGCGAGTGTGCACGCCCATTGGTCGGCGGCAAAATCGGCCGCCACTTGGTGCGTGTATGGCAGCCTCAACTCTCGCTGATAATGAAGTAAATGTGTGTTGCCGGACTAGAGACGCTTGTATAAGGGAAGGGAATGGATCGCCAATAGTGCCCCTTCACCCTGCCTCTTCTTGGAGCCTTCCACTGCCCTATCTTCAGCAGAAGTTTAGAACACTAAAGCCTAGCACACACGGGTATATCTGTAAAAAGATTTGAGTACAATCAACTTGCGCACTCACTGTGATTGATTGTACTCTAATCTGTTTACAAACCTACCTGTGTGTGTCTTCCTTTGGGTGGGATCAATAGAGCCGGCTAAAAGGAACTTGATTGAACGGGGTTCCAACATGTTGAAAAGACCCCGTTCAATCTCCAATACTTTGCATGGAGATATGAGTCTTCATGAAAAGTATTGAAACAGCTGCGGCTCCTGCCTCCTCCACAGCCGTCGGCTGTCAGTGTGAAGGGGCGGAGCCAGCACTCCTCACTTGGAAGCTGTGTGAGTGAGGCAGCTGTATGAGGAGGGGTCCCCATTGAACAGGAATCGATGTGCCCATGTGGTGCACATTGATTTCCGTTCAATTGATCCCCGATCAATGACAGCGTGGTGCCTAGCTTAAGGAAAAAGCAGCAGCATCTTCTGCCTAACTCCCTTTCTTTGCTTTAATTGGCCATTACAGTGTTGGTTTCCTGGCCAGTAGTTCTGTGGGTAATATATGTCGCCTTCCATTCCTTCAATGGATGGATACAATACATTAGCATATTAAATACAGAGGAGTCGGAAGAATCTGAAACTGAGGAGTCGGAGTCGGGAAATTTATCGACCGACTCCACAGCCCTGGTTCAAACATTGTTGGACTGTGAGTTACATTTGACCCAACGCCAGCTGGGGATCTATGGTTTGAGACAGCTAATCGGAGGATCAATCAGGAACAGGGAGGTCCATCTGCAGCAGAATCTACCATGCAAGAGGCTGATGCAGAGGACAGTGAGGAAGACCACCCACTATATGGGGTGAGTACCAAACACCCATTTTCTGGTACCCAGAGTAGCTCACTAAAATGTTATGTGCACCCCTAGGGGCCCCAAAAATTAACCTAGTTATGGGGCTCCGATCTTTCTGATGGTGGCCCCGACTTTATAGTTCTATTGCATTTTTCCCCCAACAAAATATAAGATGAGCTCTTATAGCTATATTTAATAGAATATTTAAATGAAAACAATTATCAGCAAAGGAATGACAACAATACACCCCACAACCCCCATCTGAACCAGGATCTAAATACAACACATATAATTGAAGCAGAAGCACAAAAGGGTGTCCTCTCCCCCACCTCGTTCATTTGATGATTTCTATATAGGTCAATGCATAGGATCAATGAGACAGTGGTGCATGTAAATACACTGCTTCTAGAGCAAAGAAGCCACACTCACTGGGGGTGAATCTTCCTAGAGCATACATTTGAGTTGACCCCCAGTGAATGTGACATTTAGCATGATCTGCTGTGGAGAGGTGCCCCCATGGGGGTGTACACACAACCAGTGACTGATGAATGGCTAGTCTGTGTGTACACATGAGGTAAGGGTACACATAGGGGGGACTCATCTTGTGGGTACGTGTAATGGAGGAGCTCTTGCTGATGAAACAACAGGGGAGCCCTCATCCATCTTGTGGGAGGGAACAATAGGCGAACCCCCATATTGCGGGAGAGGGCAATGCTAACCCTAAGACCGGTCTGTCCACGTGACCAGGGCCCCTAGTAATGGTGATGGGACGGGCACGATGACTGCAGAGCAATGCGCCAGTGCCGTACCCGGGGGACCATGTCTTGTCCCACTGGTACGGGAACATAGCCTAGATCTATGCGGCAGTGTGGAGGGAAATACATGACAGTGCCCGGCGCTCACCCCTCGTCCTCCTCGGCTTTGCTAGCGTTAATCTTGCCACCTTCGCTGGGTGCGCCGCCCTCGGCCTCGCCTTCGCAGTCGCCGGCGGAGGCCTCCATCATGGTATCGTCTTTCATATCTTCCTCGGTTAACATGGCTAGCTAAAAACAATGGCGAGGGAAAAGCGGCTGAAAAGGGAAAGACGGATAATGGCGGCTCCCTCGCCGTGCCACTCCTCCTATGAAGCCTGGCACCGCCTCTCCGCTCTAATGGCGGCTGTACGGAGAACGCCTGAAATGGCTGCTGGTGATAAGAGTGTGCCCGGCCACTGGCCGGACTTCTATACCCTTCCACAACGGGCTGCGCAGCCATGATAGCACACACGGCTCCCCACATGAGTCCCTGAGGGCCCGACACACTGCAGGCCGTATGAGGGTGTATCAAAGGGGTATACACAAGGGCCGTGTCTGTTACACCCGCCGTGCTTCCTATTCCATTCTCCAGGTGGATGAGAGGATGGCCACTTCCACAATGTTATTCTTCCTGACCACACAGCCATTTCAGCAGTTCACCTCATCATGCTGCAGATGACCATATACATTTATCTATGGGTCACACAGTATAATTCATCATTCAGGGCTGTCCCTACTTGAGTGATCAGCCGCAGCGTGGACACGACTAATCACGATGATCGCGGGTGGCGCAATTGACCATGCGATTCTCACACGTGCATTATGAGAAACAGGAACATCCCAAACATTAAAATGAGTAAAAATCGCGCCCATAGAGAATGAACTGACGAGATTTTTGATCACGTCCACACGCAATTTTTGTTTTCAGTCCATTCATGTCTATGGGTGCGTTCACGGCTGAAAAATCGTGCCCGCACATAAAATGCAGGGAGCCACGATTTTGATCATGTGTCACACTGTGTATGTGCCCGATCGCAGACTTTAGTTGAAGTGGGGATGAGCCCGTTCAACTTAATGAGCCCGCGATTAAAAAAAAAAAAATCGCAGCCGCCCGTGATGAGAACGCAGGGAGCCACATTTTTGATCTTGGGTCCAATCACGGCCGCGCACGATCAAAGCCATCAGAGATGGTCGAAGGTAAAAAATTTGACAATTTTTAGTCAATTGCAAAGCCCCTGAACATGGTATCACCACTTAACTTGCTGGACATTTAGAGAAGGGCTGGGGGTATACTACAAAAAAAGATAGTATGGCTCTAACACAAATAGTTTTTGCATAAATTAAGTTCAAAGTCAAGTCAAAATTTCCACTTTGAACTTCATTTATGCAAAAACTAGATGTGCTAGAGTAAAACTTTTTTTTTCTCAGCAGTTTACACAACCTTTCTCATCCAGCAATTTTGGTGAGGATACCATTTTTAGGCTTTGCAATCAGCTAGTCAAAAAATTCTAGCATTGCTTATTTACATACAGCAGTATAGTAACTGCAACGCGGCCATCTTCGGCCTAGGGAACCCCACAAGTGGTGGCTGGAGTGAGGTTTTGTCCCTCACGCATCATAGAGCCCCTTGCGTATCCCGAGTTAATGAATGGGGTGGAGGGGGGCAGACCTTAATTGTTTTTCATTGGCAAGCTGAGCGCATGGCAAGTGGTAACCCGGGGTCCATAGTCATTGGGGCTACCGCTCACATATCTGTGACTTGATTGACTTGTATACAAATTCAACAGATCAAGACTACATCTCGTACAGATCCTGGGACTGTCTGTTCCCGTGTCACCATCTCCTCTTTACCCTGAGATGGGCTCAAACCAAAGAAAAACATGAAGACTAACCAGATGGATTCGGGGTTGCAGAAATACACCGCTTACCTAATCAGGCATTCTGCTGTGTCCCTCAATGTTCCTTCTCTACTTGATAGTCGTGGGACGGGAGGGGAATTCTTAATTTTACTATGTGTACTTTGTATGCGTTTTATTTTCTATATACAAATAAAACAGAGGCAAATACAAATATAACTGACAATCCCGTGACAATCAATGGTCTTTCTGCCTACAATACACACCAAAACAATCCAATGATTTGCTATGAACACATCAAGCTTCCCATAAATACCAGTGTGGAGCCTACATACAAACAGGAGCGTAATGTGCCATTCAACTCATCCATGGACATGTCAAGTGTTAAGGCCATGACACTTTGCTTGGCGTAAATACCAATGAGGGGCCCCATGTTCACATGGCAAAGTGTTGCAGGCTGCGATTCCAATAGATCTCAGTGGGCAGTGTGTGCACTGCATCAAAACCCTTATGTGCAGGACACCAAATGCTGGGATTTTGAACAGGTGAGCCCTTCGTTTTGTGAATACCTAAAAGGCATGACATGACCTAACATCATTGCTGAAATGTAAAGAGAAACGGAACTAGCAAATTGAAGTGATTTGATACTCCACTCTATTGAAAGCCTGTATCTAATAACCACTGTGTGTAAGCAACCTGGCCAATCGCCACAACATACAAATTTGACTGTAGGCAAATAAAATAGCTGAGACAACCAACAGATCGCTGAAGTGTGACAAATCCACAGCAGTTTATTTACCATGAGATAACGGGCTGACCTTACTGCTAATGTGCCATCCTGGATCAAGGCATCAAGCTGTACATAAGACCGCCTGTTCAACTCAAAAGCAGATATACTGCTAAAGCAGTGGTGGGCAACGGAGATGATATGGGGGGCCACAAGTGCGGCCCTCAGCATCGCTTAAGGGCCACACATGACATGTAGGACCACCAAAATGGATTAGGAAAGCCGGGTCAGCGTGTGACCACTACACATTGTGATATATGGAATGCCCCATGTATATTATCAAAGGGCATGTGCCTCAGATATTATCAGAGTAGTCAGTGAAGGATCAGTGAACAGGTGAGTTCCTATGCCATATGTATTAATAGGTTTTCAGGGGAAAGTGTTTTAGATTTACTTCCAGAAGTGTAGTATCAAGGGGGGCTGCCAAACAGCACCTAAAGGGTGCTTAAGGCTTGTGGCCACTGTGAAAGACTGTCCCATTTTCATCAGAATGAAAAATGTCCTGTGTCCACTCAGTGTATGCTTCACGGCGTGCCCCCCCATGCGGTTTTGAATCTGCTGCGTCTTCGAAGCAGCTCCGTGCAGTGCCACCAGACACCTCCATTGAAAATCAACAGTCTCCAAGGCGTGGTAAAAGATCGCCTGAAGCTGTTCAAGCACTTTTTTCCACATCTTTCCCCTGCAGCATTAATAGGGTGCATTCCCACCAAATATGCCAGGGGGCCATGATTCACTGTGCTAAACATCTGTAAATGTCAGGTTACATAAAGCTATCTTGAATAGAAAAAAAAATTATGCCACAGCTAATCCAGCAACAAATGGGATAGTTTTCTCTGGAGATGTACCAAGTTCCTGTGTTAGATCTACCTAGAAAGCCCTAGCTGTACTTAATAAATTAGAAATATAAGCCCACCCCCCAAAATAAGACCTACCCTGCTCCAGACAGTAATGCCTTCACATCTTCTAATCCCAAATAGACCCTGACCCCATCCCATGTTCCAACACAAGGGCTTGCAGGCATTAACCCAGAGTGCCAGCAAGGCCCTGGTGTTTGGCAACACTAGCAACGGGTGAATGCCACCCCCAGGAAATTAAGTAAAAAAAATTCTGAATTCAGAGTAGCTGGAAAAACTAGAATTAAAGCGGACCTACCACCAGAAATCTGTTTTCATGAATGGCACTAGAAGTGCCAATAATATAGAGGAATGCAGATGATAATTCGGCAGCACTTCGTGGTAGGCAAAAATAGGCAGCACGTCACAGGAAGTAGTGATCTGCTTCGAAAATTCCCATAGATCACTGAACGCCCCCCAGTGGCCACGGCGATATTACACCCCCAGTTTCATGTGTTGCCTTCAGCGAACCAGGAAGTGAGGGGAGCTGTGTGGTAATTTGTTAAAATGGTCATTACAGGAACGTTTGAGTTTTACTGCATTCCTCCCTATTGGCACTTCTAGTGCCATTCATGAAAACATAAGATTTCTGGTGGTAGAAACACTATAGGTAAAACTCTACAATACAGGTCTTCACTGCATTAGTAGTTTTGATTGAAAAAAGGAATCAATTTATAGTGGCAGAACATATTAATTGCCATATACTGAAATACTGCTTGTGCCAGCCAAGATAGCTAAAGATGCCAAACTCCCAAAATGACCGGAATGGATTGTACACATGACAGTATTAGAGCACCTCTTACCAACCTGACGAATCCCTGTTCACTTTATTATCTAGAATGTATAGTTAAGGATTCATTTCTTGCAACCAGATTTTTTTTTTAAAAAGTTTTATTATAAATTTCATACTGAACACATTGCAGTGACTTGTCACAAAAATGTTTCATAAACATAAAATTAATGGGGGAACATAAAAACACTGTATACAAAGATGGGAAGGTGAGGAATCAAGGAAACAAAAACAAAAAAAAGGGGGCGATGCTATTTACATCAAGACACAAGTGTGTCAAGAACACAAAGTCCTCATAGGAGAAATTCATAATCTCCCAGTCTGGATGAAATCGTCCTTTAGCCAATCCTTAGCCATAGCTACCTACAAGAAAGACATGTATTAGTTTCTTGGCAAGAGAAGCACATCAAACCCATCAGTCCACTTAATTTCTCTAAAAGAAAAAAAAAACCATATGCACATTTGTATCCTCTGCTAGATGTTAAACCCCCACATAATTTCAAAGTCTAATCAAAAAAAAGGACATTTAATCATGCGCATATGACGATAGGAACATGTCACCCTCCAGTTAAATAAGTCCTCTGCAGATTTCATTATTAGCTATAAAGAAAGAAAACATTAAATCCTAAAAATAAAAATTGGGATACATCACTTTAACAAGAAAAGGCAATATCAAGATGTGAAATTCTTTTACTTTAAACATGCCTGTAAAACAATTAAATGAACGTTAACAAAAAGACTTTGAAGGTTAAGAAGCAAAGTCTGAAGTGGTTTTTCCCAGTTTAATCTTTACGCTGGTACATGAAGTTGGAAGAGACCATACCACAGGACAGCGGTTTCTGGTGTACGCCTTGCACTCTGCCCACAACGTGCGACCCCAGAGATAGACGTGGTCAGGGTGACACACCGCCTGCAATGAAGTTCCCGCTGGCGGGTACAAACAAGGTATAATGTCAGAGTTAGAAGACAACATTCTTCTTTACCTTAAGTTGTACCCATTTCAGTACTTTACCTTGGTATTTACTTTAAAAAAAAAAGTTTGCTTATTTAATTCCTTAGTTCATCTGGCATTAAAGGACCAGAAAACACCAATTTAAAGAATTCTGTCTTTACTTAAATAGGGAAAAATACTTAAGGTTCGTCTTTAAGTTAAAGCTCTAAAAAAAATCCTATGCAATAAACAAATTTACAACAAAGCTTTACAAGTTAACATTTATAAAAACGAGTCCACACAGATTAGCTTATCTTTATTAAAACGTTTTAACCTCAACATTATTATATGCGTTCTGCTTTTGAAAAACATACCTGATGTGAAAGTTAGAAGCCATTATTAATAGGGCTGGTAGTTATTTTGGTGACTTCCACCTCCTCTGGATGCCTTGCCGTAAGTACTCTGCTGCCCTGCAGTAAAACAAATTACAAACATATAAAACGGAAGGAGCCAGGTCTGACTTTAGACTAAGCACACGAATGAAAGTGGTCTGCTCTTAAAAACCATTGATTAAAAAAGTTCTCAAATTTGTATACTCACCACTGTAGTCTGTGTACCCTTGGTTGTAT
The DNA here is from genome assembly GCA_036250615.1 of Ptychadena robeensis. NCBI lineage: Eukaryota > Metazoa > Chordata > Amphibia > Anura > Ptychadenidae > Ptychadena > Ptychadena robeensis. The sequence continues at coordinate 135,879,638 of CM070032.1, read as the reverse complement.
CCACCATAGCCGCTGCCATAGTTGTAATTTGAATAGTCATAGCCACCATAACTGTTATAAGAGTCATTTCCATAAGAGTTGTTTCCATAGCCTCCATAGCCTTGATCGTAGTAATTATTGTACCCTTGATTCCAGTTCTGGCCTTGACCTTCAAGTAAATCAGCATGTTAATTTTCAGCAGTTACACAAGCGTCACAGAACGGTTTCTGTAACTTTCCAAATTAGAGATTTATACCCATGGCCACTGACTGCAATAAAGATATCTACCCCTTACAGTTCAAGCTGTATATTAAATTTAATAGATTATAACCGTTAATACCTCCCCGGCCTCGCCCCCTTCCACCACCTCGACCTGTGGATGCACCTCTTCCTCCTTTTTGTTGCTGCTGCTGTTGCTGTTGTCTGTAGACTTCCTTAGGCTGTGCAACTTTGATTTCACACTGCGGAGGAAGAGAAAGTCATTAATACATAGAATGGGAAAGTTGGCATTGTTAAGAGTGCCTTTTACTCATCTCACCTTTCCTGAGCCAATTTGGTGGTATCTGCTTTCCAACAACTTCTTCACCGGTTCCTCATCTGTATATGTGATGAAGCAGAACCCTCTCCTTTCATTTGTCTTTGTGTCCATGGGAAGCTCAATGTTCTCGATCTACCAGAAAAAAATTACCATAATTTAGACCAAACCAAAGTCAATGAACAAAACATAGGCCGGGTCAGTTCATTATACAATGTGAAGTGCAATCTTGTTTGTCCTGTTTATAATACAGCCCTAGACATTCAATACAGAAAGTTAGCTTACAGACCAAAGCAGCAAAACCGTTTTAATGGCCACAACCATGGTGGAACACTAAAAACAACCAACACTCATGAGACAGTTGTGGAGTGCTAGGTTAATCTTTAAACTCCCTCTACCCAAACATAAAGAACTCCATATCCATACTCTGGGTTCCTGTCAATCCCTAAGGCTATGTCTCCACTGCAGTGTGATTTGTTGGGACCCCATGTGTTAAGCACAGTGCTTGGTGGGGTCCCAACAGAGCACATACACATTACTTATCCAGCGATTCCTCTGTTCACACATCCACAGGGGTAAATCTACTGCACAACATTAACCCATGCATCCGCTAAACGCCATGTGAACAGAGGATCCACCAGGCAGGTAATGTGTATGTGCTCAGTCAAGATCTCAGTGCCTATCTCAGGGGGTCCCGACGGATCACACAACACAGTGGAGACATAGCCTTGATGTAATTTGCAGCCAAAATGCATTGTTTCTTTTGAGCAAAAAGGGTTTACTTACTTCGCCAAATCCACCAAAGTACTCCTTGATCTGTTCTTCTGTTGTATCAGGGCTTAAGCCACCAACAAACACTTTCTTGGGGGGCTCTTTGCCTTTCAGTGCCTTTGCTCTCTTGGGATCAATAAGTTTTCCATCTAGTTTGTGTTCCTTTAGCTCAAGTACCTAGAGAAAAAGCAAAGGTCAGCCAAATAGAATGTACACACAAGACAGCTATGCTAAAAGCAGTTGAGAGATTATAAATATGCCTATGGCAGAGAAAAACCCCCCACACAATTATAGCTACCAATAATATCTGAGCAGCCTTTTAACAACCAGGAGCATTTCTTAGATATAACTTACAGGGCTGTACATCTAGATTAAATTGATTGCATCACAAGTCACCATGTAAAGCTGAGCTTCAGTAGGAAAATAACTGCTAACTAACTTTGTAAAGAACACCCAACAACTTACTTTGTCCACACTGATCGCATCTTTAAAGAGAACAAAGCCGAAACCTCGTGATCGGCCAGTGACTGGATCTGTTTTGATTGTGCAGTCAACAACGTCACCGAACCTTGACAGGTATTCAGTAAGATCTTTCTTGCTTGTGTCCCAACTGAGTCCTCCAATAAACATTTTCCTAAGGGAAGAATAAGGAAAACTGGAATTAGACGGTACAAATCAAGTTTAAAAAAGGTAGCTAAATATTTACTGTAGTTTCATTTGCTTATGAGCTACCTATACTCCATACTGGATGTAAGAACAGAGCAGGAGCCACTGGTTATGGGATCTTGGCATCATGGGAAGACGTGGATACATTTGACTTTAAGTACATACACATTTATGACCATCAAGTCTTAAATGACTGCAGATGAGCACCAGTATGCAGTGCTTTGGGGTAGCCACCTGAGCAGATCCAGTCATCTGCAGGATATAGGATCTAGCTGAGATTGCTACATAATCTACGTGTATAGGCCAGACACATAGCGGCGCAGTAACCATGCCAATTACCCGCAGCAGCTATATTTAGACCCTGCCGACCGGTGCAAGGAATACATATATGGGAAGGCATACGTCACATACTGAGCCAACCAGAGGCGACCCGGTCTCGGCTCCACCCACCTTCACCCTATTGGCTACAAATGACGACATCGTCTGAAGAACGCAAGTGAGAACGCAAGCCGCACCGGCGCCTTTTATCATAGCGGCGCGAATACAGCTGCCCGGGGCAGGAAGAGCCTCACCCCACCCCGTATAACCCTCACCGCCGTACAAATCACAGGAACCCCCAGACAATCTCACTAGAAGGTTAAACACTCACCCATCATCCTGCTGGTTCTTGCTGGCGTTGATCTTGGCGCCTTCGGAGTATTCGTCCATATTGATGCTTCCGCTCATGATTTTACCGACTACAATTATACGCTACAGACCGTACAAGAAAGACGGGCGATCTCTCCCCTCTGCAGACAGCAACGAAAAAGATCCTCCCGCAGCCCGCCCTCTGCTTATATATCAGAAGCGGGAGCCAATAGCGGGGCGCTATTCTCACTACGTCGACAGAGAACGGCCTCCTTCTATTGGCTAGAAGCGTGCTGGGGGCAGGGCATAGGGCGGCCGGAAGCCCAGAAGGCTGGGTGGTGGTGACAAAGATGGAGGGTGGGGGTTTGGGGAGGTGAGGCCGTGTGCAGAGCACCCCGGCTGTGAGGGTTGCCGCGGTGTGTAGTACAATATATACAGGAGCTATGCAATGCTGCTGTATTGTGTCCAGTGCGGAGTATTAGAACATACGAGGTGTAAAATAAAGCGCGCCTTCTGTACATCTCTACGTAAAACGAAATACATTGTGCATTAGGGACTCTTTGTCTACTATACGGATATACGTTATCTGCGAGACCCCGGTAATGGCGAAGCCATACCCGCCCCCATTAGCAGTGCACCGTGATGGCAGAGCTCACGCCTCTTCACTGCAGCTTCCGCCCAGCTCTGTCTTACACCTCTCTACAGAAGCATGTTGTCACTTTCTGTGCCCGCCGGTGTCACCACAGTGCTCCTAGACATCGAGGGCACGACCACCCCAATTACCTTTGTGAAGGTAAGGGATGTCACCATGGCTCTTGCAGGGATCCCAGCAATTAGTGCCATGTGGTCGCCTTTATTGGGTTATGTAGAAGGATCAGATCACAAAGCCTGCTGAGGGATATCCGAATGTTTATATAAGGAGAATAGGAGATCAGATGATTGCGGGGTGTACTAAAGACAGTTACATGGCGGATGAGAAGTGATCATTGTTGTGTTACAACCCAACTGAACTTCCTGACTACATTCTGTACATCGTGGAAGCATGCAAACAAAGTGATCAGTAGTCTTCTTGTGTCTAGGAATGGTGGCAGTTGGTGATTCTCCTTCTTCTTAATCTTTATGGCTATGGCCACGGTTGTCCGATTCCGATCCTTGAAGGCCACACATCGGCAAGATTTAGAAGGGGTGTACCCTAGCCACAAATCTTTCCATTTGTTTAACAAGCATCCAGAGCCTCAGAAACAAAGCGTGCCTGGTACCATGATGTAGACTGGATTGCATGGTTTGTGGAAGCAGTGGTTATTCTGCAATGTTCAATTAAATCCCATTGATGCAGATACTGCAATTATCAGTTTTGAAGCCACAAAGAGCTTTGGCACCTACTCAGTATGGGAAGTGACAGACATCTTCAGAGAGACCACTGCTTCCTACACATATCATTATCTACCATAGTGCAGTGGTGGGCAACCAAGTTGATATGGAGGGCTACTCCTCTGCAACACTAACACATAACATTTTCAATCTGTACTGACTTGTTTAAGTATTCTTTAATGAAAAAAGGGCAAAATGCATAGCTAGAAGGCATTTTTTTAAAATAACAAAACTTGTTTTAAATGATACTTCAAGCATTAGGGAAAACTTTAGTATGGTAATGGACATTTTGTGTCATATATCATCAAAGGTTATGTGCCTCATAGATATTATCAAAGCCATTGATATTCATTGATATTTGATTCAAAGCTTATATGCCCCTATTCTAAGGTTATGTGCCACAATAAATATCTTATATGATTATCCCGAAGACTCGTTGGTGGGGGAGTCGTCAGACAGGTGAGTTCCTATGCCCTGTGCATTAACAGTTAGGTTTCAGGTGACATAAGTAAAGCAATTTTACCTCATGCAGGGGCTTCTGCTTATATAAAATCAACTGTAAGGCTTTGATCATCTTTTATTTGGAATCATCTGGAATATATTTAGGTTTACATTTAGGTTCAGTTTGGCAGTAAAGCTTTTTTTTTTCATTAAGCTGGGTGTGTGTGGGTTAAAATATTGATCTTTACTAGGATGTCAAGGTGTTACATTTTACATTGCACTCTATATATTGAAATATGTGCAAATAACAAAGTACAGAAATCTCCAAAATAAAGACATTGTGTTAATGATCTTTTATATTAAGGTCCTTAAGGGCCCTTTCACACTATATGCGTTTTTTAAAGGCATGCGTTTCTGCATATATACAAAAACGCTGGCGTTTTGCACATTACATCTGCGTTTTTGAACAAACCAATGAAAAATGCATGCAGCAGGGCATTATAAATAATGCATGTGGAAAGGATGTGTTTTAAAAAAAAAATGCAATGCATGTAATGTGAATGGTAACATTGTTTTTCTATGAGAAAACACATTACTGTTAAAAAGTGTGAATTTATAAACGCAACACATATAGTGTGAAAGGGCCCTTGCACTTCAGAGATAAGGGGCATTTATTTCTATGAGAAGACACCTAGAGACTTTCATTTGAATGTAGTACAAGTCACATTGCATGAAATAGTAAAGTGGACACAGTGAATGGCAGACTCTTCCGTTATCGCTTCGTCCACCAATCTGGATCTGAATCAGGTGACGTTCTGCCTCTCCACGCCACTCGATTCAGATGTGGCTGGCTGTGGGAACATGGGAAGGTAGACGTCATAAGTGATGTCTAACATCCCATGTTCTCTTGCACCATGGCACCTCACTGGGGTGGCGGAGCATCTCTGTCCCTCTGGTGCTGATAACAGAAGGCAGATTTGGAGGTGCTAGGTCCGCTTTAATAGCTTTTGAATCAATTGGTGGTATGTGGTGGTAAAAAGGAATAATTTTTTAAGTCGACCAAACACAGAAATTGAACAGTGTATGCAGCACTATGTCTCCACTGCGTTGTGTGATCCGTCGGGACCCCCTGCCCTAAGCACAGTGCTTGGTGGGGGTCCCGAGAGAGCACATACACTTTACCTGTCCGGCAAATCCTCTGTTCTCATGACGTTGTGCTGATCCGCAGATGCAGGGGTTAACATACTGCAGTTATGGCTGAGGAAAGTGAGAACAGCCCATGCCTGAGACAGGTAATATGTATCTTATCCATCGGGTTCCGACGGATCACACAACTCAGTGGAAACCTAGCCTATATCTCAATCTTGTACGGAGAGAATCATAGGCCAAAAATGAAAACTCTTGATCTGCAGAGGTGGTTCTAATTGTTGGCTCACAAAGGGCAATGCCATGGGACCATATAGATCACTAGTATTGTAGTCAGCAGTAGCTCCACTGTGCTTTCTCAGTATAGGTGGTCTCTGAACTCATCAGTAAACTTGGAACTTCTGTGTTGTTGCTCTGGGTGATTGGCTAGAAGAATGAAAGCACGAGGGTCATCTTGAAGCAAGGTCTCATACAGAAGTAGAATTCCACTAATGATAGTCTCAGGTGACAATTTGTATACAGAAAGGCTGCTCTGCTCTATGGAGAGGGGGATGGGGAGCAGAAGGCAGCCTGTTTTGTCCTCCCCCCATAGCAAACTGCAGCAATAATTCCTTGATGGATTTTCTAATACAAACATCTATCCAAGGTCAGGAAGGGAATCTTTGTGTGAGAACACATGCAAACTACTATTGCCGAGATTTCTAGCTGTGGAACTGTTCCTCTAGCTTTGAGGGCTTGTTGGCACTAGCCGTGTTTCATCTATTGGAAACCTATAGAAACCTATGTACCTTCCTGTAACGCTAGCTGTGTTGGGGGTACTGTACTGCACCCCAGCTAGCGAGAATGAGCTGTAAAGTGCAATGGCTCGCATTAGCGCCTTGTGGTCTGCATTTTTGCAGTAGAAGCACAAGTGTCTACTATGCACTTGTATGGGAGACATAAGCACAGTGCAAAATGTGTGTTTTTTGTTTGTCAGTAACGGATGCGTTTAGTGGGTGCTGCAGGTATGTAGTGAGGCTGAGGCTCCACTAATGCGGACAGAAAAACAGACATTTTTTTTTCAGTCCATTGATAGCAATGGACTAAAAAAAAAAGAAATGCATCTATTGGACGCCGGCGCATCTTTGAGATGTGGCACGGTGCAGCAACTGTGTTTTTTTTTCACCAGCGCACCACGGCAGTGGAGACAGGCACACTTTGAACAATGGGGCAACACGACGCAGCGCCTCCCAAATCCTATTGGTGCATCCAGCCTCACTGAGCCAGTAGCATTAATATAAGCGAAGAAGCAAGAGAATCAGTGTTGGCACAGGCAGCAGGCATTCCAGGTACCATATTTCTCAAGGCTGCTTTGCTTTCTGAGCAGTAAACTGTGTGGTCTTAAATCTAACACAACAGTGTAGCCCAAACATGTTATGTAAACCTCCCAAACACAACAGCTGTGTTTACTTCTAAGGGATATTGTAGGAGGATCTCCATTGTGATCATTCCAACCAACATGGGCAACCAGGTGCCATGACTGTAGGTATTGGATGGAGGAGGGTAATGTCATTTCATCATAGTGTGTGTTTTTGTATGGTGCCGGGCTGCTTTCTTCAAATTTAAATGTAACCTTTTCGTTACAAAATGGTAACAAAGGGGGGGGGGGGGGGGGGAGTGCAAAGAGAGGAGCACATGACCACCATCTGTCTCATGTAAATGACTCTTACATACAAAAGGATGTGATATCTCTGGGGATCAATAGATGACCTGAAGACCTCATGAGATTGTGAAACTGCCAAGCTGGACAGCAAATATAGAATATATATTTATACTATCATATGCTATAAGATGAAATAGTTGTTTGTAAGATGAGAAGATAAAGATCTGTCCATCATATCTCATCCAGTTCACTTGCACATACCTAGTTAAATGCCTGTTTTGGTTCGTTTACACTTCAATTTATAAACACAGCGAACTTAATTGTTTGTTTTGTAGAGGGTAAGTTAAAATTATCCCATGATTTGATTTCCCAAAAGGCGTTTAAATGAGTATGCAGACCTTGGAAAATAATATGGTTTAGGAATGTTCATGAGAATTAGGAGCTATTGAACATTAAGGATCCCTTGGGTCTTATTTTCAGAGTGTTACGATTCCCCAGTTCTAGTTCCTGTAGTCAGACAATGACAGACAAGAAAACAATGACCAGGTGACCCATCCCATCATAGACAAACTGGGCAAAAGCTCCCATACACCTTCAAATCTTTCCATACAATTTCTGTACAATCACCTTTTCTTCTACCAAAACCATGTAATATGAGGACCTTTCTTAACCTTCCAATCACTATGTATTCTATCAGGGAGGTCACTATATTACATAGTTGTTGGTAGATCTAATGGACATTGTATGGATCGATCTTAAGCAGGGTACAGATGGCCCGATATTCGAGCCGCCCGATGTACCCTGCAGCAGCGTGATGACATTGTCACATTGCTGTCAGATATCGGCTGGCTGGGGAGAGATGGCTCTTCTCTCTCCCCGGCTCAGCTGAAGCTTTGCTTGGAGACCAGCAGTCTCTAGGCAAAGCCTCGGACATCGCGGTAATTACAATCATGTCCGATAAAGCTGTTTTCAATCCCGCTCGAAAACAGCGGTGGGCGCAGATTATATGGGTCAGATAGATGGCCGTGAGCGCGCATGGCGCTCGAAACAGTCATTGATTTGACCCATATCCCCACGTCTGCACCCTGCTTTAAGGTGTATGGGGGGCTTTATATCTTTATATAGACACAAAAAATATAAAAAAATGAATAATTATTATATTAGATTAAACAGGATCTTCCATTGTTTTGGGTTAACCTGTAGAAACTAGTTTAGAATGGAAGAACTACAAAACTTCTGGAAGCCATACATGCATCAACTAGATTTAAACAATTTGTGTAATAGGATGTCAATGACATATCAAACATACTACCACACAGTATTTGATGCAAAACAAATTCCTTAAAGCAGACCCAACTCACCCAATGTTCTTTCCCTTCTTTGACAAACACCCTTTTATTTCATTTAGAAAAAAAAATGTGGGACATCGGTGACGTCGCTTCCAGTATACTGATCGTGGTTCTTCCTTGTTCCATGTACAGGAAGTGACGTCACGGCGCCGGGCTTACTTCTCGGCTGATCTAGCAGGGAGAGGGCGTCTGACCCTGCTTGTGCCGATAATGTGCGGGTGGGACATTAGCAGGGAGAATAACGTCCTCTCCCTGCTAGATTTCAAAAATCCGTGAGAAATCCTTGATTTTTTTTAAATCGGGATTTGCCCAGGAAAGCCACATAAAAAACGTGACTTTCCCGGCCAAAACAGGAAGGTTGACGTGTATGTTTAATTGGGAGGATCTATAAAAAAAGATCATTGTGATTGTCTCTTGTCGCCCCTCTTGTCCTCTCAATATCATTTGGGAGATGAGTTTAAAACCATTCAATGTGGAGGCTGTACATGTTAGGGCATTTTCCGCTGTGGCATCAGACTTTCAGACGGAAGCGTACCCTTTTAATTGGCATAACAAGGACACGGGAAAAAGGCTACCGAACAGCATCAGGCACTGCTTTTCCACATTTTGCAGACGCATCCAATGAAGATCAATATATTGTGCAGCACCGCAATCAAGACACAGCAAAGCAGTGCTGGCAGGTTGGTTTGAGAACATGGAATGGACACTGGCCCATTCATTAGAAGAAGCAGTGGACCCTAAAGCCCTTCATACATGGGCTGATGCCCTTGGAATGAGGTGCCCTGGAACGCAGTGGTGCACAAGCTTCCTCGATTGAATGGGTCCCCATCCAAAGTAAAGGAGATTGAATAGGGTTTGCCAAGATGTCCTGCCCGCACAATTTTTGTATGGATTCGAGCACAATACCGTGCCTGCCCGACCGGTGTATGGCCTTACAGCAGCTGCTAAGGAAATAAACATGGTGACTTCCACAGACAAGAGCAGAGGAGGTAAGTAAATTATTTTAGGATTTTGGAGCAACTTTGAACCATAATCAAAGAGGTAAGTAAATATAAGTTCCAGTTTTTTTTATATCTTTAATAGATACCTTCTGCATGTCCTGTACGGGAATTTATGGGGATGTGTCTCTGCTGGAAAGATTTCCCATGACCTTTTGTCCCAATGCCACCCCATGTCAAAAAAACAATAGAAAAGGGTTTTCAGTTGTATTGTTTAAAAAAAATGAAACAAGGGTTCCAATAGGTCTGCATACTTTCTAGGATGTGCAAAGGTTATTCTTGGGGAGGGGGTCATAGCAGATTGTTTTATATGCTGTACAAGTGTTATACTGGTTTGTCTTGGGTGATTTACCTGGTTTTTCTGTTTTTGTTGTGCTTGTCTAAATTCATGATCAATGAAATTGTTTTTTCTCCGCAGGAAATCTTGTTTCCTTACATCCAAGACAATGTTAAAAAATATTTGCAGAACCACTGGCAAGAAAAAGAGTGCCAGGAAGATGTTCAGCAGCTTCGATTACAGGTAAGATTGTATATCATGATGCTAACAGTTGTGATACATTAGATACATTTCATCTGCTGAGAGTAATTAGTCTTGTGTATGCTTTTCTAGTCCTCTCCACTGGCTGATCCTGGGCAGAATATAAAATAGGAGACTAGGCAAACTTCGTTTTTTAGTGTAGTTCGCGAACAGGCGGATCGCCGTTTCACAAGATGACCAGGTTCTCTACCTGGAAAAATGTCTTCCTCCAGCAGGATCATTCTGCTCCTGATCTGGCCGGTGGAAGAATAATAATCTTCTTGCCGGCGAACGTGGCGCATTGGACACCTGTACTGTTCGTCGGCTAGAAGGAAAGTGAACATTCCATGTTTGTGGCCGAACTGTCTGCCTTGCAGACAGTTCGGCCATCACTACTCACTATTACTGTTGTAAAGCATTGCTTCTCATTTCTCTGATAAAGAAATACACTTGTTGCCAATAAGAATTATATTACATTAATAGAAAGTGCTTTTTATGGACTGACCTAATCTTTGTGTTGGATTAGAGTCTTAGGTTTGTAGGCAACTTTAGTGTTTCACATAACCAAAAGAACAAAAATAGAAGGGAAGACTTGAAGTGTGTTTAATCCGCACATCCGCACTGACCTTCCAAAACCTCCCGGTACACAGCCTCCCTCTTGGGTAAAGTGTCCTGCCGGCATAAATCACCAGGTGCTGGGCTACAGAGGATCAGTTCATCCACATAAACGAAAACAAAAGGTTCAAAGTAGCAGCAGTCCGCACTCTGGTTTCTTTTAAAACTTCTTCGGCTTTATTAAATATCACATCACACGAATACAGTACAAACAGGGTCCCTCCAGGGATCACCCCTTCTGACGCGTTTCACTTGCATGAAGCATGATTACGCTTCATGCAAGTGAAACGCGTCAGAGGGGGTGATCCCTGGAGGGACCCTGTTTGTACTGTATTCGTGTGATGTGATATTTAATAAAGCCGAAGAAGTTTTAAAAGAAACCAGAGTGCGGACTGCTGCTACTTTGTACCAAGCTTCTATTTTTGTTCAAACTACAGACAAAGTATTGGTAAACATGGCCATTACCTCTGCTGGTACTTCCACTCTAGAGCTAGGCACACACGGGTAGATTTGTAAAAAGATTCCAGTACAATCAATTAACGTGTGCGGTCACAGTGATTGATTGTACTCTAATCTGCTTACAAACCTACCCATGTGTTCTTTCCTTCGAGCAGAATCAATAGAGCTGGCTCGAAGGAACTCAATTGAACGGGGTTAAACAGTACATACCATGCTGCAGTCGCAGTGCAGGTAGTGTGAAAGGACCCTTAATGGTTGTCCAATGTAAAAAAAAACTTTACTCTCTAAATTTCTCTCGCATGCAAACCACTTTGGCTCAATTTAGCGATGTTCAATAATTGCAGATATATTATGTTACATCTCATTAATAACTTATGCTTTATTTTTTCAGTGCAAAATAACTTAAAGCGGTTGTAAACTCAAAAAAAAAATCCCCCACATACATTACATGGACATATTACACACCTGTCAGCAGTATATTATCTGTGAAAACTTGCTACACAGAGGAAAAAAAAAGTACTTACAATCTTCACTTCCTCATTCCCTAAGGCACCATCTTAAGTACTGGCACCTGAAGCTACTCCACCCATTCTGTTGAACATACTAAGGTTGCCCCTCCCCTGCCCAACATATTTACCAATCCTAAAGGTTTGCGTATGGAGCCGACAGTTCGTCATTCCAGAGACTGTGGTGCAGTTATAGAACAGGAGTGAAGCTGAAGGAGGAAACTAGAGGAACAGAGAGATTGAGACTGAAGTGTGGTGAAGGGGTTCAGTGGGCAGGTGATTTATATGGTGTGACATTGGATGGGAGGCACACAGCTGAGGATAGTTAGGTTAGGTTATTAAAATATCTTATTTACCTCCTCTGCTGCAGTCCCCGCAATGTCTCCTTACCAATTTCCCCCACAATCCCCTCACAGTGACACTTCCATTTGGGGGGTTCTCAATTCATCCAGTTCATGGTTACATGGGATAGGACAACATGACTGGTTACTGGTGTAATATAAATAAATCTATTACATCCTCTGCTGCCATTCCACAATGTCTCCTCTAACATTCCTTCCTTCCACAATCACCTTACAGATGACACTTTCATATCAGGGAAGGTTCTCATTCATCCAGATTATGAATGCAACTCCGAGACAGAGAAGGGAGGGAGGGGGGATTTTCTGCTGACAGAGGAGAGAGCACACAGGACACAGGAGCTGCAGAGAGAATCCGCTGTGATAGTGACGTCACAGAGAAGAGGCAAAGCAGAGGATTATGGGGCTCCACACACAGCTGATGTTTTCCCAGCAGCCCTTTGAGCTATGACAAGTGCCCAGGCACACCGTCACAGCATGGGAGGTGCTACCTCGGAAAAACTTGTCTTTCCTGCTTTAAGATTTATTTTTTTTCTTTTTGGACAGTGATTGCCCTATCTATTGGCAGCCTGATGCCGATAGTGCAAAGTGACCTACAACGTGGTAGGTCCGCTTTAAAAGGCAGGCAGCAGTCATGTACTTGCTTTCAAATTGCTGCCTTACTTTTATTATACACAGTGAAAAAGTTGAACATTTCTCTATGATCTACATATACATACATAGTGTACATACATACAGTCAGGGCCCTAAATATTGGGACATCTACAAAATTCTAACATTTTTTGCTCTATACACTACCACAATATATTTAGAATGAAATAAGCACAATGTGCTTTAACTGCAGACTGTTGGCTTTAAATTACTATACATTCCACTTCTTTCCCTTAAAAAACTGTTTGGTTGCTTTTGCAGTATGCTTTGGGTCATTGTGCATCTACACTGGAACACCGTCGAATGAGTTCTGAAGCATTTGGCTGAATATGAGAATCAGATAATATTGATAGAAACAATTCCGAATTCATCCTGCTGCTTTTGTCAGCAGTCACATCAATTAATACAAGAGAACCAGTTCCATTGGCAGCACGCCATGACACTACCACCACCATGCTTCACTGATAAGGTGGTATGCTTAGGATCATAAGCAGTTCCTTTCCTTCTTCATACTCTTCTCTTCCCATCACTCTGGTACAAGTTGATCTAATCTGTCAATAGGATGTTGTTCCAGAGCTGTGAAGGCAAACTCTAATCTGATCTTCCAGTTTTTGAGCCTCACCAATGGTTTACATCTTGTGGTGAACCCTTTGTATTCAATCTTTTTCCAAACAGTTGTTTTGGCCACGCCTAATGTTTTTGCCATTTCTCTGATCTGAGCCTAATGATGGCTTGCTTCACTAACAGTGGTTTTCTGGATCTCATCTTGAGAGTTGGCAGCAACAGATTATCACACACATGGCCATGGAACTTTTGGTCCCTTAACAAGTGGGAGGCACATATGCAAACTGTTGTAATTCCTACACCCTTCACCTGATTTGGATGTAAATACCCTTAAATTAAAGCTGAAAGTCTGCAGTTAAATTCCTAGAAAGATACGTTTCTTAGAAATATAAGATGAGACATTTCATTTAGTGTGTTTAGAGTGGCAAAATGAGCATACATCAAAGCTAAAAATATGGAAAAACATGAACATTTCCTGTGTGAACTGTATTATTCTTTCATGTTCTGTCGGGAATCAACCAGGATTTCATTTCAAGCAATCAGAAGTACATTCTTTTTTATGTCACAAGGTCATCATTTGAATTCATTTATAACCCTAACAGTAGATGATATGTATCCAGATGGCAATAAAATCTTCTTTGCCCTATGGAAAAGTACAATGTGTTGGATCAGACTACAAAAGCCAAGGCTATGTCTCCATTTGGCCCTTTTGACGCGTTAGGCATCCTCGGTGACAACGTCTAACTGTTCTCTAAAAAGAACAAAAGAGGGGTAAATTTTTCAAGTAATAAACAGCTGAAATGTTCAAAATGTTACGTAGTTGCACCTTTGGAATAAAAAGTTGACACTTTCAGGTGTCCTGAAAAACCCTTTTTTTTAACAGGTGTTGAAAACATTTGACACTTTTTATCCCAACTCCTGGAAAGTGGAGACTATCAACAAAGACTTGCAGGGTTGTGTATACAACACTTATTTAAAGGATTGCTGTTTTCAACACCTTATAAATCTTTTAAGCTAGCCATACATTGTCGGATTCCATGGCCGATCGATCACCTATCCGATAGATTTCGGCGATGTCAGCGGGAATCGGAGGTCCGATCGATTGGCCAATAAGGTGTGTCCGATCGCTACATACCACCTTGTCCCACGTATTCCCGGACGATTCCGTGTCCGATCGCTAACTTCCCAAATGGCAACTCCCCCTAATGTGTGCTGAATCGGATCAGAAAGACCAACATGTCCGATCCGATTCTGGGCCCCCGATCAATCGGACGCGATCGATCGGACAAGGTGGGCTTCACGCGATTCCGGGACGATCGTTGCGCGTGCACGCGCCCGGAATCGATCGTCCCGGAATCCGCTGGGAAACGGACCCGTGTATGGGGGCCTTTAGGCAAATTTCAACATCTATTCACAACTCTGAAAATTTTTGGATAAAGTTACTCAATTGAGGTCAATGTAGTTTTTATGTAACACTTTTGTGCAGTGTTTGTGAAAGGTTGACAAATAGCTATAACTTTACCTGTCTAACTTGCTAAGTTTGTTTTCCCTGATAAAAGTAACTGTAAGTGCTTGCGTATACACTGCTTCTATTTCCCCGCTGCGGACGCACATGGGGAAAAAGAAGCAGGGAAGACGCTTCCCATTATAATAATTGGGACAGTGTCCACGCGTATTCTGAGTGGTTTTGTTTTGAAGCTGCAGGCTGCTGCGTATCAACGTACGTCCAGTGCACAAAATCAGTTGTGGACACATAGCCTGAGACACCTTGTTTAGAAGCATTTACAATAATTCTTGATTAAATATCTTTATTTGATTTTATAA
>CM070032.1:135838494-135864329 GCA_036250615.1 Ptychadena robeensis | reverse complement strand
TCGATCGAATTGATGATCGATTTGATGTCAATTGAACCATGTGTGGCTAGCTTAAGGGGAAGGTTCATCTTTCCACTTGTTTGAGATTGCGCACCTGGCTGCCGTCAGTATATACTGAGACATATGTCTTTGTTTTTTATTCAATGATCTTATCGTGGCCCCCAGGATATGTGTTCTGATGTCCATATTGACGTCTACACCCAGTGTCCCTACTAGGGTGTCGTTGACTTTCATCCAGTATATGTTCAGTTTGGGGCATGACCAAAATATATGGGCTATCGTACCTCTGTCCCTTAAGCATCTCCAGCATAGTTCTGATGCTTGCGGGTAAATTCTATGGAGTCTGTCCGGAGTAAGATACCATTGGAATATGATTTTGTAAATGTTCTCGCGATGGGACATACATATTGATATTCTTTTCGCATTTTCCCATATATCTATCCAATCCCCCTCTGTTAAAAGTAACTGTAAGTGCTTGCGTACACTGCTTCTATTTCCCCGCTGCGGACGCACATGGGGAAAAAGAAGCAGGGAAGACGCTTCCCATTATAATAATTGGGACAGTGTCCATGCGTATTCTGAGTGGTTTTGTTTTGAAGCTGCAGGCTGCTGCGTATCAACGTACGTCCAGTGCACAAAATCAGTTGTGGACACATAGCCTGAGACACCTTGTTTAGAAGCATTTACAATAATTCTATACATTTAGAAGGTTGTTTAACAAAGTAAATCCTATTCTCACTTTGATAAATGTGGCAGAAAAAAAATGTTGAAGAAAAATATTTTAGGGCCCCCATACACCTTTAAATTTATCTGTCAGATTTCCTTTAGATCTCCTTTTGTTTTACCAAAACCATGTAATATGAGGGACTTTCTAAACCATCAAGTCTACCTATGTTCAGTCACAGAGGACCCGGCACTATATAGTTGTTGGTAGATCAAGGATATCTGACAGAGAGATCTAAAGGTGTATGGCCAGCTTAACTGTTTGATAAATATTCCCTTACAATTTTGCAGTAAAAGAGAAAATAACTGTGAGACAGAAATAGTTGATTTCACCAACTTCAAATTCTAATCAACATTCTAGATCTAGAGATGATTTTAATGAGTTTATTGCAAAGCACCTGAATATGGTACCAACATCGCTGGAGATGTAGAGGAGTGTTGTGGGAACATTTGAAAAAAAAATGGTGTTACAGTGGTTTTGGGCAGGAAAAAGCGACGCCCCTCCATTAAGTCTATGGCACTGCCTCTTCTGCTTCACTGATGACGTGGCACCAGAAAGGATCAGCGAGCCTGCAGTGATGCAGAATTGATGCGGGCTCGCAGAGGACTAATGTGTTTGCATGATCCTGGCGCAGGCACAGTTTGTTTTAAGAACAAACTGTGAACTTACTGTGTTCAGGCATAATGCCCAGGAGGTTGGGTTCGAACTGGGAGTTAAAATTTTTACTTGACTTTGAACTTAATCTATGCAAAAACTATTTGTGTAAGAGCCATACTTTCTTTCAAAAATGAATTTGACCATCTCTAGCTAGATCTTATCAGGAAAAGTTCAGGGGTAGTTTGAATTGTGACCTTCTAATTCACATCAGGGACATTCAAGACCCCTTTTTTGTAGCAGGTTAAGCTAGGCATGCTCAACTTAATTCCCCTCGCAACATGTGATTGCAAAAAGTGTAGATCAATCATACCATGATTGATATGCACACCAGGGTGGGGAATAGATTCCTCATCAATACTTTGGATGGCTATCGATGGTCCCCTTTCAAAGTAATGCCAATTGACCAAAAAATACTAACATGTTGGATCACTGTGCCATCGACTTCTGATTCAAGGTGGGCAGGATTAAATTCCCCTACGATCAATCTGTGCGAACTGCGGTCGATTGATTGTGAATTGAATGAATAATCGACCTATGTATGGCCAGCTTTAGCCATAGAATGCTTTCCTGGTAAAATGCTTGCAGAATTTTTTTTAGCTATTTCTCTGAACACTTGGTTCATTGGTAGGCCAGTCTATCTAGCATTGGGAACTACCTCAGCTACATTGGACTGATGGAGCACATGGTTTTAATTACAATTCCATGATGTCATCTTCTCTTAAGATCCACATATCCACATATATCACATAGTGATATAAGATCCACATATATCACATAGTGTCACTTCAATACACATGTATTTGGAACACGGACCTGCAACGTCACTTCTGGCATGATTAGGTAAGTGTATGTCCCCTCCCTTATGTTTTCCTACCCCGCTTGTGCTAGTAATGTGTGTGGTGGGAAGTTAGGAGAAAGAATAACCCCCTATGCTTCCTAAAGGTACCCATACACGTTGCGATTTTTCGTGCGATTTTAGCCCTTCCGACCGATCCGGTCGGTCGGGTAGGTCGATCGTTCGGGATTCGTAACATGGTAGGTCGATCGTTCGGGATTCGTAACATGGTAGGTCGATCGTTCGGGATTCGTAAATGTAGTCCGACCGATGCTGTTTTTAGAAAATCGGTCGAAAAGTCCCGAATGATGATGCCCGTAATTTTCAGTCAGTCGGCCACATTTAAAAGAGACGTTTAAAAGATTCCTGATACAACTAACCGATCGGTCGGTCGGCCTGTGACTAATCGGGTGAAAAATCATGCATCCGACCGACTTTTAAAAATAGCAGTAAAGCAAAAATCGGGAGTCGAATATCGAATCGGTCCACGAAAAATCGCAACGTGTATGGATACCTTTAGTTAGGAGGGAGGGGGCATAACTCTCCCTTCTAACTTCTTACCCAGCTTGTGGGCATCAGCACTGATTGTTAGGAGCAGCTTTGATGCTTCCAAAGAACTCTGCAACCCCTGTGAAATGCTCGTTTGACCCCAAAGTGGGTCCTGACCCACAGGAGAACCACGGTCTAAGACCTTTTATTAATACACATGCATAGAGTATTTTGGCTAAATTTTTAACATTTAGAAACCCCAAATAATAAAATTTCTTTTTTATGACCATAAGGCAGAAAAAGACTGTGAACTCAGTGGATTCGTGCCCATTCCTGTAAATGAAAAAGAGGAGCAACAGGTTATCCAAGGTGTGGTTGATAATGTTCATTGGCAAATGTCATTGGACAGGAAGACAACAGCACTAAAACAGCTCCAAGGCCACATGTGGAGAGCTGCATATGCTTCCGGGCAAGTCAAAGGAGAGTAAGTATTTTGTACCCTCAAGTCTTTTTTAAGCAAATGCTAATGTTTCTGTTATACTGATCATGCAAAGTTTGTTCACACCAGCAATTGTGCACTGTTTTCTATTAATACAAAGACAAGCCAAATAGTATTATTATCTATGCATTGTCAACTATCCTTGCTGCATAGTAAAGCCCCCCATACACGTTTCAATTTTCCAGTTGGATCGATCTAAACCAACTGATTTTAAAGTCGATCAACCAAAAGTCGATGCATGTCCGCATGGTTCGATCGACCTAGTTCAATCGAAGTTGATAAAAAAATCGATCGAAAAATTATCGGACATGTCGGAAATGACGATCGACTTACTTGGATTATGCTTTTGATCGATCGAACCAACATCGATCAAATATCGGTTTCTCCATGTGGGAGGAAGTTCGATCGTACTTTGAACGATCGAACCAACTTCGATCAAAATTTTCGATCGAATCTGACATCGATCGTAGAGAAATCTGTGTATGGTGGCCTTTCCTCTTCTCTTGGTCCAATGTAAACAAAAATGTTCAGGTGTACCATTCTCTCTGACACAAAGTTTTTTGGGCGGTCTTTTGACTATTAGTCCTGCATGGTATATATGGTAACAGACCACATGAAGGGAGAAAGCCCTTTTTACAGTACCTCAGATATAAGCTAGGCATACACGGCTCAATTTTTTTTATCAATTTGAACATAATCAATTGTGTGCGTGTTCGCGGTGATTGCGCTTGAATTGAATGCGGCCCCCATCTCAATTGAAGAAACCTAATCCTTGCCATTACTTTAGATGGGGATCATGGGTATCAATTGGCATCAATTGTGCAGAAGTGCTGCGCATCAAATCTCCGTTAAATTATTCATTGATTGCATGGGTGTCATTTTTTTTCAATGCATAATAACTGATGTTAACCCCCCCCCCAGTCTTCAGCCCCTATTGCGCCATGGTACAGCGTGATACGGGTGATCACAGCAAAATACATTGTACTCTTGAATTTCCCACCCTCCCCGCGTCCTGTCCACATCGCCGGCGTCATCAATGATGTGGGCTGGGAAACCAACACCCCTCCATTTACATTGAGGTTTATGGCACGCCCCCTCGGCGTCACCGTGATGCGTAAGGGGCAGTCCCACAACCCTGAAAATGCTGCGGCTGCATAGAGACTCTCTGCAGCTTTCTGGGGATATGAAGGGTTCATGCGATCCCGGTTCATCCTGAGTCTGTACCGCTAGGGAGGTTAATGTATGCAAGGGACAGTCATGTACTAAGCACATTACTTACTGCCTTTTTTATGTGCACAATTAAAATGTATTCCATTTCTCTTTAGGGTTTATGACGATGTTGTTCCAGCACTTAGAAAATGGAAGGAAGCAGGCAAAAAATTGTACATATTTTCCAGTGGCAGTGTTGAAGCACAGAAATTGTTATTTGGATACTCAATTGAAGGTGACCTGCTTGAGGTATATGTATATTTTGTACAATATTATTTTATTATAGCGTGTTTTGTCAGATAGGTACCCTGTTTCCCTGAAAATAAGACATTGTCTTAAATTTATTTTAGGAGTAAATGATGCGCTAGAGCCTATTTTCACTAGGTCTTATTTTAACTAAGTAATAATGAGTAATAAGGTTGAATCTTCAGGGAAACACGTCAATTTTAAACAAGTCTTTTGAGTCTTAAAGCACGTCTATACTCAAAAAGTTAAGATTTGCTAAAGTGTCTTTTGTGCCCGAAACTGTGCCCACGTGTGCTATAATTGTCTTCTTCTTCTCTGTTACACAGTAGAGAGAGGGGAAAGCAAGCAGGCAGCTACCCACCTCATTCCCCCCCATGGTAAACTACAGTCACCAGAAAGGTTGATCGGTATGGTATCTGCCCTGGCCACAATCGTCTAGAGCAGGGGTCCCCACACTTTTTAAACAGGCGGCCAGCTCATGCTCTGTCAGTTTACTGGTGGGGGCAAACTATAGTTTGAAAAAAAAAAGGAGTAGCGCAAAATGATATAAAAGAATGATGGGGAGTGTGAGCGTATTTTGGCTGATTAGATATTTTATATCTGGTTGAGTATAAGAAGTGTAATAGGTATATGTGGGAGAGGGGGCTACCAAATATTTATCAATACTGTAACAAATAATAGTAACAAACCTATTATACTTTTGTAGCACAAGGTATCATATTTATTATTATTATACTAACAAATAAAACATGGTAGCCCTCTCTCCCACGTATACTTGTTATACTACTATAGTACAAGGCATAATTAGTAAATATAGGAGTGGAGGCTACCATCATTTTATTATTTCATTTATTTTATTACATATCCACCCACAACCAAATCCACCATCCCTACCTTACCCTAATCTATAACCAATCCCCACCTCAACTTCATACTACCCCAACTCCCCACTGCCCGCAGTGTCAGCCCAACACTTATTGCTCATTTCTATAATAATTCAGTGGTGACCAACCTTTCTGATTGCAGGGTCCATGTAACTCTCACAGTTTAGTATTCTTCTGAATCCCCAGATCCTGTACATACATTTACAACTGAGAGTACTTACCTTCCCAATTTCACACCCCTAACTGCAAACTTTCATAGTGATATCAATGTTTCCCTGCGGTTATTCAATTGACATACACTGTATGCACTCACCAATAAAAACTAAAAACAATTCTGGAAGTCTACAAATTGTAACTTACAGACATATGGGGGAAGATTGCTGGGGGGGGGGGGCATGATGGGGGGGGGGGGGGAAGGGGGTCCCTGAGGCCCCCAGCCATAATTTGAGGACCCCAATCTAAAGTTTTTATCTTATGCATCTTTTGCACTCAATTGCTCTTACCCCGTTTATGCCCACTTTTATTCTAATTTGTGGTCTTTACATTTTCATGGAGTTATGATTTACCATGGAAAGAGAAGGTCACCATATGTGACCGAAGAGGATGAACAGACCATTGTTATTTAAAGACCTGGTCTGATTAGAGAAAGCATTTGGCACTGCATTATTTACATAGAATATGAGTTTCTAGGTAAAAAGTGAAGGAAATGTAAGTGGATGTATTTACACATGACTGGCATGTAAAAAACTTTTGTCAAGTATATATATTTAAAGAAACAAAGGGTCTACACCTCTGTGACCCAAGTGCATTACAAAAACAGCTAAAATGGTATCCCTGCAGAGAAGCATTTGCATTCTGAATCATAAACACATAACTGCTATTTACTTTTGGCTCCTCCAGGCCTTAAATGGTGGCACCTAGCTATGGTGTGTTGATATACATGTCATGGACATACATGGTATACATGTCATAGACATCTAGTTTTTGCAGGTATACCTTCTTATTTTATACCGTATATACTAAGTATACGGTATAAATACTAACTATACTAATAAGCCGACCCAAGTATAAGCCAAGGTACCTAATTTTATCTACAAAAACTGGAAAAACGCATTGACTCGAGTATAAGCCGAGGGTGGTAAATGCAAAGTCAAATTTGGCTTAAGCTAGACATACATGGCTGTGCCATGTGCATCCCCATCCATAGTATTGGACGGGAAAATGAAGCAGAAAATGTCATCACGCTGCGCTCGAATGGCCCCTTGATCATATGGGCATCGAGCCGCGAATGCCTAGCATTATACTGGAGTCAAAAAAAATCGCAAAATTTCACGGGTGGATTTTGTAAGTTAACTGCAAAGCCCCCTAAACATGGTATCATCTTGGCTGAAGATGAAGGGGAATTTATTGGAACATTTGGGGAAAAAAAACATTATTGCTGTAGCACATGCAGTTTTTGCATCAATTGGGTTTAAATTCAAGACGAAATGTTATAAGTTGACTTGAACTTAATTTATGCAAAAACTACATGAGCCACATAAATGATGATGCCATGTTCAGGGGGTTTGCAATTAACTCACAAATCGGATAGTTGAAGTAATGACATCCCAACACAAAGGCACATTTGCTGTGTATATATGGGTTTTCCCTATAGTTTTTATGGACAACAGAATGATTATCTCCTTTATTGGGATTCAAGAGTCATAGTATTTAAATAAATTAGCAAAAGAAACTGGGCAGGGTGACATTACTTGGCCCACAAAAACCTGCGTGTTGTCGGTCTGAACACTTAAAAGCGGAGTACATTTCTGTAAGATCAGGGCTATTTTTTTATATTTGCAGGGTCTCTAAATAGATAAAGCATTTCCTAAATGTGCTTTTTATGTTTTTCTTTACCTTGACACATTACAGTTACTTGAAGGACATTTTGACACTTCTGTTGGGCCTAAGGTGGAGAGTGAAAGTTACAGAAGAATTGCTGATCATATTGGATGCTCAACAGAAAAGATTCTTTTTTTAACAGATGTTACCAAAGGTAAGCTTTCTTACTGAACATGTAAACCGTAAGGAACAAGAATATTCAGCACAACTAGACACCCAAAACACCCCAGAATTATTGACACAATATTTTCTGTGCAGTTGCAGTGACAGTCACAGGGGTTCTAGCTACTCACTTCTTTATTAACACCCCTAGCGTTCCTGGTGGCACCATCTTGCCCAGCATCGCAAACTAACCGTTCTGCGCTGTCCCAGTGGCTCAGATCATCTGAACTTGCTTCTGAACGGAAGTGAATCCCCCCAAGTAACGTCATGATGTCACGTTGGGGCAGCGGCGGGAGATTCAAAAGTAAATTGCACGAAAACAGTTTTCTATGCAGAAAACTGTTTTCAGTGGGATTCACAAGATGTGCCCCTTTGAAGTTAACCCTCTCTCCCCTGGTGTGATGTCACCAGGCCCATCACACCAGGGGAGAGAGGGTGCCAAAGGTAATTGTACTGGATACAGTGATAACTGTATCCAATACAATGCAAAGTAAAAACAAAATATTTCCAATTGAATACAAATATTTTATATGTATTTGTTTTATAATAAACAATACATAAATATAAATACATAGGCTTTATTTCCATTGCATTGGGACCCCTCCGCTAAGCGTACATGCTTAGCGGGAGGTCCCAACGTAACAGATAGACTTACCTGCTCGGTCAATCTGCCGGTGTAAAGGCTGAACGTAGTCGAGTAAGTTCAGCCTTTACACCGGCGGATGTGTAAATAGACCATGCTCCGGCAGGCAATCTCTGTGGGATACGTCGGGACCCCTGCTAAGCTTATACGCTTAGCGTAGGGGTCCCGACGTATAATGGAAACAAGCCCATACTGTTTTGAAATCTTTCATACCAAATAAGTATTTAAGAGATTTGATCATTCAAATGATACATTTTTATAATTTTACTTTTAATGTAATTTTTTTACATAATTGTTTGTTTCAAACATTAATATATTCAGGATGTCTACTAGACCCTTGTACGGACATATTTTGGGAAGTTACAGGCCTACAACATGAAAAAAACAAATTCCATTTAAGTCTATGGTGCACTTTTGGTACAGAAATCTGGACCTTGCAAAAGCGCTAGGGAGGTTAAAAATGTCCAGGCTCTAATTCTAAGTCCAGGCCCAAAAATGTTGCTCAGGATATAAATGCCTTTGCAAGCCCGAATCTTATTTAAAAATAGTGGTGATATACCCTAGGCAGAATTGAGGTGATATACCCTGAGAGAATTGCTGTGGAATTGCTGTCTCGGCATGAATGGTGTGAAAACCAAATAATTGTATTTCAAATGCAGTTTGAGGGCCATTTCACACTAGTACATGATACTGCAACGTAAATTGGAATGAAATGGCCCTCAGTCTGAAATGGGTGGGGGCTTTATATAGTCCCTATCTAGAGAAGGGGGGCCCTGCAGGGGAAGTTTGGGAACCACTGTACTACAAAAAGCTGCAGAAACAAGACCAGCTATGCTGCATAAGAAGCAAGAGCAGCAATAACCGGTCTTTATCACAGAAAGCTCCTACACCACTGATGGCAAATCTTTTAGAGATTAAGTGCCCAAACTGAACTTAACACTTCCAAATCATGCAGACACACTTCATTTATACACATGCTACATACATAGCATAGCATGGCTGGGGGAATTCAGCAGCTAAGACACAGAAGTTAACTTAAAAAATGTTTACTTAATTTACTAATTATATGTACAATTTTTTTTTTAATGTTCCCACAACCCTTCTCTACAACTGCAACTAATTTACAAAATCCACCCGTGACTCGAGTATAAGATGAATTTTGTTTTTTGTGCTTAAAGTCAGGTGTTAAAAAGTCAGCTTATGTAAGAGTGTGTATGGGTGTGTTTGTCTGTGTGTGTGTGTGTATATATATATATACACACACACATAAACACATCCTATATGTACATATATACACACAATGTATCTACACACCCCAAATATACATACACATGTACACTCTTACTTACTTTGTGTAACTTCTTACCTTCATGGTCCTGTTAGTCTGTCTACCTCAGAGGTGCAAGGAACAAAGGGAACTGACAGCTAGGCAGAGCCAATAGGCAGCAGTGTGCTGCATTTATCCCCTCTCTCACTCTGTGCTTGGGAGACAGAGGTAGGCATAGAGGCATTAGAGAAGGCTCAGAGCGCCACCTCTAGCCTAGTTGCCATGTGTTTGACACCACGGTCCTACATCATGGCAACATTTCATGCTTGATTACTGCAGAGATATGGAAAACATACACAACTTACATCAGCATTCAAATTGCAAAATACATCCCTCCCGTATTTAGGCAATATTTGTTTTTCTCATATTTCAGTTTTTATAGTTTACTGCGTGTAATGTCTGATTGTTTACCAACTTGCTATTTAAAGATATGGTACATTTAAGTATAATGGGCCCTTAGTGCTACAGGACAGGTCAATTTAAATTGGTATATATATATATTAACTTATAATTTAAATTGACCTGTCCTGTAGCACTGAGGGCCCATAACCATGTTATACTAAAATGTACCATATCTTTAAATAGCAAGTTGGTAAACAATCAGACATTACACGCAGTAAACAGTAGTGTCCCTTATAATTATAGACTTTTAAGGCATCCATCCACGGCTTGATTTTTAATAGATTAGAGACAAATCAAGCAACATGCGGTTCACCGCACTTGATTGTGCTGTAATCTATCTGTGATAATCTAGCTGTAGATGACAGTCTTCGAGCGGGATGTACCACATATATTGAAAATCAATGGACAAGTCAGCTTGATGTGCCAAAAGCCTTCAGTTGAAATTTTGAGTTAACTTTGAAAAATGTTGCCCATGTTCAGGGGCAAATACCTCACAAATCAGGTTTTCCAAATTATTCGATCCTCACTGTCCTGTCTTTAAATTACAATGGCTCCAGCTTCTGTTGGATAACACAATGCAACACATACTGCTGACAATCCACTGCATTACAATTTCAGCTCTGCCTGCAGGTTAGACAGACACATATATTCATATATTAAAATTCAATGACATAGCAATAATATCCTCATGCAGGGCAATGAGTCTCTCTAGGCACATTTGAAAGAAAAGCGTGAAATTCATTATCAAAGTATTTAAGTATATCTTTTGAAAATGTACTTCTTCGTCTTTATTTCTCGTTATGGCCATGTAAACCATTGTAATGTGATGTCCTGCTCCCAGCAATGTTGTCTGCAGCCTTTCAGGTCTGAGTATCTCCGGCTCTGTTTACTAGAGAAAAAATATTTTCCCATGTTACAGTCCAATGCACATAGCGCCCTCCAGTGGTTACTGGAGAGATTGGCTAGGCCACATTGCTGAATAGAGAATGTTTTAAAAGTAATAGTAAGTTAACAGGTATTTGTTCCAATTAAATGTCAATTTCAAAAATTGCATTGTGTTGGGCCCATCGTAGATCTATATGTGCCACACCCTGGTTATTATATTAACTACATGCCCTACTAATGGTCCAACAAAAAAAAAAGGGGTTCTTAAAAGTTTTTTTAGGCACCAAACAGATTTACTTACAAACTTTTTTTCATAGAAATTTGGTTGTAAGTAAATCTTTTTGGGGCCTAAAAAAACATTTTAAGATTAAAATAAATGTCAATGTCTCCAGAGGAATTTGTATAGTGTCATCGATTTTAGAAATCAATTTTTTTAGTTTAGCTAGTCAAATGACAACATAGATTTTATTTTGTGCTTGATTAATAAATTGTGTAAATTTGGTGGGCTAGGTATTGTAACTGTTAAGGTAGCCATAGATGTGCAGATTCTCCCTCGATTGACAGCGCAATCCCATGTAAGTATTGAGATCGGCGGGGAATTAACCGACATGTCAGATCACTGTGCGATCCAAAATGCAGGAGGATCCTGATCGATCTGTCCAGGTAAGCCCACCCAATTTGTAGCTGGGCAGTTGTCGGGTGGTCGATCGGCCAAAAATCATCCTGGGTATGGCTACCTTTAGTAAGTTGAACAACTGTAGAACATTAATGGGAACAATGATTCAGTAAATGGGAACAGTGAGTTGTTTCACGAGTTGTCTCCAAGTCTGTGGGAGGTTTTGTCCTTGTAGTTATAACCCAGTCAAATTAGGATGAGAAAAAAATACAAAGATCAGGAGCAGGTGTGGCACATTTATACTGTATGATGGGTTGAGAAGGTATAACTGAATTTTTTACTTACTCTTGTGGTTATAGACAATCTTTATCATATATGATCTGTGTATTGCCAAGAACGACCTGTTGTAGTGGAGCATGTAAGGGGATTTTGATAGGCCTCTACTGCCCTTACTCAGTAGATGGAGAAGTCTTGTGGTCGCGCTAAGGTGGCCTTTATGGGTGTCCTTTTTTCTCCCGATTCTCTTGGATATGCAGATTGGTTTTGGTTGTGTTGTACCTAAAAAAGAAGAAAAAGGCTCTGGTTGAGGCGCCTGGGGCTTCTTGAGTGCACTGTTTTCTGATTTCAGATGCACTTTTAAAGAGACAGGAGAACTGTCTATTAACCTTTCATCCTGAGGAAGTGTTAAGAATAACCATGAAAAGCGTAAATGTTATATGTCTCCTTGAAATAAAAAGTAAACATTTATTAACCTCCCTAGCGCACTGCTGAGGTACAGATTTCTGTACCAAAAGAGCACCATAGACTTTAACTGAATTTTTGTGTTGTAGGCCTGTAACTAACATAAATCTGTCCGTACAAGGGTCTAATAGACATCCCGACTATAATAATGTGTGAAACGAACAATTATGTAAAAAAATAAATAAATAAATAAAACTTTAGTATGATAGATTTCAAAACAGTATGTATTTATATATGTTTATAATACAAGTTTAATTCAATTGTTTGTGTGTTTTTTTTCTACTTTTAATTGTATTGGATACAGTATCAGTTGTGCTGTATCCAGTACAAGTCTCTTTTGAATTTGGCTCCTCCACCCCCAGTGTAATGTCATCAGGACCATCACACTGGGGGTGAGAGAGTTAAATGACAGAGGGGGGGGGGGAGACTTTATTTCAGTGTGCATTACATTGTTATTCAAACTTAATACAGCTTTCTAAGCAGAAAGCTGTATTTAGTCTGATTTGAAAGCAGTAAGTTTAAAACTAAAACCACTCTAAACAGACTGGTTGGAGTGTAAAAACTTACTGTTTGCTTTCAGATGGCAGACCAGCTGATTCCTCCTCTTCTCCCTGGACTGAGGGGGAGGGGGGGGGATTCTTCTCCTCTCAGAAGAAACAGAAAGTTTCCATATTTGAATCACTCTGATCACACTCCTGTGTTTAGAAACTGTGATCAGCATGATTGAATTGTAAAAACATGCTGTTTCTTCTAATATTGGAGAAGTGTCCCCCGCCCCCTCCCCCCTGGAGTCCAGGAAGTGTGACACTCCAGCTGGTGAGGAGAGATTTTTGCTGCGATCTCACAGCAAACTCTGAGATTTCTC
The DNA here is from genome assembly GCA_036250615.1 of Ptychadena robeensis. Classification (NCBI taxonomy): domain Eukaryota; kingdom Metazoa; phylum Chordata; class Amphibia; order Anura; family Ptychadenidae; genus Ptychadena; species Ptychadena robeensis. The sequence goes on along the minus strand of CM070032.1, from coordinate 135,851,264 downwards.
AGTCCAACCACTCTGAACACATATCCTTAATAGAATGCTGTGTTCAGAGTGGTTAAAAGTAAGAAATCATGCCGCAGATCACTTTCTCTCTCCCTGACCCGGAATCTCCTCCACTCCCGGAAGCCTGCAGCAGTGGAGTGAATCAGTTCCAGACGCCGGTTCAGGTAAGCCGGCGATGCAGGGAACCTCTCAGGGGCGGACAAACCCAGTTCGTTCAGTGCACTTTTTGCACGTCCAGAGCGAACAAGCTGGGTTCGTCTCAACCGCTAGGGAGGTTAAGAGGCCCTGGGCACCGCAACCAGAGCCCTTTTCTTCTTTTGTAGGTACCACACAACCAAAACCAAACCGTGAAACAATGAACTAGTGTCCTTTCCACATCTCCAGCAAAGGTCCCATACACATGGGTTGAACAGTATCCATCTGGTATACTACAGAATATTGTATCATTAAAGCTAATTAAAGCTATTAACAGAAACATACCTATTCTGTATGGTGAAAGTAGTGTGTTCTTTGTTCTTTGTGTGGAAGGTGTCAGATTTGTAAGTCACAGTTCTCTGTTTTGTTTCATGTTTTGAATATAAGATTTAGGTTGTGGAGTGTACTGCTCGTCTGCTAAAGCCTGCATACATCTAGACACTGTATAGCCCATGGATTTCAGCTTTTTCCCTTTGCAGATGCACTTTTGTACACATCTAATAAGTTATTGTCAGAGGAGGAATCTTAATGTGTAAACGATCTAAAAGGGCTGTTTGTGATCGATGTTTATGGATTTTTTTGCATGCAATCAAATTGTATAAAGGGTTACAAAATGACATTACAAACAACATCATAACAATGTTTCCCATTTGTTTCCACAGAGGCGAAGGCTGCAAAGGAAGCTGGAGTAAATGTGATTGTAGTAGTAAGACCTGGTAATGCAGCGCTAACAGATGAGGAGAAAGCCAACTACCCCCTTATAACTTCATTTCACCAGATAATCTTACACCCTGTACAATAGCTTTTTTTTCAACAATAAAAAGCATAAATTATAACAGTGTTTATATTAAAGTGTTTTTTAAACCAATTTTAAACTCAAAATAAAAAAACACATACAATAAATATACATATTACTCACCTGTCAGCAGTTCAGATGCTGGAAAACTGCTACAAAAAAAAACCAAAACATACTTGCCTTCCTCATGGTTTCACTCCTGGCACCAGCATCTTAAGTCCTGGCGAACTGACGCCACTTCCACCCTGTGGCTTTTCCCGGATGCGTACCTCCCATCACTGCAGCTGACAGATGCCCCAAATGCTCCTTCGGCTGTATGAGGTCGCTCCAAGGGGGGACGTCACACAGTGGGAGGGGCAATCTCAGAAAAATCGCCCCTTCTGTCAGATTGTGGATCACCTCAGTTTGTTTTTCATTTATATATTTGTACAGCAGCACTGTCAATATGTGGAGAGAGTAGTGTTTAGGTCGATCAAAGTAGAGAGTAGACTTTGGTCAATCGAACAGGAAAATCAAAACTTTCACCTTTTATCTGGACAGATTTCCCTTAGATCTCCTTTTGTTTTACCAAAACCATGTAATATGAGGGGCTTTCTAAACCATCAAGTCTACGGGGGTTTAATCGCAGTGGACCCAATACTACATAGTTGTTGGTAGATCTAAAGGATATCTGACAGAAACATCTAAAGGTGTATGGCCAGCTTAAGACGGTTCATCTTTCAGCAGAACTACAACCCTCAGCACACAGCACAAGACATCAAAGGAGTGGCTTCAGGACCATCCTGTGAATGTCCTTAAGTGGCCCAGACTTGAATCCGATTGCTGGATGGGTCATAAAATGGCTGTGCACTGATACTTCCCATCTAATCCTGATGGAGCTAGAGAGGAACTGCAAAGAGGAATGGGGGAAACTGGGCAAGGATAGTTGTGCCAAGCTTGTAGCATCATATTCAAAAAGACTTGAGGCTGTAATTGCTGCCAAAGGTGCACCATTAAGGTTTTGAGCAAATGCTGTGAATACTTTTATACATGTGATTTCTTGTTTTTCTTTTTTTCATAAATTTGAAATTTTTTGCACGTTGAACATGTCAGTATTAAAAGCCCTGTGCTTAAATCTTTGCCTGCCTGCACTTTTGCCTGATTGCCAAACAGCCATAGGCGTCTCAGGAAGCAAAGAGGCAGAGGACTACGCTGGATGAACATCCTAGGGCAGTGGTCGGCAAACTGCAGCTCGGGAGCCACATGTGGCTCTTCCCCTCTTAGAATTTGTCTCTTTGCCAAAATCCAGGTGCCGTATTCTTTCTGCTAGCAACATGGACTAGCTCCCCTCCTGCCGATCCCTGCATCGGCAGAAAAGGAGAATTGTAACTAGCAGCCTTGATGACTGATTGTGCTGCCGGAGAGTGGCTGTCACATATCACAGTCATCCTCTTCTCTGCCTTCTCTACGTGTGTGTGAAGCCAGCGTTCTCACTACAGGCTGTGTCTCCAGTGGCTGAAATTGGTATTGCAGCTCAATACACATTCAATAGCTGTTCAGACACTATTTTAAAAGTAAAATTTTTCTTTCAGCTTATATTATTAAATGTACAATACAATTCATGTCACTTGTAAACATAACTATGAAATGTTGCAGTTAAGGGTGTGAAATTGGAATGTAAATCACTAATCCAAATACATAGTCCAATGGCCGTGCAACAGTGGGGGGCATCGAGCTCAGCGCAATGAAGTCATCACGCTGAGCCCGATATTGGAGGTCCCCATTCAAACCAACAGGTGAAGGACACAGTGGAACAAGGTTTTCCAACATGTTGGAAACCTGTAAGACCAAGAGGGAGCAGTTGATCCTGCTTGAGGGGCGGCACATGCAGCTTAAACTTCTGACAGATGCAAGCACAACCAACACTGTGAACATGCATGGCACCTGGTTGTGCTCAAATATGAGGTAAGTACCATGTCCTGGTACTCATCCAAATAGTTCACTAAAAAATTTATGTGCACCCGACTATGCATGTGACACAACCTAGATGCAGTCCCCAGTAGTAGAAGGGGATGATGCTCTTCTGCTGTTGGAGACGTAAGCGAAGGAGTGTGATGCACATTGCCAGGGGGGGGGGGCATGGGGTGGTACTGTGGGTGGGCATAAGATCCGCATGTGAGCCAGTATGGAGAGCATATCAGCGTGGGTGAGGACAGCTCAGAGGCAAACCTAAGCTGCATCTGCAGATATACAGTCCTCCAGTGTGCACACAATGCACAACAAACAGTATGTCATCATACAGAGGGGGCAGCTATTGGGGTTATACTTTGGGCAGCTGGCTGGACATGAACAATGTTTTGTGTTATCTGTCCGATACACCCAAGAGACCTTCACACTCACCACACACTCAGCGACATAATATACAGTGGAGGAAATAATTATTTGACCCCTCACTGATTTTGTAAGTTTGTCCAATGACAAAGAAATGAAAAGTCTCAGAACAGTATCATTTCAATGGTAGGTTTATTGTAACAGTGGCAGATAGCACATCAAAAGGAAAAACGTACTTGCTTTGGGCGTAATGCTAGGGAGGTTAAACCGACCATAGACGCTATGTTCTGCGGGCGTTTATCGAACAACGACCGCAGCATGATGACATCACAAAATGGTCAAATGGTCTTTCTGCGAATCAAAATATACCATTTGCGATTCGACAACAGATACTTTGAATGGGGACCCTGGTACTGTACTGGCGATCAGCCAGAGAAAAATGTTCTTTCTCTGGCTGATCAAAGTTTTGTGCGACCACGAGTTGTCGCTCCAGGTGGGTGCATTCGTTTTGCAATTGATCACCAAGCGATCACCCCGAATGCACATGGTGCTCATTCGCAAAATCGCCTACAGATTGAAGCGTCTATGGCCGGCTTTAGAGGTCAATTTTTTTATTAGTTTACATTTGTTTTCTTTTGATTTGGATTGGATACAACTTTTATGCAATCCAATAAAAAAAGAAAACAAATGTAAACTAATAAGAAATTTTTTTTTGGGGAAGCAGCTACACTTCTCCATGAGCTAAGATGCCGGCTTCAGAACTGAAAGTAGGTGAGTATGCTGTGGGGTTTTTTTGTGCAGCATTTTTCCAGCATCTGATCAGTTGACAGGTGAGTATTGTGTCTGTGTAATGTATGTGTGTTTTTTTCATTTAAGTTTAAAACTAAGTTTAAAGCTTTAAGTATACAACCTGAGCAGATTCTGCCCAGAACATTTTCCCTACTGGCAGTAGGAGCGTGGGGGCTTTAGAGGCGAATGGGATTGATAACAAGGAATAATAATCTAAATAAATATTACAAATATGTAAAGGTAAGGGGGAGGGGGGATTATTCGGTAGCCATATCGCCGTCACCCCGGTACCATCTCGTATTAACAGTAGGTTTGGCGGTGAGCGTGGAGGTAAGAACTCATACCCGACGGGGTGGCTCACAGCCCCATTAGTAGTTTTATAAGGTGAGTATCACATGCATTAAAGTGAGATGGACTCCTAAATCAAGAGTCGAGAAGATACGAACATACGCAGTACTTATACCGGTGCCATTTTGATCTAAAAACAACAAAGCTACAGGATACACACACATATGACCATAGAAATGTCAACCTACGCTGGGATTCCTCCTGGAAACGGAATCTAAGCGCCCCTGGCTGCAATTAAAAAAACCTTTAAAAACAGGCTAACGGATTATTTCACATCTTAATTAACACCTAATGCGGTTGGCTCGTGTGATTGTCCAGTGGATTTATAACAACATCGTCCCATCATCCAAGCTTGATTTCCTAGCGTACCGTGTCGTCCTTTCAGTGAGTCGGTTCTATCAAGGGAAACGGTGCACCTTGGAAGGAGCGCCGAGAAAGGTCTGTAGGTTCATGTGCAACGGACGGTCCTTCGCGGGCCAACTTCTCCCAATCTCGTCCCACCGCTATCCGGCAGAGGGGATTCCTAATCGGATTTTTTTGCAGCTCAAGGCTAGGGTGGCCGGGGGGCACTCAACACTCGCAGTAAGGCACTGTCGTGTGGGGGGGCAACGTTCAACGTATGTCCCTTATGTTGTCTATCAATCTCAATTGTCTTGGACTATGCCACGTGTTCCAGACTATAACTGAAGGTGTATAGGCCGCAGACAGCCATGAGAGTATTACCCAAGTGGGTACTATGGAATCTATGGCAGTACGACATGGGTGGAGTCCCAGAGAACCGTGAACAGTACTATGCAATGAGAATCACAAGTCCCATTGCTGTCCACACGAAGTGACATTCATACTGTATATCAGAGCATTGCAGAACAAGTGCGCAGGAACGGTGCGGCGTCAGGGAATGCAACTGTTCTCCCGCTTCTCTCTTTAGAACAATCCAGAAAGGTCAAATCAACACCCAAAATGTGGTTTGCAGAACGGAAACCCACACAGACCGTCTCAACGACCGTGAGCTCACCCGCACGTGATTGTATTTTGCGTCCTCATATATGAGGTCTCGAGGGCTCCTACTTTCGATACCATCTTATGTCCCAGTCTGAATTATCCAGTCCATGAGAATGATGTAGCGTACACGATGTCTTGGGGCTCCAGCCATAGATTGTGTGCCCGATCTACATCGGTCAGGTCTCGTCACGTACAGCCCTCCTCGCTCGCATGCGGGAGTTGGTCAGTCAGTTATTATGTTATATATGTTACCATTGACTGACACAAACTCCATATCGAGGAGGCGGACGGACTGAGATGTAGACGGACAATCTAGGGTCTACCACCAAGACATCGTGACACACCTCCACTGGATGAACGCTTGAGGACTAAGACTCGTTAGTGCACAACCTGGAGTGCGGCTCACTGTATGACGGACGCAAAATACCATGCAGGGTGGACGGTGAGCTGCACGGCGTGTTGTGTAGATAAACCCATTTCTTGAGTAGCATTCTGCACCCTCCTGGACATACAGTACTGATGTCGTCGGTCGTAGATGGCACTTTGTGAATTCTACTTGATAGTATAATGTGTTTGTCTCTATAGGCAGCCCATGTCGATCTGTTATATCGTCCATACCACGTTAGGGTAGCATACTGAGGACGGCCTCACTGTCGGACCTATACCCTTCCACTTATGGGGGCACTAGGTGGATAGCGGGCCAGATACTGCTTATCAGACATCACTACAGACATACAACTTCCCCCACACGACAGTGGCCGTCCATACTCGTGCGTGGGACCCCCCCCCCCCCCCCTTGGTGCAAAAGTCCCTTGAGAATCCCTCTCCCCGGATATGCGGTGGGAGTAGTCTGGGAGACGTGTACTGGGACCATCCGACGATGTGGGGTGGGGACGGGAGTGCGTGGGGCGTCGGTAGTGGGGGCGGGGGTGACGTGCGGTGTAATTGTCGTGGTGTGGCGGTTGGGGGTGGATTGTGAGATTTTTTGGGATTTGACGTACCGTCCCGTTGCACCATGAACGCACAGACCTTTCTCGGCCGTCAGATCCTTCAAGGAGGAGGGGGGTGCGGGGGTAATGAATTTTCCCTGATGAACGTCCAGAAAGACCGAAAACGCGTAGGTATAGGCTTTGGATGATGACACTGTTGTTAAATTGGACCATCACGTACCACCGCCATACTGTTAATAAGTGTAACACGTGTTTTTATTGAGGGTTATTCCCGTTCGAGGAATCCACGTATTGACATTCTATGGCATTCATTGTGTATCTTATCTTTGGTGTTTTTAGATCAAATAATTAAAGTAATGTATGTCAAATTAGTACTCAACCCCCCCCCGAAACATGCGGATAACAAAAAAAACTAAAATCAAGGAACACTAAAAACTTACTATCTAAGATTAATACGGGTCACTAAAAATCAACTAGGAAAGTCGGGCTGTGAATGGCGGCGACCGCTCACTGGTATAGTTCCTACCCTCCCCCACCAAAACAAATATTACAAATATTTAATATCCATATAAAAGTCCAGTAAATGTTAAACCACATGGGTTTCCAAACTGTTTCTTCTCTTAGGCACCGCTACTGCCTAAACTGAACACGGCGAATAGGTGTGTCCACACGACATTGAGTGTTCCCCAAAAATACCCTGATGTACGTTTTGTTTGAACTTCCTCAGGGGATCACCGTAATAGAGTATAGGCATCCGAGCCAGGTGTGCAAGTATCAATGCAGCAGCTCCGAATCACAAGGGTGGAACCGGGAGCCACTAATCAGTGCATTCCATGTAATAATTCATTCTAAACATGTATTGGTTTCTCATGTGGTAGATGGATAGGTAGGTGGTGTTCCCCCAGCCAGGGCCGCCGTCAGGGGGGGACTCCGACGGCAGCTAGGGGGGCCCGACGGTCAGCACGTGGGGGCCCCGGCGTGCTGACTGATAGGTACAGCAGCCTCTGCTCACTGTACCTCTGCACAGCACGGACTGCCACTACTGTGTGCGATGCAGAGGTACAATGAGCAGAGGCTGCCCCCCCGCTCAACTATCAGCTCACTAAACTGGTCGTCGGTGGCCATTGATGGATGAACATCGGCTGCAGGCGTTTGCGTAAGAAATGTAATAGGCTAACTCCTAATTTTCCTGACTTTTAGGGACTTAAACGTTGCTGTATTTCTGGGTAAGGCAGAGAATGGGAGTTACATAGAAGCTATGGCAACACAGGATTGTACTGCAGTGAAATATTTATCGGCACCATTGCCATGGCAACAAAACAAAAATTGGCCATGGTCATGGAAACAAAGAGTTGAGTTGCATTTCCATGGCGATGGGAAGATAAACAAAGTGAGGAGGATGTGAGAAGAGTTTATCTTTTTTGCCTAATTCCATAGTGATATAGAAATTGGTCATGATTTTAATGGCAGCAGTTGAATAGGTACAGTTGTGTTCAAAATTATTCAATCCCCAATGCTGTAAAGGGCTTAGGGAATTTAGTGTACATTTGTAATTGTGTTCAGAATGAAATCATAGAAGGACTTTTTAAAGAACCAAATGCAAATAAAATGGCATCAATTGTTTTTGTAATACAGTATAAAATGTTTTTTTTGTGATTCCTTTATTGATACAATTATTCAACCCCTTAAAGACTACCACGCTTCAGAACAGAGGTTCTTTCAAATGTTTCAGGTATTGAAAACACATGTGGATGTCAGCAGTCTAGCATAATAAGCACCAATTAGGCAGATTTAAAATGACTGTGATACTCGGCTCCTTCTAGACATTTACTGGTGTGTTTACAAACATATTGAAGTCAAGAGAATGGTCCAGGAAGACAAGAGAAGAGGTGATTTCTCTTCACAGGGAGGGCAAATTCAAATGCACTGTTGAAACGCTACCTGGTCGTGGCAGAAAGAAGATGCTGACTTTGACTGCTGTGCGCTTCCTGAAGTGCAAAGTGGAGAAAAATCCCCATGCCAAAAGTCATGTGGACAAACCACAAAAGTTTTGGGATAGTGTTCTGTGGACTGATGAAACAAAATTAGAACTGTTTGGGCCCATGGATCAACGCTATGTTTGGAGGAGGAAGAACAAGGCATATGAAGAAAAGAATACCTTTCCTACTGTGAAGCATAGCAGGGGGTCAATCATGCTTTGGGGCAGTTTTGCTTCTGCAGGTACAGGGAAGCTTCAGCGTGTGCAAGGTACCATGAATTCTCTTCAGTACCAGGAGATATTGGAAGGAAAGGTGATGCAGTCTGTCACGAACCTGAGGCTTGGGAGACGTTGGACCTTTCAACAGGACAATGATCCCAAGCATACCTCCAAGTTCACTAGAGCATGGGTGCAGAATAAAGGCTGGAACATTTTGGAGTGGCCATCGCAGTCACCAGACTTAATTCCGATTGAGAACCTCTGGTGGGACTTGAAGAAAGCAGTTGCAGCACGCAAGCCTAAGAATGTGACTGACTGAACTGGAGGCTTTTGCCCATGAAGAATGGGCTAAACTCCCCGTAGATGGCTGCAAGACACTTGTGTCACGCTATGCTTCATGTTTAAAAGCTGTTATAACTGGAAAAGGATAATGTACTAAGTACTAAGGATGAATGTCACTTGGGGGTTGAATAAAACTGATATTGATGTGAGCACAGAAAAGACATTTTTGGTTATTTCATTATAAATGTTATGTTATATTTGTCTGACTTACAAGCACCTCTTTCATTTTTCTTTCATTTCGTCCAGCGCTGCTAGTGCTACTATAGCACTGGACGAGATGCTGCCATCCAGTACACATCGGGGCACCGGGAGCGCATACTCACAGTTCTGCGCTGTCCTGGTGTCCCCGATGTGATAAGGCTGCCAGCTCCGTATCTTGTCTTCTCTCTCCCCCCCCCCTCTGAGTGACGTGATGAGGTCACATCGGGGAGGCGGCGGGAGATTTGAAAGTACAGTACATGAAATGAGTTTTCTATGTAGAAAACTGATTTCAAAGTTCATCTATGTACTAAATCTCGCCCAAATAAAAAGTCTCTGGTGCCCCAGATGTGCCCATTTGCAGTAACCCTCTCTTCCCTGGTGTGATTAACATCCATCACACCAGGTTAGAGAGGGTTAACTGCAAATGGGCACATGTGGGGCACCAGAGACTTTATTTGGGTTAGATTTAGTACATAGCAGCAAAGCTTTGTGCCCTGATTTTTGTGTTTTCTCATAAAATTTATAAAAAAAATGTTTTTTTTATTTTACATAATTGTTTGTTTAAACATTATTATATTCAGGATGTCTATACCCTTGTACGGACAGATTTTGGGAAGTTACAGGCCTAAAACATAAAGAAAAATGTACCATTGAAGTCTATGGTGCACTTTTGGTACAAAAGTCTGGACCTCAGCAGTGTGCTAGGGAGGTTAATTGTAAGCAAGATGACTGAAATGATCAAAATCAATGTCAAAATGGCCCAAACACTCAATTTCAGTGGGGGTTGAATAATTTTGAACACAACTGTATATTGTTTTGGGAATAGAGAAATCTGCCTTATTTTCCTGCATGAAATCTCCTGCCTTCTGTATACTTCTGACAGGGTTATTTGTTGGGTAACCATATCACTTTCTACATGTCATTCCATATTTCATGACTGAACAGCATGAGTACATTTGAAGAGCTGGGTCAGCGGTTTCCAAAGTGTCCTATTCTGGGAACTTGGCAGTACATTTAGATAAAGAGTAGGAGTAGGAAGTGGCAGGCGCACATGCCCCCATTCCCCCCATGGGGAGCTATTTATGTCTCCCCCCTGGCTGGCGCACGTTCCCCCAATAGGCAGCTATTTATGTCTCTCCCCCTGGCGGGTGCATGTGCCCCCGTTCCCCCGGCGAGCTTATTAACAGTCTCATGTCATCCACTGTATACCCAGTTCTGCAGACTATTGAATTGAAAACCAACAGCAACCAAATTGCTTAATTGAACCGGTGTAAAAAATAATGATAAATAAATAAATAGTGGCAGTGTTCCCTGTGAAATAAAAGACAACTTTGGCAAAAGCCCTTTTCTGTTTAAGCAAGGTGGTGCCCCGTGAGCAAAGCCATCTCCACATAGCCATCATCGGAGGTGGTGGTGTTGTGGATTTAGAAGAGCCCTTAACCCTATTGAACACCTCAAAAACAACCTACAAGTGTTTTTTTTTTAGGGGGTAAACACCCGCAGTCCAAAGTCTTGTAGAAATCCTTCCAAGAACAAAAGGGTGCCCAACAATCTAATAACTGGGTAAAGACTCCATTAATCTTTTAGTAATACACCTCAGGTTTGTTCAGGCACAGTCCTAAAGATCAGGATCGGCATACATTAATCCGCCCATACACCTTTAGATCTTTCCATACAATTTCCATTAGATCTACCAACAACGATGTAGTGCCGGGTCCTCCCTGATAGAATACATAGTGATTGGAAGCATTAGAAAGATCCTCATATTACATGGTTTTGGTAGAACAAAAGTGGATTGTACAGAAATTGTATGGGGTAAGGTGTATGGGGGCTTTTAGGCAAGTATTCTAACAGGTAGGGCTTTTTTCCTGTCTGCGCTGGCCGGCGCACGTGCCCCCGTTCCCCCAATGGGGAGCTATTTATGGAGTGGACACCCGGCATAAAAGGGGCGGTTTTAGGGGGGCGGTTCTAGGGGTGGGTAGAGGCGTGGCCAGGGGAGGGGGGGGGGTGGGTTCTACCACGTTTTCTCTGAGAAAAATGCCCTGGGTATAAGACATAAACTTTAAAGTTGGATATTCATATTATTTAACAGATCAAAATGAACAACAGGTGCACTAAAGGGTTAATAATGAGACAAGCAGGAATTGTTTTGCAGGTGGATGGCACAGACATGTTCCTTTGACTGCATTTTAGTAGTTTTGCATTTGAAAAAGGTCATTGTGACTACTTGTTACATGAAGTGATACCTGGCCCCTATAGAGGTTGAACATGCGGTACAACTCTGCAAAGAAGGCACATCAATGCGTGGCATTGTCAGAAGGTTTCAGTCTCAAGAGCATGGAGGAGATTTCAGATGACAGGAGACTACTCTAGGAGAGCTGGACAGGGCCATCAAAGATTCTTATCCCATCAGCTGGACTGGTATTTGCACCTTTCTGCAAGGAGGAACAGAATGAGTACTGCCAAAGCCCTACAAAGTGACTGTAACTTCACTGGTGTAAATGTTTCTGACCAAACCATTATAAACAGTAGTAATCGACCCTTGAACATGTGCATATTGCAAACGCAATGCATGGTAGTTCCAGTTACTGATGTAATAAATCGAATATTCGCAATTACAAAGATAAAGCACTAATCTAGATTTAGGGCGCATTCTTGAAGTTCTGGTATTCGCAATAAAATTTTTCGATTAGAATATTCGCCATCAACACTAATAAATAAACATGAGGGTGGTCTGGGGGCCCATTATCCTCTAGCTGTGCCCTGTTGCTCACTGCCAGGCACCATGAAGCTCAACTGGGATTGTGACTGGATATGTGAAAGGGTCTGGATATCTCTGCGGTGAACATAATGATGCCTATAACATTGTTCATAATGATCAGTTTGATGATTAGATGATGGTACTCTTATTGCTATTCGGTATCGTGACGAAATCCTTAGACCCATGGCTGGTCCCCAAGTGTAGGGTAGCCAGACAAACTAGGTCATGTGCTGTCCCCTTTAACTCTTTTTTTTTTTCTTAAGGTTTTTCAAAAAGTAATACATAAACAATAACAACAGATATGAGAAAATAGCCATATAGTCTCCACAGACTTGATAACACAATCATTGTCAGCAATAAGATCGCCATATAGTAGTAAAACCTGGCACAACAGTGGCTTTGCCAAATCCATATTTCCCAGTGTTGTCACCAGCTTAATAGTTCCTCACATCATTTTAAACAATACAGATACCAATACATACGAATAACACACCAAGACTAGGGTAGGAAAGGGAAGGGGGGGGATAGGTAAAGGTGGTAGATAATCATGTCAAGAATTTATCCATACTTTAGTTCTCAGGCGTGATCCGATCACAATCTAATAGTAGTAAGGGGGTGGTTCAACCAGAGAGTCCATTTATTAATAAAGGAGGTGACTGAGTTGTTTTTTTTGCCATCATTAGTTCCATTGAGCCTTGGAGATTTAGTTCGTCCAAAAAATCCCTAAATGTAGGTGCTGTCCGTGATTTCCACTGTCTGGTTAATATTAATTTCATAGCCAACAGGAGGTGAGCTAGCAGGAATTTATGTTTCCCCGGAAATCTAGCAATGCCCAAATGAAGCAGTGCCAATTCACAGGTGAGTTTCACTGGCGTACCG
>CM070032.1:135817498-135829583 GCA_036250615.1 Ptychadena robeensis | reverse complement strand
GCGCACGTTGATTGATTGTACCCGAATCGTTTTACAAATCTACCCGTGTGTGGCTAGCTTTAGCTTTAACAATTGCCATTGTATTGTAGAGAGCAAAATGAAAAAAATGTTACACATTGCAAATCAGTGACTGCATGGCAGTATTCAATATGAACCAGGCTACAGCAATGGCAGCTTTTAGATGTCTTTATATTGTAAACATGGGCCTGTCACATGAATTTAATTCAAGAATTATAGCTTTCACATCAAAACACTCCTTAATGCATCTGTAATCAAGCATGTTGATGAATAGAGATGCACATAAACGTAATGCTCCTGGATTTGCATTTTATTTTGTGCTGAAATTCAATTCAAAATGCATTGCAACACAAATTATAAACCAATGTATATGCCTACACCAAGAACCATCCACCAGTATACTGATGCAGGGCCATCTCTCTAATCACTGGCGTCTAGGTGGCACATATTCCCATAGGTCCTCTGATAAGGTGTACAAAGATAAAAGCTAACTTACTACATAAAAATCTACATTTAAAAATTTATTTCTCTTATTATCATATTTCAAAAATAATACATCTATTGCAATATAAATGTAACCCTTTTAGGCCATCTAGGACATACATTTGTACAAGTTCTCCAATATTGTCAGTTTATATGACTTTAAAAATATATCTTAAACAGGTAATGTTGTGCTGCAACCTTTTTAAATGATATAATGTTTTCATACATCTTTTTGATGCCCAACCTATAGCTGCATGATGCTATTTGACATCACTTTGCATTGTGTTGCATGGCGGCTCGCTACATGTCCCAATGTTGCATCCATTGAAAATGCATTAAAAGTGTCATTTGCAGTGGATGTGTTTTTGATGCATTTGTTCCAGTTCCTCTGTCAAATTTAAGAACCTGCTGTGGCACTTTAATTAAAAAAGTTTTCCCACCCTAGGTCTAGGAGGTTGAAATCCTCTATCTGCTACTGTCTGGTATTCTGTCTACTTTTCTAAAGAAATACTGCAATGAGAACCCCCCACACAAACCTCCAGATTAGACCATGAAAAGGAACCTACTAATGATCATATTACTCTATAAGCAAGTTCTCAGAATTATGGCAATGCGTGCTTTGATATGGCCTAAATGTCTCCCGAGTCCTTTTATGCAGGAAGCCAAAATGAAGCGGATACTAGTTTAATATAAATTCAATTAAATTAAATTTTATCCTTCTGCATTTATGACAGAAGCTAATGAAAAAAGGGTATAGATTTTTCACCATATGGTGTCAGAACACGCTTGGTAGATATATGTACAAAGCAAGACTGCAGGATCCTATGTAAGCCCCAATTTAAAAAAAAAATAGATGCAAGGGTTAATCCCCTTAATTTCCTATGTGAAGCTACATGAATGTGCTAATTGTCCAATTGGTCGCTTTGGCAATAAATGTTGTCAATTAGAAAGGAGTAGTGTTTGAATCCACTCCTCAAGATGAGGGGAAATTTTTAGGGCTACTAAAGCATGAAGCCACTCTGCAGCACAATATATCACCACGTTTTGCATTCGTGCAAAATCATTTTAACAATGGCAATGTTGAGTTAGCTTTAGGCTCCACTGGCCGCTGAAGCCTCCATTGCGTTCCCATAGATCTAGCTTGCTGAGTCGATTTGAAAGCAACAGAGGCTTGGACCAGCAGATCCATGGCTTTGACGAGCTGTGAAGACAACCCTGTCAAAGCCTTATTGCCGACAATGGGCGGCTCATGCACTCAGTTAAAACCCGGGCTTTTAACGGACAGTGGAGCCCTAGCCTAATTCCCAAGACTGAATAGTCAGCAATATAAATTCATTAACATTTTGCATATATTTATTTTAAAAGCATATTTATCCTTTTTGTCTGGAATTCAGCTTTCACTTCTTGTAATTCTGATTTTAATAGACTATTTATAGAAAAGGTATCCTTACAGATCATGAATTATTTGCCAAGTTTCCTTACACTACAACAATATATATATATACCTAACCTGTATAACTTGTTAAGAAAAAAAATAGCTAAAAACACTGAATAGTCACATTGATAAGGGTACAGCCATTTCATGTTATAATTAGTGTTGAGCTAGAATATTTAAATTGCGAATATATTCAACGAATATCGGTTATTTCGAATATTCCAAAAATTCGCCATTGGGATGCTTATGGCCATGAATCGCGAATATATACATATATATTCGCATTGCGAAAATAAATAGCACATGTGACCATTAATTTTAAAGGCAATTGCGAATATATTTGCGAATATCGAATATTAGTAAAATTATTCGCAAAATATCACGAATTCAAATATTGCCTATGCTGCTCATCACTAGTTCTAATATACACATGAATATATTACTACAGCTGCCTGATTTGCAACAGAAATCCAACAACCTAAAGGTGACAGTTTGTAAAAATATAAATGTTTTTACACACTCAAAGCTGCCATACCAGTAACAACACTAATATAAATTTCTCTTTCAAACATTTTAGTTTTTTTATGTGTCGAGTTGCAATCTCTTTCATATCGAAGTCTGTGTTGTATCTAGAACAGAAAAAAATGAACTTTTGATTCAAATCCAAACTTTTGGTTTCTGACTGAAATAAGTACACATACTTACCTTATCCCTGCAGGCTTCCTAATTGCTATATGACCCCAAACAAACCTCATCACAGCCAAGGCAGAACCGTCAGACTTGAGGACTAGGATGTGAGGATTGTGAGAAGTGTCAAGCACACCAGAAGCTTTGAAGACTTGGCGAGCAGGAAAGGAGCAAAAAATTAGGTAAGTATTTGTACTTATTGCAATACCCCTAGACCAACAACCAAGAGTTCAGCTTTCAGGATACTAAGGCAATCCTCGAACACAACATTGGATCATATTTTTGTTATCCCATCCGATAATCCCAGGAGCAAGGTCTCTTCATAGATGCATGTTTTGGATTTTGCAGTCGGTTGTAGCCCACTTGGATAAAAATATCTGTTTAAAAATGAACACTGAATAAAGTTTGAGAAATGTTGCGCTGTCCTTTATAACAATCTCTCAAATGTTTTCACATTTACTGCAGGCTGTAGCCTTTTTTTTTTGCCCACGCTTCTAGTCCATGCTCTGTGAACAAATTTTTACAGCTGATCTGATTGGTACTCTGACATATCAGACATGTTCTCAGACATACTGTGGAAAATTTCCTGGTGCTGTTGGTTTTCCACACAAATTATTTCAAATCTACAGTGTCTGAATTCCACTGCCAGTGTTCCAAAAAAAGTTATAAAACACATCACAAGCACCCACTGGACTCTTGGTGCGTAAATCCTCATCTTCTGCCATTCAAAGATGAAATCTGAAGAGCAATTAGTAAAGGAAAAACTGTTGTGTCATATTATAGAAGCACACAAAAACAATTACTACCCTGTTTCCTCAAAAATAGGGCATCCCCCGAAAATAAGGCACCCTTACATTTTGGCCTCATGCTAAAACATGTAAGGCATCCCCCCTGGAAATAAGGCACCCCCGAAGATACAGTACTGTGGATCTGGGTGGATCAGAGGGGGCAATCAAAATGACACAGGAGGATCAGAAGGGGTTACTAAAATGGTAATCCCTTCCTCTAAATCTCCTGTGCCATTTTGATTCCCCCCTCTGATCCCCCCTGTGTTATTGTAAGTGATCCCCCCACACTGATACCTCAGTGCCATATTCTTCTTCATAGAAAAATAAGACAGCCCCCGAAAATAAGACATAGGGCATCTTTGGGAGCAAGAATTAATATAAGACACTGTCTTATTTTCAGGGTAACATGGTACTTAGATTACTCATAATTACTCTAAAATGCTGTCTCGACAGCCCTTTTTATGTTTGTATTGCTTTTTTTCTCATAAGTCAATGTCAAAGCAAAAGCAACGTATAAGGTGGTTCATCGCATGTCAGAAGGCGGTCAACTGTAAGTCCATTGAACTTTTTAATGCACCCTGAATTATCTTAATCACAGATGGAACATGCCTGAAAGTAGGCTTAATTTGCCCCTATACAGTACAGGGAGTGCAGAATTATTAGTCAAATGAGTATTTTGACCACATCATCCTCTTTATGCATGTTGTCTTACTCCAAGCTGTATAGGCTCGAAAGCCTACTACCAATTAAGCATATTAGGTGATGTGCATCTCTGTAATGAGAAGGGGTGTGGTCTAATGACATCAACACCCCATATAAGGTGTGCATAATTATTAGACAACTTCCTTTCCTTTGGCAAAATGGGTCAAAAGAAGGACTTGACAGGCTTAGAAAAGTCAAAAATAGTGAGATATCTTGCACAGGGGTTTGCAGCACTCTTAAAATTGCAAAGCTTCTGAAGCGTGATCATCGAAACGTTGTCATTAAAAAAAATAGTCAACAAGGGTGCACGAGCGTGTGGAACAACAAGGCGCAAAATAACTGCCCATGAACTGAGAAAGTTCAAGCGTGCAGGCTGCCAAGATGCCACTTGCCACCAGTTTGGCCATATTTCAGAGCTGCAGATCACTGGAGTTCCAAAGCAACAGGTGTGCAAATACTAAGACATGGCCAGGTAAGAAAGGCTGAAAGACGACCACCACTGAACAAAACACACAAGCTGAAACGTCAAGACTGGGCCCAGACATTCTCAAACTGATTTTTCTGAATGTTTTATGGACTGATTGAAATGAGAGTGAGTCTTGATGGGCCAGATGATGGGCACGTGCTGGATTGGTAAAGGGCAGAGAGCTCCAGTTTTGCCTACTCAGACGCAGCAAGGTTGAGTGGAGTACTGGTTTGGGCTGTATCAGCATCAAAGAGGAGCTTGTGGGGTGCCTTTTCGTTGGTTGAGGATGGAGTCCAAGCTCAACTCCCAGTCCTACTGCCACGTTTTCTGGAAGACACCTTCTTTAAAAGCCGTGTACCGGAAGCAAGTCTGCCTGCCTTCATCGAAAACATATTTTTCATGCCTGACAAATTGCCTCCAACACAGCGTCCAAGTACTCCACAGCGTGACTGGCAAAAGAATATAAAGAAGAACAACTAATTACATGGCCTCCTTGGTTCACCTGATCTAACCCCATGGAGAACCTGTGGTCCATCAATCAAATGTGTTATTTACAAGGAGGGAAAACAGCTCTCTGAACAGTGTTCCTGGGAGGCTGTGTTTGCTGCTCCGCACCATGTTGATGGTGAACATCAAAACACTGACAGAATCCATGATGGCAGGCTTTTGAGTGTCCTTTGCAAAGAAAGGTGGCTATATTGGTCACTGATTGTTTTTTTGTTTTGTTTTTGAATGTCCGACAATTATCTTTTGAAGTTGAGATGTTATATTGTCTCACTGGAAAAATAAATAATTGAAATGGGTATAAATTTGTTTTTTTATAAGTTGCCTAATACTTATGCACAGTAATAGTCACCTGGCACACACAATCTCCCCCTAACATAGGCTAAAACTAAAAACAAACTAAAAACTACTTCCAAAATATTCATCTTTGGATAATTAATGAGTTTTTTGGGTTTCATTGAGAACATGGTGGTTGTTCATATAAAATTATTCCTCAAAAATACCGCTTGCCTAATAATTCTGCACTCCCTGTATACAAGTTCACACTCCATTAATACAGTATCTTTGACTTAATTTGTATTTTCCAAGTTTGTTAAAAAATTATACTTTACAGTTTAGTTTGGCTTATAAGTAGGTTTGCTTTTAACTTTCTAGAAAAAAAAGTACACTAGAACTGTAAGCTGCAGTACAAGACATAAAGCTCTGTGTGGTGCCTACAATGACATGGATCTAGTCAATAAGTTTTAATAACAACTATAACTGTGATAAACACAAGCGCTAAAGGTCCCCAAACATGCTGCAAACCACTGCTGATCGACTGGTGTGCAGGCTTGCATTAATCTATTGGCTGCAAAATCGCCTGCGGATCGCGGGTGCCCACATGGAGTGGAGCAGACAATACATGCCAGTATTTTTTGAAAAACCCTAACAATAATAGCTTTCTAAGGCCTTGTTTCCATTGATGCGATTCCGCGCGTTTGAAACCGCGCGGTTAGCGAGCGGTTATAACCGCACGGCTGAACGCATGGCATAGTTGTTTGTCGTTTCAAAACACTGCAGCTAGCGTTCAGAAACACGCCCTAAACAGCATCCACGCGCGATCGCGCGCAACCGCACCAGTCTTCAACAAACTATACTCCTGGTACCAATACCAATTAGTCGGTTTACATGCCAATATTTCTCTGGTCGATCACAATACTTTGGATGGGGAGGGCAGTGGCTAAAATGTGGATAAACATTGCTAAAATGTGGTGTATTCTTATAATTAACCTGCAGCTATTTGGGGCCTTTTTTTTAAAACCGTCTCCACTTGCCTAATTTGCATAGTTATTACAATACACAGACAATGCAGTATTCACATTCTCTAAGCTACAATGGACATAAAGGATTTGGTGGACCATATGTGTAGGCCCCCTTGCACATCCGGGTGTCTTACTTTCCCTATGAGTAGGGGTGGATCATTGGGCCTACCCTAAAATTAGCATAGGGAATGACTGTGATCTGAATATCCCCTATGTTTTTTGGGGTATCCTTACACAATACTGAAGGGACATGGCAATTGGTATCTAGATATATCAGACATACAACTGAGCCTTAAAAATATCCTATGTAGCTAAAAGCTGACTGGCTAAATATTTAAATGTAAAAAGAGCCCAACCCTAATGGGATTTCATATTACAATACAAATTATTTTACAATTAATAATAAATGTTTATAACCATATTTTTCAGCATCATTACCGGAACATCTTATTTGGGGTATAATACCTGCTTTCCTGTCCCCACCCACCACAGAATGTGTGGCCACCCACAGCCGAATAGTCTTTTGGTCTTGGGTGTGTCTTATGTGGCAAAAAATATGATATTTATTAATTCCTTCTTAAAGTTCTTATAGTAAATTATGATACAAAATAACAAATGTTCTTTCGTAAAGAATTTTCCTTTATATTGTGATAATACTATACCCCTCTTTCTCCAATAAGAACACCTAGCATTGCAGTGTTGTTTTAGTACGACAGTAACACAGACCAAAATATTTAGGAAGAGTTTCCTTTCCCCCCTGTCATGCTACAACCTTTTTTTCAGGTCAACCAGGTTAGCATTCCATAGGGTGATAAAAGCACTTGCTTTGAACTAAACATTAATATCAATATGTATAGATCTGTTCAGGATTTATACTCAACTGGATACAAGATTTATACTCAACTGGAGAACCTTTAGGCTCACTCTTACACAGACATAACACAAATGGATCTTCTGTACTGGCATAGACAATACATTTTCCACATTTTCCAAATTAAAAAAGGATACAGATGATAACACAGACAGTTATTGTTGCAGATAATATAACTCTAGGGATTCCAGTTATTTTTCCTTCATTCTTAATGTTTATTTTAAAGGTCAGGATGGACTGAATCCAGCAGGCTAATGTGCCAAATCCAAAGGTCATAGAAGTGCCAACATTATGTATAAGTTCGTTGCTCTTTAACTGACAGAAAGAAAACAGAAGGACAGGCTATTAAACACAATTATATTTATAGGACTAGAGGGCAAAGTATGCATGGCCATGACTTTAGAGTGGAGGACAGTTCACAAAAACATACAAATGGTACACAATTATTGTTTTCTACAAGTACAAAAAATCTAAATACATATTTTTTTTTAATTTAAGGAAAGCAGTTATTTTCAATAATAAAGCCATGCCAGAATTTTTTTCTTTATTTAAAATGCATGCAGAGCTATAATTTAAGCAATGTGGAACAAGCCATGCAAGTGCAAGATCGTAAAAGAAATAATACAAATACACCCTTTATAAAGCATGCAATGTGCTTTAGACCCATACTACCAGTGTATCCTGTTCTATCAAAAAAAAGCAGGTCATGAGAAGTAAAAATTGCAGGTAATGTTATTCAATCCTTAATCAGCCAGTGTGCTCTAATGGATCTTATTCAGACCCTCTAAAAGGCCGCCATCAGGTGGGAACAGGGGGCACTCCTGTCCAGGGCCCGACGATCTAGGGGGGTCCGGTGGTCCGCTGCTGTGTTCCCTGTTCCACACGCTGGCTGACAGTGTATTGCCCAGAGAGACCTGCAGTGTCCCTCTCCTCCCCAATGTGTGTGAAAGAAGCTGGGGATGTGATCTGTAAATTGACGGCAGGTGTACACTAGCGACATCTTGTGTCTAGAGTTGATATTGCAGATTGAGTTGAGATTAAAGCTTGAACACATTAAATAGCTGTACAAACAACGTCACTTTACCATGTATACACTACTGTACATGTTTTTATTGTTAAATGTATACAATTCATGTCCCTTGGATAACAGGGAAAGATTAATAATTAAACATTAATAATGATGAAAGGTTGCATTTAGGGTGTCGAATTGGGAATGTTAATTACTAATCAAAAGAAAAGTTTGGACTTTTAAGGGTGTTGGAAGCCTACTCTGACCCTAAATCCTAAGGCCAGAGTAGGCTTCCAACACCCTTAGGTACCAAACTTTTTTTGTAAGGGTAAAATCTGACAAGACAAAGGCACTGTTTGACTACTGAGGTATGAGATCTGGGGGTGTTGTGCTGTGGATGCAGACAGCTAATCAGAGGCTCAGTCAAGAACAGGGAGGTCCATCTGCAGCAGAATCTACCAGGAACCCTCAGACCGGGGATGGGGGCTTGCTAGTAGTAGGGGCCCTACAAAAATGACCAAGTATGGGACCCCGGAATTTCTGATCTGATTCCTGGTCACATATACAGCAATAGCAATAACAGTACTTAATAGAACCAGATATGGCTCCATCCTTTCCAGAACTAAAAGGTTTAATTCCACCTTAATGTATTTCACTATATATTTATATGGTCATCTGGTATCCTGTTAAAGTTTTACTTCGTATTATTAGGCTCCCATCCATGATCAAACATTAAAAAAAATCAATACTTTTTTTCAAAAGAAAAAAGTTCCATGACAGAAAAAGGATAAAACAATTCAATGTGGATGTATTTGAAAGATTTGGAGTTGAATGGATTATTTATCTCTCAATGCATTCTGTGGAATCACTCCGCAGTTAGCTAACAAGAATCCACAACATTTGTGTTCTTCCATATTTGGGGAGCTGGCTGACCCTGTGGTTTTTGTGCATAGACTCCCAAAATATAAGGAATTCTGTTCTAAGTGAGAAAAGAACAGATCTAAATTAGGGAACAAGGTTAAAACAGATCTTAATAATATCAAGGGTTCAAACTCCTGCTCTTTCATTCTCTGTCTATTTTATTATCATGATCTTACCTGTGAATGTGGAATATCCTGAGGAAGTCCGTTGAATAAGAAAAAATCATTCTGCAACACTAAACAAATATTGTACAGATTCTGATATATTCTTTAGAGTTGAGGGTAGCAAACATGCTTTTTTCTTTTAGAAAAAGTATAGATTTTTTTGTTATCCACCATCATGTAAATGAACATTTAGTTGTAAGCAAAATAAATAATATAGCATACATATAGAAAAAATATTAAGGATAACCGGCAGGGTTAAAAGATAACAGTTTTGGACATTTAATTACCTGAAAGTTACCCAACAACGTCATTCCAAACGATGTCAAACATAGGGCCACAAGTCCACTTATACTAAGCCAGGGGCTGATGGTCTTTGGTTTAAGTTGGATGAAACGCAAAACGGCAATAATTAAAGCTAAAACAGAAGTAATTTTGTTAATGGAATGATTAATTAACGAGTCAACTATGCAGAAAGCCATAGAACTGGTAACAATCAACCCTTGTATTGTGAGCATAACTGTTTTTATTACAGGAGCAGCCATACTTAACCATTTGAGACCCTTTATTTAAAGGACTATACCTATAAATTACATGTCAGTGAGTATTCCTAATTATAGCACTATGCATTGTGTGCCATTAATCTATACTGGATTGATTAAGTGATTTGCCTTTTATGCCATAGATTAGATGCCATATCAGGTACAGTTTATATCCATTCAAAATGTTGCTGTTCAGTTGTTATGCATTATGATTACTCTCTGTTGGCTACACAATACCTACAGATGACTATTTTTTCATCCTAGCATGTCTGCATTCTGCATGGCACTCTAATTCAGGTCATCTGCAACCTGTTTTTAATACAATGTGGATTTGTTAAATGCACTCACTGAATTAACTAAATAGCCAGATATTCATCAGCTATCTGTTATATGCTTTATGCTCTTCTGGTTCCAATTAAACCAAAGAATTACTGCATGGGAAACAAAGTCTTAACCAAAAAAATTCATAAAAAACTCCAATCCCCCAAAGAATTCTTGGGCATCTGAAAAAACAAAACTAACTCATATGGGTTATGAATACAAAGCTGACCTGAATATAAGCTGAGGTACCTAATTTTATCTAAAAAACCTGGGGAAAAAACGTGTTGACCCGAGTATAAGCCGATGGTGGGAAATGCAAAGTCAGATAGTGGAGTTTTCTAAATGAGAGAAATATAGAGAATGCACCATTTCCCCTAGGAATGAATCAAACAGGTGAATCTTATTATTGTTATTGGGACCAATATATGGACTGGAACCTTATTTTTATGTTTGAATCACAAGTAGTGGAGTTTTCTAATTGAAATTCCACCAACTCCAGTAAAACACATAGTCCACTAGATGGCACTGCTGCCCAAGTTTGCTTACAATCCAACAGCCGATGTCAGGAACTCTTCGGACCATTCACAGAGGCTGCCAATGCCTGCAAACCAGGGACCAGCTGGACAGGTAAGTGGGACCCTGACTCGAGTATTAGCCGAGGGGGGCTTTTTCAGCTCCTTTTTTTGGGCTGAAAAACTCAAATATTTGAGTAAACATATGGTAAATTCCGTACTTCACTCATTAACATGATTTATTGGGGTTTATTTGCTACATTTATGAAATTCAGGCTGTTGAGTTAGACTATTGTCACTTAAAAAGGTATTAATAACTATGCAGAGGGCGGTTTCTCGCCACAGTTACTAAGACCTGGTTCATACCTATCTACTCTTCATCCAGTGACATGCATTTTCATACAATGGATAATACATAAAATATTAAATTTTAGGATATGCTTACACATGAATAGATAGATCGATCACATCCAAGGAGATGTACTTTTGCATGAACTTTTTAGATAAGGAAACATTTGATGCATACTTACCTAAGAAAGCAGCCATATTCATAACCTGACTGAATACGCAGCTTGCAGGGGGCTCATCACCTGAAACACTAGAATAACAAAGAACAGGTAAGTAAACTTAACCATGCCTTTGTTATCTTCTCTCATCCCACGAGTCTTAATATTTACCTTATATAGGGAGGTCTTCTGGTTTCATCTGGTCTACTAAACAAAATAGAATGAGATTTTATCAATTACAAATAAAAAGTTTTACTATTATTTCATTTCATTTACACATACAATACAAAACATGGCCATGTTACATGTTTCCTCAAAAATAAAACATATTTATTTTTCCTCAAGAAGACATACTACGGCTTATTTTCATAGGGTGTTTGTGTGGGGTGAGATAAGAGAGAGGCCCAAGGATTGTTGCTGGTTGGTGCTGGGGAGAGAGGCCCGCAGTGCTGAGAAAAACCTCCTTCCTCTGGGGACACACAATACTAAAGCAGAGCATTCTGCTCCTCACTTCACTGAAGAAACTTTCACTTTCTCTATGCACAGATGACCAGGACCTGACAGGGGGAGCCGACCTTGTTGATGGGGCTGCCTGCACCTCTCTGGTCACCTCTGAGATAGCAGATAGTCACGATGGGGCAGACGAGAAGGGCTGCCCGTCTTTATTACCTATCCGTAATGAAATGCATGGATTGTGCAGATACTGGTACGCTGCATGGCCACGCCCATCAGTATGTCTTTTTTTGGGGGTAATGCTTAGAAATCCTGCTACAGCTTATTTCATGGCTATGTTTTATTTTTGGGAAACCACTGTGTATATATATATATATATATATATATATATATATATATATATAA
>CM070032.1:135789735-135817398 GCA_036250615.1 Ptychadena robeensis | reverse complement strand
TGGAGTAAGACAACATGCATAAAGAGTATGATGTGGTCAAAATACTCATTTGCCTAATAAATCTGCATTCCCTGTATATATAATTTTTTTGCAGGAGGAAAAGAGAAAAGGCAACTTACTTGTCCAAGGTTAAAGAAAATATTTTGTTATCTTCTATGGCAATAAAGTACCTATTAAAATGAGAAAATGAACAAAAAGTTAAAAATCAATCAAAGTCATGTACACAGAACATATAGAGATGTTCAGCACAAATATGTGAGGGCTATTTCAGGGCCATGTTTTGGTATAAACAACCATTTATTAATAAACCATACCTTACTTAATGTTTAACCTTTGGAGAAAACTTAAATAGGCTCGACTAAATGCACATAATGCACATGGAATGCATTCAAGACAAGACACAATCACAAATTATTTAAACTAAATTGACAGTGATGTTTTAGGTATTGAACATACTTTTTACATAATATGTTAGTGGGAGTATTTCTTAAGCCCCCCATACACCACATACAATTACCATTTCATTTCAACTTTTCTTCTACCAAAACCATGTAATATGAGGACCTTTCTACACCTTCCAATCACTATGTATTCTATCAGGGAGGTCGCTATACTACATAGTTGTTGGTAGATCTGATGGAAATTGTATGGAGGAATCTGAAGGTGTATGGGGGGCTTAAGACAGCTTAATCTTAGGTGAGCATGGAGCAAGATATACATTATCCATACTAAGTAATGAGTAGGTTAAATGCTAACCGCTTCCTAAAGCCGGCCATAGACGTTTTGATCTCATGGCCGGCTTGTAGCAGACTCATTACTGCGTGGCTACAGAACGGGGTGCACCACTAACACAGGGATTCCTGTCAGATTGTAGCCGATTAACTTGGAGGGGGAGGAGAAAAAAGTACATTTTTTATATTCTTTCCACAGGAACGTCAAAGGGACATGGCTGCATTTGCAAGGCATCATAATAGACCCCCAAAGAAAGAGTATGTAGAAAGGTATCAGTCTTGAAATGCAGTGCATCAATTGACCACAGACTTTTTGGGTATTGGGGTTTTCTAACTTTTTTTTTTTTTAATGCTGTGTTAGCTAAACCTTCACTAGGATCAAGAAAGATGGAAATCAGAATTTTAGATGAACAAGATGCATCTCACCTCTGTGTATTTTAAAAGTACCTAGACAGACTAGTCCACATGATTGACAGGATAGTTTAGCCCTAAGCAGCTCACCTCTGCTGCTTGATTGACTGTTCTCCATGGATAAATCAAGATGTCAGTTAGACTGAGTGGAGGTGAGCACAGGGCAGACATGTATTAGTCAAATATTTCTGTGCATTTTCTGTCTTCTCCCATGCCCAAGTCTACACACACTAAAGGCCCCCATACACCTTACAATCTTACCATACAATTTCTGTACAATCACCTTTTGTGCTACCAAAACCATCTTATAAGAGGACCTTTCTAAACCCTCTAATCACTATGTATTCTATCAGGGAGGCCACCATACTACATAGTTGTTGGTAGATCTAAAGGTGTATTGGGGGGCTTAAGCTGTAAAGATGGTAATGCAAAGAGATATGATATATGAATATTTTTCTTGTTGACAAGTACAATTGGAATGACAGTAATACTTCTCAGCTTTGTAAACTACATTTTTATATTGGCTAACAGATCTATATGTTAAGCAACTCTTCTAAGAACATTTCCAATAATGTATGTAAACCCAAACTTGCTCTTATTTTCAGCGTATTTTATATTGCATATTAAATTTAAATTAAAACAACAAAGCGTATCTACAGTATGTCTCTACAACCAAGGTGCCCTTATGTTCCTAGGGTGACATGGCTTACTCCGTTTAAATACAGTGTTGCACACTCCTTACTTCTTCTTCAAACATGACCAAAACGCGGTATGCTGGGCTATTTCACTGTAGTCACCACTGTAAAGTGAGTTTCAGCATGCAGCTGGATTATGCTGTTTTTCTTTGCTAATAAAATACAACTGGGGAGGAGGGGAGCTGGTATCCCAAAGCCTCTTCTCTATAAGGCTTGATCTAGGAGCTGACATCATTGTGTATAATCAGGCCCAGTCATATTGCATTGTGAGGCTTCAGAGGGCCCCAAAACAAGTCACTACTTGAAAGTGAGGGAAAAGTTAAGTATAATTTTTTTTTATGGTTTCCCAGACCAGAAAATAATTTATCTGCTGAACTGCAAGGGTCCCCCACTGGAAAGGCAGTTTAGTAATTAAACTAATGTAAGGCTTTTTAACCTGTATGCACTATGCACGCTATGGCGACAAATACAAATTATTGGCAAAACTAATCAACTCTTTCTTGGGATTGGCAAAACTAATCAACTCTTTCTTGGGATTGGCACTGGGATTTGGGGCTGGGCAGGAGAATGGAGACGTAAATTCAGAAATGTTTTAGAATTCGTTTTTATACTGCATTACTACATTACAGTCTTATACATTTTTACCCCCCTTAAATAAGGTTTGTTTGTCCTTGCTTTTAGTGCTGGAGAGGATTCCACCCAATTCATGATTCAATGCACTTTCCTATTATATAAGCTCATAAAACCTGGATTTTTGTCCCAGCAGTGAAGTTCTTTAACTTATGCAGTTACCTACCAGTCAGTTTTACTGATACTGTATATCATCTTTCTAATTCCTCATTTGTTTGGTGTCTTTCAATATGAATGGAACTGCAGGGAACCAATGTCAGTAACATTCCATACCAAATGTGGTATAGTGTGAGAAGGTGCTTAGACTACTTTTTATATGTCCCATTAAAGGCATGACTGGTTTACAATGAGAAAATAGTTATTTGTTACAAGTCCATTTTTAAAATCCAGTTTCATTATCACAATTTTGCATGCCCAATAGAATGGTGCAAACTTTATTCTTAAAAGTGTTGTATATTTTGTTTAATGGTTTTTGTTTTATGACTTTTTAAGACTTTATTCATTTGTTCAATCTAAAGGATATTGCTTTTCTAAACAATGTGTGGCCCCATATGTGGTGTTCTTGTGTGACAGCACCACTAGCGCCCCTTGAGCTGTTGTTCCTTTTTCCTTTCACTCCATGGGGGAGTAAGGAGACATGGTGGGATTTTAAATAATCCTGGGAAAATCCTTTGTGTTCCAAATTTATGTGACCAATTTACATAAATGTCAGTGTTATAATAAAATACAATGAAGGATACAAATGTTATATTACTTACACTATCCATAAGCCAACAGTGGTGAACAGGGACATGACAAGAGGCAGAAACATCCAGAGACTACACTGTTTGGCATCCATATCTGGAAAGCAAAGAAATAAAGTTACTGTAATGTATTACAAAATGATGTGGGGTTCATCTAGGTATAATTGCACTATTTTAAATTAGATTATAATTAAATATAAATACAGCAAGTTTGGAGTTCAAGTAATACCGTTTATTGGCTAACTGAAGTCATTAGAGAAGCAAGCTTTCGGGATATCGCAGATCCCTTCTTCAGGCTAATACAATTCTGGTCTTTGAAACTTACATTTATACACAAAATAACATGGTCATAAATATTTGAACAAAAGAAACTGTTTTGTCTTGACACACATGACTGATGGAGGTGAGAGTGAAGGGTTAGTTAATGGAGATAGTGATCAGAGTTAGGAAGAGTTATTTGGGGTAATAGAGATAAGCATAAATACATACCTGGTTATGTTACAAATGTTTTTTCACATGAGCTTGTTCTTCACATTAGCCAAAATGAAATACTAAGCAAAACTTTATAATTATTTAAAAACATTTCTACAATAGAGAAAGTGTTTCGTTCTTATCAGATATAACGATGAACCTTTTCATATGGAAACAAAGTTTTACCTAAATCTAATAAGAGTTACTTGTCTAGCATATAATTTTTCTCAGGGGCCAAATATAATTACACAGCTGTTCAGATTTGGCCTCAAGCTGGGGTGTAACACCTTTGCTGTATAGTTATTGTAGATGGTAATGGAAGTACTGGGAAGGCAGGGATTGTCTCAGAAATGTGGTTCTGCTCTATTAATGTGCCACCAAACTATTGGCTATACTATGTAATTAATGCTATGAGGTTAACAGAAGAAACTAAAGCCCCCCATACACCTTAAGATCAATCCATACAATTTCCATTAGATCTACCAACAACTGTGTAGCACAGTGGCCTCCCTGATAGAATTCATAGTGATTGGAAGGTTTAGAAAGGTCCTCATATTACATGGTTTTGGTAGAACAAAATTTGATTGTACAGAAATTGTATGGTAAGATTGTAAGGTGTATGGGGGCCTTAAGACCTGTCCATGCTACCTGACAATTAGTCTGGCTTATGAGACTAGTTACACTAATTGATAAATACGTTAGCATGTAAACAACATATCTATTGGTGTTCCAAGAGTTGCAACATGGTGGGTAGTTACAGCAAAGGTGCCCAAGTAAAGCTGGCCAGATACGTGTTGGTTTCCCTGTTCAAACTTGATTGTTGAACTGAACTGAACCAAAAGTGAGGGCTATTGATCATAAAATGGATGTTAGACATTTTTGAGTTGATTGTACAAGTAACTGATGGGGTTTTTAGGTGTCGATATGGAGCATGCACACACACACCTAAATCTTTATACCTTTATATATCCCCTACACTGTGTGGTAGTACCATTGATTAATATTAGACTCATAGTCAATATGTAAATAGCAAAAATCAATCAAGGCGAATATCGGGGGTACCTGGTGCTAGTAACACCTATGCCACTGTGTATTATGATATTTTGCAACAATTGTAGTAGCAAAGAGGTTACAAATTGCAATACAATATAAAAAAAAATAACCCAATACATCTTAAGCTAAACTCTAGCTTTAATTACCTATAATTCCTCCAGCAAAATTATCACGAAGTTAATATGTATTTTGAAACATTTTTAAATCTATGAATAAGTGGTAATGAAGATTTCATTTGCCAATTACTTTTAATACTAAAACAAAAAAACAAAACTACTGTATACCTAGCCATGTTCTCATTATGTCATGTAGCTTCAGTAAGGAAAGCCTAATTTCTAATAGTAAATGGATGCATTTTTGTATCAAGCTCGATTTACTGCAGGATGAAAGGAAGTGTTTTAGTGCAGCAATTAAAGCATCCCTCTTCTTTGGCAATGTTTACATAAACTGCTGCCAAATAGGAACTTTTCGTCTTATAAACAGCTTGGCGCTGTAGAAATAAGTTAACAAAAACCTTGGTGTCCCTTTTCCCATTAAACTGACTCCCTAATGGGGTGCTGTTATACCTCAATGCACATATGGCATGGTCAGACTGTCTGGTCAAAGGTCTATTGTTCTACTTGTCTGATATAGATATATTATAAGCTAAGGCAACGATCTTTCCAACCATTAACATGCTTGCCTACCACTAGCCTTGACCTCTTGACGCAATCTAGCCTAGAAAGTCTACACAAATCTTTTTTTACATTGGCCCGCTGTTCTTCACATTGGCCAAATTTACATACATGGATAGTCATAGGCAAACCTTTATAATTATAAAAAACAATTCTGCAATTGAGGAAGTGTTTCCTTTTCATCAGTTATAAAATTTAACCCTTTCATATGGAACTTAAGTTTTACCTGAACTTTAAATCTACATTTTCAGTGGCTTAAGCTTGGCATAGAGGGGCAGATTCCTCCCCGATTCAACAACCGATCGACCGCCGCGCACGTTCCCGTAATCAATCGGCGGTCGGCAGAGAATCGTGTGCACCCCCTGGTCATATTGACCAGGAATCTGCCGCATGTTGGATCGCACGGTGATCCGACATGCCGGTAAATTGCCAGCTGATCCCATTAGGGTGCACAAAGGGTGTCAGCCGATTCCCGGCACTAGAGGCCGTGCGTGATGATGTCATCACGCCCGGGCGGTCGGCTGAGCAGTTGACGGGAAAATGACCCGTTTATGCCCAGCTTTACTCAGAACAAACACTATACAAGTTGACACTGTAATCAGCCATAGTCTTTGAGAATTATTCTGATCTGCCTAATTCCATTTGTGGTTTCTAGTTAGTATTTTCAGATGGTATTAAGATCTAACTTCATGTGAAAAGTTCATTGTAAGAAATACAGTGAAGAAACTGAAAAATGCAGGCCTATTTTGACCCCTGGCAGTCACTCCTGTCATCTCCCTGTTATAAGTACAGGTGTAGGTCCCTGTCACTTTCTTAGGTGACACTTCCTTATGTGACAGAGAGGTCAGAGACATATTGCTGCCATCCAGTGGTTAAATCTGTGTAAATCTGTTTTGATCCTTGATCATTCAACTTCTCTTACCTGCTGCCGGCACTGACATTTCCTTGTGTTTTGGCCACTCTCCTAACTAATCCTCTGGCTAATTTTTTTTCATTGAACTGATCTTCTGTTTATAACCTCTGGTTGTTTGACCATTTTCATAAATAATCCTCTGGCTACTCCAATAATTGGACTCATTTCTGTATATGACCTCACTTTTCTTTTTTAACTTGCTTCCTGGCATTCTCTGAAGGGTCATCCTAGTCTCATGTAGGATACTTTTTGTGCTTAATTCCTGGTGGTAACCAAAGTTGGACAAGCGCATTGTGTCTCCTGGATAAGTGGGGGTTTTGTGTCCACTGCAGAGATTGGGGTATCATACCTCATTCCAGACTAATCTCCTGGGGTCCCTTATACCTATACAGCCCCATGTCCTTTAAAAGCTACTCTTACAGTCTAGTTTGGACATACTTAAATAGACTTAACTGAAGAAGAAATATGAGTAGCCACCTTTATTTTACTTCTAATTTGTACAGTCAGGCAGGCACTACACAGTTTTTTTCAGGCAGCTGGTTTACAGGAGATTTTTCAGGCAGCTGTAATGAGCTATAGTTATCCTGTAATGAGCTATAGTTTTCATAGCACATGAATGTTCACCAGCTACAGCTTATTACTGGTGGATACATTATTTCTCTCTACTTTTCATACTATGCTACATTTTCAAATACAATTCCAACGCCAAAAGACTTATATTCACTTTTCTCTGAATGCTTTATCATATTTGCATTACTATTTTATTTGTTTACCATGAATGAGACACAAAAAATTTTAATGTTGGAAGAAGAACCTCTTTTTCTGCAGCTAGTAAGAAGGACTTTAGCTGCTTTATTTCTAGAGATTTTGTTAAATCCATGTCATGTGGAGTCTGAAAAGCCATTTATTTTATTTGGCTTTCCAGTGAAAGTGGATTCTTAAACATATAAAAACAACAGATGTGTATTTTCTTCTGTTATATGAGTTGTGCATGGTTTCTAAGTCAAACTGCATTTTACAACCTTGTAATTCTATCTCAATAACAAAGAATCTTTATAAATAAAATTACATCATGTTGAGCCTAATTCTGACCTCCTAGTAAGTATCATAACATTTTACAATTTAAACTCTAAAATAAAAAAATTATGATAAAGTTTAACTTTGCCCATTTAAGACTAATACCAACCTAGTCCATTGGAGCTGATTAAACAGTGCATAGGAAACATTTGCCCATGGGTGGCTCTTTCCTAAGCTCTGTGCTTACTGTGTGTGAGCTGGACTGCTTCAGCTCAACTCACACACAGTGGCAGATGACTGTATAACAGGGAACACAAGGCTCGATATAGAAGCTGTTCGAGGTTCCCAGCAGCAGCGCGATGACGTCCGATAATGCTTTGCACGGAGACCCGTGGTTTACGGTCATGTCTGATATCCCTGTTTTTAGAGGGATGGATTGGTCCCGGTTGAAAACAGGGATGGCCGCATTAGATATGGACCAGATAGATGGCCACATGGGTGTGCACGGCGCTGCTTCAGGGTTAGTGATTCAATATATTAAACCTGTTGGCTTAGCACATAGGCAGGCCACTGGCATTTTCAAAACAAGTTCAGTAAAATAGGCCTATATAATTATTTAGAATAAGTTTCCTGAAAGGGAAAACATTTTTTGTTGCTGTAACATGCTTTGTAAACAAATTTATTTAACAGTTTTTCCAAAAAACATGGCCACCACACCATTTTTGTGTGAACAATTTGGGGAAAGCAGTTTCCGGTATGAGCAAGTCTGGGTTTTTCAGTGGCCACAGAACATTAAGACTTTACCCCTCTAGACCATTCCTGTTAACTCTCCAGTTTCGGCCAGGAAAGTCAAGCTTTTTTATGTGGCTTTTTTCGGCCAAATCCAGATTTCAAGAAATCCTGGATTCTTGAAATTGTGCTAATTTAGCAGGAAAAGGGCATTACACTCCCTGCTAATGTTCCACCCTCCTATTATCAGCACAAGCAGGGTAAGTCACTGGCGTCTCTTCCTGTACGTCCCTGTTTTCCCCAAAGTTGACACCTATGCTCTAGACATGGAATTAAATAGAATGGAGATCACAAGCCTTGCCTTTCCAAACATATGTACTGACATTACAAATATTCTTTTAGATTAATATGCAGAAATTCCCACAGAATCACTTCCACATATTGTGAAACAGCACCGTGCCCCATCAAAGAAATAGATAGAAAAAGGGGGACCAACTCTAAATTGATTAAGAATGGAAAGTTAATTTAGGTGTAATTTGGTGTACCAACACTTCTGGCCATATAATTAATATTTTTATGCAATTCACATGCATGATTATAACAAGTACAGTTATCTAATTGTATTATCTGATCTATTTGTAATTACCGTATTTTTCGGGCCATGCCGACAGAGAAGAGCTGCGGCTGCTGTCATTTCAGAAGAAAGATCTAAATGCCGCTTCCCCTGCATCCCCACCAACGAGAACACAGAGGAGAGCTGTAGGCTGTGTTCAGTTCGGCTATGGATGGCTCGGCCGGGGTGCAGGGGGTGCAGAAATCCTGGGCTGAAGACAGAACACTGAACAGATCAGTGTAGTGTGACGTGTTGAGCTGACAGTGTACTGCTGCTAGTGACACCTGTGGCTGAATTGAATATTGCATCCATTAAATTAATTGCATTTTACCAATTGATGTGAAAATGTATTAAATCTTTTTTTTCTGGATTTTCTGCCCTAAAAACTGGGTGCGTCTTATGGACCGGTGCGTCTTATAGGCCGAAAAATATGGTATGTAAATAGAAATAAAGGAGTTGCCTGTTCTCCCATACATCAGGCATAATAAGCAGCTTAGATCTAAAATGGCAAAGTTAACCAAAACTAAAAATACTAATGCGGTTGTTAGTGGTACAACATTATAAAACACGATAGCAGTATATGCTTGGTATTTGCTCAAAACCATGGCAAAAGAATATTGATACCAATACAAGCTACATTTGTTTTTTAGACTCACTTGCAACTGAAACATCATTAGGCAAATTTTTATGCAGTATATTTTATTTTAAATCTAATTTAGCACTCAAAATCTGTAGCCATAAATGGTTGATTATTTTGCGATTCGATCATACTTCGCAATAGAAATTAGATTGCCAGTTAAACATTGATCGATTGTACCGCCACAGAGGGTTATAAATTCACAGACGATCAATTTGTTTTTTCAACTTTTTTGATCGATTTGTTTGATTATCGACCACTTAGGGCCGATCATACCAGGTGGGAAGGAATCGATTTTTGTTCAATCGATGTAAACAAATAGATTTTTCTGTCGATCACACGGAAAAATCAAACCGTGCACGGCTTCCTCAACTCTTTTTAGGTTTATGAAAACACTGCTCATGCCATTATACCACAACAACCTGAAAAACATTTTTAAAACTCCTGCATTCTTCGTTTTCAATTCAGCCTAAATAAACTAATAAGGCTAGTATGAAAGGGCCTGTAAAGATGGCAACATCTCTCCTTGATTGTACCAGAACCTTACATCATGTGTATAATTTAGTAAACATTAGAAATGTAATTTTTTTATATTCTGTAATCCCTGGATTAATTAACTATACCTTTTAGTAAAAACACATATGTTATATATTTAAATTTTAATGTTGAGTATTTACTGAAAGAATGCATGTATAAACAGCTTTTTTAGATTGCTAGTCTTTTGGGCAGAACATCTAGACTTGAAAATGGACTTGGATATAACATTGACCATGAGAATGACAACTATGATAAAGCCATACTATGAAAGAATACAAATAATTTATGTAGCTGTATTGACTTATGAGCAGACACTTTATATAATCTAACCAACTGGGGGTTGGATTGCTTTTATAAAACTGATGGCAAGTTAGCACAGTGCAAATAATACAAATGACAGCTTATTAACTTGAAGCAATGCTAACTATCCAGATGTTTAATGTTATTCCCAGCTGTCCACATTTTACCATCATGATCCAAGCAAGCTTATGTCTTAAGTATATTTTGAAGGAAATAATGATATATTACTGCTGTATTTTATGTCATTTTAGTGAATGAATACTACATATCCACCTGCTTTTGATTTTCACAGGTAATGACACAGGCAGAGAAAAAAAGAGTACTATACAAACAAATTATCTTGTATTAGTATATGACAGCTTGAGAACATATTTATAGAAGTCAGCACATAGTGACATCTTAAAGTATATGCAAACACAGCTTACTGCTTCCTGGGTGGCTGCATTATTTTTCTCCTGTGAGCTCCCCCCTCCTTCTATTTTCTGCTAATCCTGAATATTTCATGCGTATTATCTTGGGGTAACACTGTATCTATGAATGTAGTCATGGGTATCACACTGCTTTCTAGGTATGAACTACAACACACATCTCTTTCTTCAACAACGTGGAAGAGAACATTGTTTTTAATAGTTTTTAATATCAGTTCAGTTTACATGAGGGTTTAAGGATACCTACATTCTGCCAAAATGTAACATTTGCCAGTCCATCAGTATAGGGCCAGATTGTACTCTTTAAGATTGTGTGGGTTACAACAGTGTTTTTCCTTGCATTTTTGCATGCCAATTACATGTTTTGGCCCAAATGCACTCTTAGTATGCACATCAATTCACCACTATGCACTGTACGCTAATAAACAAAGTGCATGCTGAAGATGAAGTTTGCATCGAAAAGGCAGGGACCCACCTGGCAGCAGTGATCACACAGTAGGGGTGATGTAAAGACTATATATAAGACTATAAGGTCAAGTATAGAACCAGGATGAAACTCACAGGGTAAAATGGTAGTATCCCCTCTCAGTATGAGAGGTGGGTGATGAAGTTGTGCTTAGGTGTGCAGCTACGAAAATGGAGGGGAAATCTGTCCCCCTTGTAAAAGACAGAGGCACATGAACAACAAAGAAATTATGTTAATGGTAGAGGAAAATAAAAATGCACTCCTAATATCTGAGGTAAAATGCAGGCTTAGCAAGAAGTAGTGATCTCATACAGGAATAGGAGTTGCTGTGTCTGGCACTCCAGCAGTGTTTGTAGTAAGAGTTATACTCAGTGTCCAATAAAATCTATGGGACGTTGGTTGACAAAGGGCTGCCCTATG
The DNA here is from genome assembly GCA_036250615.1 of Ptychadena robeensis. Classification (NCBI taxonomy): domain Eukaryota; kingdom Metazoa; phylum Chordata; class Amphibia; order Anura; family Ptychadenidae; genus Ptychadena; species Ptychadena robeensis. The sequence goes on along the minus strand of CM070032.1, from coordinate 135,805,930 downwards.
AAATGCGTTCCATTGATCCTTCTGTTTACTTAACGTGTTTCTATCCAAGGAGATACTTTCTTGCCCCCTCAACTCCATAATTGTCAGTCTTATCTTTTACTTTACTTAAGGGACCCACAGCAGACTCTATCACACACACAGCACAGGGCACATAAAGGTACTCGTCACTTTAGCTTTCTAAATTAAACTTTCTTAAGAAACTAACAGATGTCTATAAGTTATTTGAAAAACACAGAAAACTGACTTCAGAGTCTTTGCATTTTAATTATGTGCAGCTAGAGAGGTCAGAGATAGATTGTTTAAAAGAAATTCAGTGATTCTGAAGATACATCATCTGTATCTAAAAAGTGTTTTAAAATAATCAAATAATGAAAAATATAGAATTTTTTAATTCTTTTTTAATATTTAAAATATTAGCAATTATACTTAATCTTTTTAAACTAATAAAAAAACGTATAAATATATTATATATGAGTAAAAGACAGAGCTTGTGTCCACAGGAAATCTTAGTAAATATTTTCCAATTATATATGAAATTAATTACGGTAACAGCCTGCAGACAATTTCTTTTTTTATTTTCTTCTAATGACACAATTCAGCTGGGTTAGAAAGTTACTACATACATGAAAAAGCATGCTCAATATACAGTTAAATGTATTTGGAAAAATTTGGAAAAATTAGGGATCTATACAACCAATAAAATCTCGTCTAGGAGAATAAAATGGCTTTTAAACTATTAAAAAAACTGACCCTGCCACTGCCTAGCTCTATATTTGAAAATGCCATTTCCTTGATTGTCATATCATGCTGAATCACTTACATTGAGTCATTGACCACTAACACACACTTCAGAAAAGAAACCCTCCTGCATACCGACTTCTGTCAGCCCAGTGACTTTACAAATGTCAGCCAGAGAGTCTTGCATTTTCTTAAGGCGGTCAAACAATACAACTACCATACTTTTTCATTAAATGACCAGTCCATCTCACAGTGATGATAAAGCTTTGTGTTCACTTAAAAATACTTCCATATGTTATTTGAAAAAATGAGCTTAGAGTTCAATCCCACTCCCACGTAAACAAGCAAGCTAAATGATTTTCTGGAAAATGTCTTTAGCATGTGATATCCCAACTGAAGAAATGCTCTGATCTCCAGCTACAAACGCCAGTTTTCAGATTCTCACATGAATCGTAAAGTCCTTAAAGACTGTTATGAGTCCTAATCCATGATTCAGACTGCCGTAGATTCAGACTGCCATAGGTCATTCACACATTGGTGTGCATATAGTCCAGACAAAAATATTTAGCTTATTTTGCAAAGTTAAAATGCGACAAGCTGGGGTGTGTCATAGAGTAGTGGTTCCCAACCTGAGGTTTGCCACCACTAGCGGCTTTGGAAGGGGGTGACAGAGAGAGATTGTGGAAACCTTGCATGTATGTGGAAACCTTAGGTCTGGGCGGATTGAGGAGATCAACTGCGGTATGTTTTTTTTTTATTTCATTTTCAAAAATCAATTGCAGGAATACTTCAATTAGTTATTAATTTTAAGTCAAGACTTTCCATAATCCATTCATAGCAAACAATGAAACATTTTGTTCTGAAAGAAGCAGGCTCGCACAGAAGGTACAGCGAAAACAAAGATTTGGTCACAAACATTCTGCAAAATACCCTGGTTACCTAATTTGACTTGTCTCTGTTAAATAACAAAGTCTCTGTGAAGGAATATGCGCTAGTTTATCTCTGTTAAAACTTTCAATATAATCAACAATCTGCTTGAAAAAAGAAGGCAAAAATATGCCTTCTTGATCTCTAGAAAGTTAACCAACATAACCAGCTCAATTTGATATTGAAAGTGAATAGAGGCTAACATAATAAAAATAGGTGTGTATTGTACATGTTTGCAGAATGTTTTTTTTCAATATTCAATACCAAGGGTTTTTTATGGCTTTAGGGTATTTTGAGGGTGCTGAATTGATTGCAGTATTTGAAATATTGAACATCCATGACAATTATGACCCAATGCAATAGCTTTTGATTTGTCTTTTAAATCTTTAACAGTGTCTTAGGTAATAGAAAATATCCAATATAATTATTTTGTATTTTTAAATTGTAGGCCTACAATGTTGTATACATTGTTATTATTTTTAAATAAATTTTAAAAAGGTTTAAACTTGAGAAACAACAATTACAGTACAAGCAATCACTCTAACAATTCAACTACGTGTCTAAATGAGCCAACTTAAGAGTCCAATTTAAGAGTCATTTGGACAGTTCATTACATAGCAGCTAATGCCCAAAATGCATAAAAATGACATAACAAGACTGCTCCAGTATAAGTTTTTCATCCCAGTCTTAGTTTGTACCCAAAAAGTGTCTAAATTAATATATAAATACATGTAAAAATTACGACATCAAGAAGAGCAACAATCCAGATGTATTCTGCTCTCTGTGGAGAGTACTTGGTTGAACAACAAAGAAGAAATGTTATGGACTTTGTGCATTGAGTATACCTGGGTTATTTTGGAGTACAACTTGGAGACCAGGATAAATCTTGGGCTCCACAAAATATTTGTAAAAACCTACGACTAACCTAGGTTAACTAACCTTAGGTAAACACATTTATTTAATATTAAATAGCTTTGAAACTACAGCCAATCTGGGGAAAAACCAAGCCATATTCTTAATCAGCACCATAAAACTGTCCTGACATTTGTGGCACCAAAATCACTATTATAAGGATGATTCAAACCTATACAATCAAGGGCACCCCAGTAAACAACATAAACATTCATATTAAAGCTTTACAAAATATGGATGTGTGATTAAGTTAAAAAAATATTTTTTTGTAAGAAATGATAACTGGACATAAAGAGTGGAAGTACAAAATAGCTATTAAATGCCTTTAGTCATTTATTCCCTGCCATTTTGCCATACCCAGTTCTCTATCCTACAGAAATGATAGCAATATGTATCCTGACTTTCTATTGTATTGCTTTTGTGTAATTGTTAGTGGTTTTTAAAACATCCAAACACAATCTCCTGGTACTAATCTGAGTATCTCACTAAAAAAGTTATGTTCCCCCCTTGAGTATAGACACGTTCGGTGGCGTCTGATCCCTTCTTCAGGATATGTAGTAACAATGGCCTCCACCCTTTTTTCTTAAAGGTTAGAGGGACCACTTAAATATGGTTGTGCAGGAGTGAAAAGTATTTAGCACAGAAACCCTATAGACAGAACAACAAAATTGTAGACTAAATGTATCTATTAAGAGTTACTACTAATGTACAATACTTGTAATAGACTTGCTGAAAGATAATTCTATTTAGGTGGCTTTCTGTGTGGGGTTTTGGTAACATACAATACCATTTATATTTACATCAGCAACTAAAGTTCATGAAGGATCAAACCCTTTTTGTAAAGATTGAAATAGATATCTTCTTAAGTTGTAGTGCAAAGCTTTGTGTGCATATGTAGGACCAGAGTTAATGTACATGCTGGACTATGTTCTTAACATTTATTTGAACTTAAAACCCCATTTTTAGCAGTGAAACTTTCTAAGCATTACAGAACAAGTTCAGCTGATGGTAACTTACAGCTATTAGCTGTAGCATGACCTAAATAAAAGAAAGGCTTTGCAGATATATTTGATATATACCTGCAGTTGAGAATGAATCTCATTTGTTTCTGCAATCTTTTGATTATAAATAGAGATGCCAAGCACTGCAAATACATCAATAATTACTGGTTAACGCAACCTTTTCATTGTAGATAACATGTGTTTTGTAGTGTTTTTGCTGATTTTAAATCTGTCTATCATGTAAAACTTTTTATGATGAGACAAATTTAAAAGTTGAGCACATAAAATGCACAAGGGCTTATTTTCAGGTAGATCTTATTTTTAATAAGCAATAATAAGTAATTCATCTTCCCTAATGTTAAATAGAGGACTGGATATCTGTAAGTCAGTGTGTTTCACATAAAATAAGTTAAATGCAATATACAATATGGGCAGAAGATGTCACTACCTTCTAAGATGTTTTTGTTTTTTTAAATCTATTCGGAACAGCTGCTCAGCTAGGCAGCAGCCCAAAAAGCATTCACAAGCCCCTGTGTTCAGGCACACACAGTGTGCAGGCGGTGCAGGGGGTTTAAAAGACGTGACAGGACACCCCCTGTCCTGTCCTCGCTAAATCTGGGACTAGGTAGGTCTTATTTTAGGGGGGCTTATGTTAGAACCACAGGGGAAAATGCAGCTAGGTCTTTATTTAGGGGTAGGTCTTCTTTTCGGGAAACAGTAGCTTTATTGTATTATAATAGAATTAGGCTAACTCATAATATTGAGTTTAATAAAAAAAAATGTTTCAAAGAATAACAAAGCAACATATTGTGTAAAATCATGCCTTGAAAGTGCAAAAAACATTTAGATATGTTCTGTCACATGTGTGGTCAGCTCACACCTAAATCACAATCTACAAATTGTATTTCAACTGTGCACTTTAGTCAATGCATGAAAGATATTACTTCTGTCTCTACATATCAAGCTTGGCTTGATAAAGAACTTTGTGAAAGCAAATGGCTAAAGCAAACTCACAAGGTTATCAATACATGGTTCACAAATTTCCACATCTCAGCTTTGATAATCTGATATAAATAATATTTGTCGGCCTGGTATTAGGAATCCTTGTTACATGACAAGTGGCCACTTCATAGGATGGTGGGGGAGGCATCTGCCAATCGGAAAATTTTTTCAATGCCCAGGTGCTGCCCTCCAGGCATCATGCCGCAATGATGCCAGGCATTGTCAACTGCCCATGTTGCGGTTGCTCAACAAAACCACCACTGCACAGTGTATGACAGATGAGAAAAATTCATTTCTGAACAATCATAGGTGCAAAAACATCTACACTCACTCACTATAATATATCCTATAGTGTGTTCCTAAAACCGAACATCACCTGTAACTATCAATTTACTTGATATTAGAAAAATACATACAGACCCGAAATAGGCATACAAAACGTATCTAGAAAATATTTATTTGCTTTTTAATGATTAAAACAAATGTTTTTTGTTGACCTATGTTATCATATTCATGTAGTTAGGAGCACACTGGCAATATAAATAGGTCTAAGGGCTTGTTTCCATTATACGTCAGGACCCCTACGCTAAGCATATACGCTTAGCAGGGGTCCCGACGTATCCCACAGAGATTGCCTGCCAGCGGATGGTCTGTTTACACATCCGCCGGTGTAAAGACTGAACGTACTCGACTACGTTCAGCCTTACACCGGCAGATCGGCCCGGCGCAATGAAGACAGAGTCTCCGCCGAGCAGGTAAGTCTATCTGTTTCGTTGGGACCCCTTCGTCAGAGGTCCCAACGAAACAGATAGGCTTTGTTTCCATTGCCGAGCAGGTAAGTCTAACACTCCAGTAAGCAGTCTTTAAACATCAACAGTAAGTGGTTGTCTGTTTGAACATCATAGAACAGACAGTGATTAAACAGATCTCTGCACATCTGTCAGTGAGGGTCACAGTAATTTTATTTAATTTTACATAGCTAGAGCGAATCTGTCCTGTGTCAATGTTCTGCAACTAACTGAAGTCAATTTCAAGATGTTGCACTTCCATGTCAGTATTAGAGATGGGCCGAACTGTTCGCCGGAGAACAGTTCGGCCGCGAACACGGCATGTTCGCCGTTCGCCTCGCCGGCGGACAGTACGGGTGTTCGACCCGTACTGTTCGCCGGCCAGAAGAAGGTCTAAATTCTTCCTCCGGCAGGATCACAACCTGTGTAATCCTGCCGGAGGAAGAATCTTTTCACTACAGAAGCCGGTCTTGTAGTGAGAAGACCGGCGGAAAAACCGGATGTGACGTCAGTGACGTCACATCCTGCGGCCGTAACCAGGAACTATGCGTTCCAGGTTGCGGTCCACGGACCGGATGTGACATCACTGACGTCACATCCGGTTTCTCCGTTTCAAATTCCCCGCCTAGAGGCGGGGAATTTGAATATGTCCGCGAACAGAGCGGACGGCGAACATCTTTGAAGTTCGACCCGCCCTGTTCGCGGACACCCCAGGGAGGGTTCGCGCCATCACTAGTCAGTATACCAAACTGTAAAAAGTATATCAAAATGTAATAAACAAGATACAGTACATCATATTGGAATGCCCACATGAAATGCCCTCTAAAATATTTTGCCCGAAATAGGCTTAATCATAGATGCCATTGGGTGTGTTCCAACAATCCTTATTACTGTTATAATGAAATGATAAGCACAATGACACCCTCTGTCACCTAATTTGTGTTGGGTAAAAGACACCAGAGGATGTTTCTTGTGGGGATTCCAATACGATGTCTTGCAGTTTGTATAATGAAGGACATTAAAGTTTTTTTATGTTTTGAATAATTGAAATAGAAGTGTGACATATAAAGGTTTTTTTATATTGTCTTTCCACCCATTGCACCAAATATTTTTCAAAGTCCCCAATAAGGAGATTTGTGCACACTATTTTGAAGACCATGTATAACTGATCCCTCCTTTAAATAGATTATCAAGCAAAAAACAGGAACTTTTTGCATAATTCTTATATAATATATTTCAATGGTATTTTTATCAGACAAAAGTGAAGTTTATTGTTTGGGTTTACATACATGTTACCTTTTAGTCCAGGGCAAGATTTACAAAAGTAAAAATTTGGTACAGAAGCATAAGCCTTTTTTATACACTATTTTATTGTTTGCAGTATATGGAATGTGCTTTTAACACTATTAAGTTTAATCTCCCAAGGCTTTCTTTCTTAAGTGCAGAGTAAAAATTTTTTTTTTTAATTATTGTAGAAAATAAGTAAGGGCTGAGATGCTCTTGGCAGCTTGGAGCTCCATGGATTTAGAATACGTGTAAACAAAGTATGGAAGCAGTAAAGTTAAAGACATTAGTCAAAAAGTTGTGAGTTTTTTACTTTTAAAATGCAGAGTACATTGAATGCCTGGTGGATGGTTATGATCAGGGATGCACATAACTGGTCCGCTGGTACGCATTTAGGTCTTAAAACCCACTCTGCGTACCTGTCCTGTCCATCCGAATCGCATCTGCGGACTACAGAGAGCAGATTCATGGACTTTCCGTAGCCCGTAGCCCGTCTGACCCTTGGTCTAGAAGGAGGCCTTGAGAGTGAGGGGACAAGGTAAATTAGCCTCCTGGGTGGTTACCCCGAGTTGTTTGCTGACGGCGCAAACTTTCCCTGAGTTAAAACTAACGAATGAGTTTTATGTATTCTTCGAAAATGCCTTATTGAACATTACACAATAATTCATACATGGGCACTAAGAGGAGAGCACACTCTTTATACTTCTCTTGATATAGTGTCAACATATTACACCGCACTTTCAAGAGCATATAGTCATAGTGCTAACTGTCTCTCAGAGGAACTCACAAATTTATGTTCTTTCCACTGTCGTATGTAACCTATACAGTCTAGTTCATAGTCGAAGTCATATTAACACAGTCCAAGCTCATGTTATTGGGGAAAGCCAGTTAACCACCACCAAGCCTCTGGAGTGTGGGAGGAAACTGGAGTACCCGGAGGAAACCCATGCAGACACAGGAGAACATGCATACTACTACACACAATGTAAAGATTGAAACGTGGGACCACTAGCCCTCCATGGTCAGAGTGCTAGGCATTAAGCATAGAGCTGACAACTTTAAGTAGACAAGAATAAGAGCAATAGTTCAGACAGACTTGACAACTCCTCCCCCCCCCCCCCCCCCCCCCCCCCCCCCCACTCACAAGATTTTGCGTATTTCAAAGAACATGTGGCATTTATCACAACAGGAACTGTAAAGTGTTTGTGTTTGTACTAGCATTTTCTGCACTTGATAAACTTACAGAGTAAAGGAGGAAGGACCGTGAGTGGAATGCTGCCAAGCACACAATACAGCCAATAACTCTTTCCTATGCTTCAGGACTAATGGCATGGAAAAAAGCAAAATAGGCAGCATACCTTCCAAGATATTCTCTTAAGCAATGGTAATAACATACACATTATGGTAAAGTAAAACTGCTTTGTGCAAGTCCTGGCTGTCAACCTCTTTTTTTAGAACTGTAGCCCTGAGGGATTTATAGAATTGCACTATTGATTAGTGATGCCTATATACTTTCTAACCAGTGTGTCATGGTATGTGACCTACAATGAACTGTGACTATATGATATTGTCTAGAGCAACCTGTTTTAAGCAATTATAAACCAGGGTCATTTACAACTGGAAGCAGTTACCCAAAAGAGGACTGCAATGGTCAATGCTTTAGGATTTCTGATTTATTAGTGTATACTATTGGCAGTCCTTGATCCCCAAGCAATCATTTTCAGGTTGTGCTGTAGTTTACAGAAATGCCAAAACAGCACACAACTACAGTTACTGGTTTTCTTGTTTATGCCTAAACCTTCAAGCTATCATGTAGTGCCAACCAACTCCCTCCACCAGTAAAGGAAATCCTTTTCTTATTGCCATCTATTAAGAAACACCTGGTCGCCATTATTTTACTGGCATCAACACAAAAGAGCAATGTCTGTCTTTAATTATGGAATAATTAAGTACACTTTTGTATTCATGAAAAACCACAAGTAAAATATCAACCATCATTGTATTTTATTTAGAAAAGTCTTCAGCCAAAAAACAAATACAAATAATGGAGCTCACTGGGATTTATTAAATGTGTGGCAGGACAATTATTACAGAAATAAAACAATAGATACTGCTATTGTTTTAGCTGTAAAATTTCCAAACATTAATTAAAAAGCAATGCTAGAAAAATAAGTAGTAAGAGGCAATAAAATATCAATGGGTTATTACACTTTCCATGTTTCTTAAATTCAAAGCAGATTTATACTTAAGACTATGTTCTCATAACCTTTTAATGCTTGATATATTTTGCAATTTGTTCTGGGGGTTGTTGTTTTAAGATGTGGGTCGTATGCTATCTATAGACTGCTAATCAGCATTCAGACCTGGGGAGGTTAATCATCTTGATTTTTCAAATTTAACGGTAACTCCATATCATCCTTTATATCCCATCCTTATATACCATTATATGGACGATCTGTAAAAAAAAAAAAATGCCATGGTAAAAGCTTCAGTGACATTATTATATGGTGAAAACCATTAATTAGTAGTGGCCATATGGCAACATTGCTGCTTCCGGAAGCCTGGCAGCCTGTGGCCAGAAGTTAGGGGAACAGCAGGTAAGTATATTTCTTAAGAATGTGGATTGCTTTATTGTGAAGGCTCAAAAGAAAGTATGGATCTTTCTTATGATTATTTAATTGCCCTAAAGTCATTTTGGCTTGATCCCCCCCCCCCCCCCAAAGAAAAACCCAAACAAAGCACTCTGATCTGGTAAACCCAGAGAGTTTCAGTTCATTTGAAACAGACATTTCAAATTGTGTCTAAATGCTGGGGTTCTTTATTATCCAAGAACATGCTGAAATGTATTCATAAAATAAAGTTATTTATACCAGTACTTAGGGAAAGATTGTTGCACAGATACAGCAGTGCTAAAGAGTGTCTACTGTCTATTTCCTATCTAGAACCTTTGATCCAGTTTATTGCCTGTCATGTGCAAGTTCAAGGAAAAAATATTTGACAATTGTACAATGCAAATGTTTCTTGCTGGCAATAAAAATCTGGGACAGAGAGGAATTTTTCCTTGTGTTATTACCAAGGTCTAAAACATAGTTGTAATTGTTTCAAGCTTGATCAGCATCTTTTTTCCCAGGCTTGACTAATATTTCTGTTTGCAGCTGCAAGGGGAGGGGAGATGGACTGGCTTGACTAATATTTCTGTTTGCTCACTTTCTAGGGAGCTTGATATTTTGTTGGGAACAGAAAGGATATAAAGGATATAAAGTATCAGGAGTCTGCACTATGGCAAGACAACAGAGCCTTGTATAAATAACTGTTGTTCCTTGATATTCATCCTGACACCAGTATCATGGGACCAGGTTTAGGAAATTAATCATTAGATTTTCTCAAGCTGTTGCTTTATAGTAGATTATACCATAAACATAACCAAGGAAATTATCTCCATTGTCTGTTCTTTTCACAATACATAGTAAAAAAAACAAAAAAAGATGCAAAAGTAAAATTAATATTTTCTTTTCCCCAAAAACTTTTATATGATCCTTGTAAAGTGTGACTGTTGAAAAATCCCACCCTGATGCACAACCAACTTCCTAGTATGTAACATTAAACCCCTTATTGGTGTCTACCCATATACAACCCCATACTTCCCCCGTTTCTACCCATAAATCAACCCCATTGCCTCAAAGTACCTCCTACTAACACTGAAACTCCTGGAAAATCATGGGTCCTCAAATATGCCCCCCCCCAAGGCTTTTAGTCCAGTCCCAAAGTTGTCACCCAGATGTTTTCGAGCTGTCAGAAAGCAGTCGATTATGCAGAAAGCTGAAGCAGGGATATAGCATGATGGTAAGGGTGCACTGGGGGCATCTTATGGCTGCAAAGTCAGAGATAGCATATATATGCAAGGGATGTAATACAATATTTATTTTGCACCATCAAAAGGTAGAACATGGCAAAGACTTGTAAAAATACTCAAAGAAAACATTAGTGTTATAACCATCTTGCCTTGAGGGCTCGTTTACACTAGCCATGCTGAGCCTGCTGTTGCTCTTTTAACCTGCAAAACAAGAGCATTTTGCACTGCGCTTGCAATCTTCAGGGTGTTTTTGCTAACATGCTCCTATGGAAACCTGCGTACCTTACGCGGCTGGTGTAAATAAGCCCTGAATGTTCTTGTGTCACATATCTTGCATTTTAAGATGCACATGAACAAACTTACGGGCATCATCATTCGGGACCCGACCGACTTTTCAACCGATTTTTCTAAAAACAGCATCGGTCGGACCACATTTGCATGTTACGAATCCCGAACGATCAACCTACCCGACCGACCGGCTCGGTCAAAAGGGATAAAATTGCACAAAATATCGCAAAGTGTATGGGTACCTTTACAAAGCATCTCACAAAATGCAAAATGATGAAAAGATAATTACTGTTTTTGTGGGCTAAACTAAGTTTGCAGCATTGCAGAAAAGGCACAGCAATTAAAGTACATGTTGAATCTCGGCCCACAAAGAGATGACAAATATGAGTCTAAAGGAAAAAAGTCTAGCTAAGGTTTGTGCTTAATGCAAAACATTAGGTTTTCACTTTACAACTCCCTTAATAAATGATTTTAAAACTGCTAAAGACAGCAAAATTAAAAGTTGATGTGGCCCTTGTAATGAAAAAAGTTATAAATTATTACCAGCATTCTTGTACAGTAAAAAAAATCTGCAGATTTAATTGTCCTAGTGCAAGTCTAGGGTGTGTTTTCATTTGCAATTTCAAACTATTAAAATACATTGAAAAGAGTCCACATTTACTGAACATGGTCTTCTTGAAATCACTATGTAACATAATGTTGTGAATGTAATGTGTAATGTAAATTATACATGCCTTTGGGAATGCAGAACCCATCCAATGCAGGTCAAATGCAAAAAAAAGGTCAATGGCATCTCAAATGTATTTCAGGATATTTTCTCAGAAGCCATTCAAATGGATCAATACAAAATCTTAAAAATATAGACTGATTTTTTAGGAAAAAAACTATCATTTCAATTGCTAAATTGTGGATTTAAAAATGTATTTCTCCACAATGCAGGTACAAAGATTAATGAGGGGTTGTTTGTCTCCTTCCCTTTGGTCTTGCAGCAGCTTCAAATTTACATTGAAAGAAGCTGTCTTTGTGCAGTAAAATTAGATTATTATTTTATTGCTCAAAAAGTAATATATAAATGTCCACAACTTGGGTTAAACAACTGGTATTTCATAGCTTGTATAACAACCATTTTGTAATTTGAAATAAAAAGGACCATTCTATCTCAAATCAACAGCCAACCTTAACTGGTACATGAATCACATTTTCAAACTTTGAATATGGAAATAATATTGACAGAATTTCCCAGAATGCCCATCACCTGCTCATTCCATCTCCAAAATATCTGCCAAGAGCTCTAGGTCAAACTACAGGAAGCCTGTTGCATGGAATATTTCCGTCTGTTTTCTTATCACACAGAGATGTATTCTTTGTAATAAGGACATTGATGGGCTGTGAGTGATTATAGGAAAATCTGAATTAAGCAATCAGAATTCAGCAAAACAGATTTCAGGAAAAGTCTTGTTATTTCTAAAGAAGTAAGATGTAAAGCTGGAAATAGACAGTACGATTTACCGCCTATTCCTTATCCGATTCTATGCAGTAGCAGGCAGCGTGATGACGTCATCACGCCCGCCCGCTAGGGCCGAGAAACGGTCGTCAATCTTTATGTGCATCTCAATACTTCGGCTGGGGGTAGCCGTCCCCAGCCGAACTAATGGGATTAGGCTAAAATTTACCATCCTGTGAGATAACTGTGCGATCCGACAGGACGGCTGATTTTAGCCCAATCCCCGTTAGTTGCTGCCTCCAATTCCTGCACGACCCGATCCCTTAGGGTTGCAGGATCGCGCACGGCAGCGGATCGGTGGTCCGATCATGCAGGAGTTGGTACGTGTATACCCAGCTTCAGGCTTTTACTTACCTGAAGAGTGTTGCTTGTAATGAGATATGATTATGGATGGTTGGAGTTATGAAGAGACCTAGACCGTGGCTTATTTTTTTTTTTTAAATAAAAGTTGTCAAAGGGATAGATGTAAATCTTTTCTTACTTTTCCACACCTTACGTTGTTTTGTTCACAAAAAAACAATTTCTGATCTGGCCCTTGACTGGACTGGAGTTGAACAACCCAGTTGCAAATGAAGCAATGTAGAGAACATTGGATCTTTTCTATAGTTGGTAATTGGTACCCTAAACCAATTTTTATTACAAATCAGCTGTGTGCGTGTAGAGCCTATTGCTGCTTCAGTTTCTATTTGCATGGCATGGCATGTCAACATATTGCGTACTGAAATTGTTGTGCTCAATTCTTACACACAATAATTCATGCAAGATTTATTTCTGTGTGTTTTAAATCAGGGAGAGTTAACAAAAAGACGAATGTAAAGTACCCTAAACTGCAGTTAGTTAATTGGAACAAAGCTTTGAATTGACAAAGCTGATACTATAACAGAATTGCAACTAAAAATAGGCCTAATTGTTACCTATAATTGATAAAGGACAGTGTCTTATTTTTGGGGAAACATGATACGATTACACATGTGTAATCATACGTCAAATAAAAGACACATTTCTTAGAATTTTTTTTTTTACTCTTGTGGGCCAAATATAATTACACTGCATGCCAAATTTAGCTTCTGGGACAGATTTTGACACCACTGGCTTAGATGAACCAATAATGAAAAGCCACTTCTTTTGGCATCTCTGTTACACGCTTAAAGGCAATACTACAGATTTATCTTGAAACATTATATGGGTTAAAAAAAAATTACATTTAAATTAATTCTTATTATGCCATAACTTAATATTTAATGCTGTAGTTAATTCAAGTAATTTGTATCACTTTTTACGGTAAAAATTAAATCTGAAACACCACCATACTTCACTGTGCTTGAAGTAACTGTTTTTTAAATGAAAGCCTATAATAAAGAATAGAATAAAGGATGTATTATTTCTTTTTAATAACCTTGCAAGAAGAACGATATACTTGAGACGGTAAATCCAGGATTTTATTGCCCAGCCATAATAAATGAAGTAGATCACTGACTTTTTGCCTACATATGCTACACTTTTCCCTGGGTATAAAATACAGGTTTAAGTCTTCTTGGTATCTTCTTCTGCAGTAATGTAAGATTTTATTCTGTAGGAAATGGCATAAGGGAGGTGTAAAAGTTTTATGTGCCAGCATCCAGATGCTTTGCAATCTTGTTCTAAGGTTAAGTCACATCTCATGTTTTGCCTTTTCATTCAGAAGCAGTAAAAAGTAGTGTTTCATATTGGTTTCTTGCGATGCTTTGGGGTTTATAGATATATTATGAGATATATACTGGCTGTATTGCAAATACTCCCAGGAACATCAGTTCTGGCATTATCTGACCTGTTTAAGCAGGAAACACACACATAGACATTGGCTAGATCGATGGCCGATTCGAGCATCGTGCACACTCACAGCCATCTATCTGGCCCATATCTAATGAAGCCATCCCTGTTTTCATGTGGGACCAATCAATTCCGCTCGTCGCTCCGCATGCAAAGCATTGTCGGAGCAGGATGGCACTCACACACTCCAACTCCTTCAATGTTGGGCATCGCACTGCTGCCGGTAATTTTGAACAGTTCTTATATCAAGGCTTGTGTTCCCAGAATCAACAATTCAACAATATAATAAAGTAACCCCAAATGTTGTAAGCAGTAGAACCACCACCCTACATAAATAACTTCTTCTATATTATAAAAAATAACTATCTTATTATTCAGTATAGGGGTTGGTGACTTTTACATGCAAGATCCCTACGCTACAAAATCATGGAAAGTTGTACGCTGTATTTGTGTGCATGTACTTTTTAAAAATATTGAACAGCAGGCAGAGGGTCTGAAACATAGTTGTCAACTTACAAGGAGGTCACTAAATTTTCAAGGCCCTTTCCAGAGTATGCTAGCAGTTGAACCAAATCTCTTTATGTATCAAGAATTATCTCATTGAGACTCCATGGACTTGCAACTACAGGCTGCACCATGATTGCCTTAACATAGGAAGAAGGAAGTGGTCTCCTAATCTCCTTCTTAGAAAATCGTAATGAAATAAGGAACTACATTTAACCACTTATGTCAATTGCTTTGAACCATTGGTATCTGAGGTTCCTCACCACTTTACTTACATAAAATGCAGTTAGTGCAATATATCAAACTTCAGAGACTTATAAGAAAACCCTATAACTAAGGGTCCCCATACAACTTTAGATTTCTCTGTCAGATTTACTTTAGATCTCCTTTTGTTTTATCAAAAACATGAAATATGAGGCACTTTCTAAACCATCAAGTCTACCTGTGTTCAGTTGCAGAGGACCCTATACTACATAGTTTTTGATAGATCTAAAGCTGGGAATAGACGGGACAATTTCCCGTCAATTCCCGACCCGATCTAGCAGGCGTGATGACGGTGGGGTTGTGCAGGAATCTGCACATCTATGCCCAGCTTTAAGGATATCTGAAAGAGAAATCTAAAGGTGTATGGCCAGCCTAATGCTAGCCATACACAGCCAGAGCCGGAGCGATATCGTCCTCCGATATCGCTCCGGGAGGCTAACGTAATGACGTCATCACGTTAGCCTCGCATTGCATTCTGGGGCCCCACAATCGGCCAGGCACCCTTTGTGTGCCGGCCATAAGCAGCGATGGAGACGCTCGTCTTCATTGCTGCTTATGGCCATCGGCTTCCATCGGCTTCGGTCGGCCAGAGATTTTCCAACATGTCGGATCTCTGGCCGGCCGAGAAGTGGGGCGACAGGGATCTGTCGCCCCATGTGGGGACATGCCGATAAACGGCCGGATTTTAACCTGACCGACGGCGAGAGCGCGCACGCCCGTCGGCCAGATTAAAATCCGCCCGTTTATCGGCATGTGTATGGCCGGCATAAGGAATGCCTTACTTTTAATACTGACGAATAACAAAAAACATTTATTAAACGTCATTGTGTGGTAAACCTCAACCTTTTAATCTTAATTTGACAGGAATTTGAATATTTACTGACTTTATCTAAAACCAGAAAGCATTGGAGTTTTACATACAATTTAACCATATATATGATGTGTCATATAAACCTCCTCTGCAGTGAACCCAAGCAAAATGCGTGTTGCCTTGTCTATTCAAGGGGAAATTTTAGGTGATGTGTTTATGCCATTATCAACTTCGGTTTATTGTGTTTGGTATGTTGGCCACTATACATCTGAGAGTTTAGTTTTATTGATTATAAAATCATACAAACAAAAAAATTTAACATATACAGCCTTATTCTACATAGTTAAAAACTAATCTTTATTTGATCATGGAATAACCTTGGGATGGTAATAGATTTTCCTCAAAAAGCATTTTATTTAAAAAAAATTCAATTTAAATAAAAAAAATCCGATTTAACCTTCTGAGCGTCTAGCCCGAGTTAACTCGGGCTGAGTTTCATGCATCATGAAA
>CM070032.1:135729055-135753560 GCA_036250615.1 Ptychadena robeensis | reverse complement strand
TTCCGGCTGGGACGCATTGCATCTATATACAGGTAAGCGCAACCTGCCACGATCACACTGAAGCCATCATCGGGAGGTATAGGCCAGGGACACTTAAGCCAGTTTGACTTTTGTTTCGTTTTTTTGATTTTTCAGCACCTTGATATGGGTAGTCCCTCTGTGTAGTGGTGTAGGCTACACAGAGTTGAGGGAGTCAGGAAAAATGGGTAGCTATACATGCACATTCATCTATACAGGTACACACCTACACCCACATAACAACACATACTTTTCACTTATAGGGTAGGTTACCCTATCCAACACAAACACACCGTTGTTTTGTAGTCCCCATGTTTCACACATACACCATTCACAATTTAACACTATCTACACACACACATATACACACACACATAGAGGCAGCTGCCTCACACATTATAATTGGGGCATACACATCAACACAATCACAGTGTTTCCTCCTTCTCCTTCTTTTCCTTTTTTTTCTCTTCTTTTGTCTCGATGATGGCCCCACTGTGAAAGTGTTCACCTGCGGCTGCCCTGGGGATGTATATGCTTGAACCCCCCTTTCTTTACCATCTTCATCCACAGATGGTCGGTGACCGCTGCCATGGGCCCATTCTAGGTCCCCCGTTATTACATGATCCTTTGCCCTCCTTCTTCTTCCCCCCTCGGTGGGGCTGGTGGACGAGGGATGGACCCTTATGGCCTTCAGGTTCCCACCCCATCATATGAACGCCTCTGATTGGTCCCTATGCATCCATACCACACTGAAACTGTGAGTAAAAAATGTAAACATAGACATATGTCTCAGTGGATTAGCACTGTTCCTATCTTAACCATACTAACCCTAGATCCTATGATCCTTTACTATACAGCATTAGGTAACACAAAGAATCTCCTGAAGAAGCCTAACGGCGAATCGCGTCGAGATGATGTTACCCTTTTATCTGTACCAAATTGTTGTTTACCTACTTCAATCATGTGGTTGTGATTTATAATGTGTGACGCTGTTTGTACTTCAATGATATAATATGTCTCCGGAACACTGTATCCACTGTAATGTCTTTGTGGTTGATATTAATGCTAGACCAACTCCCTGGCATTTTTTATAACGTACACAAATAAAAAATTTTAAAATACTAATAGAGAGTAATTATGATTTACACCCCAGTGCCGTTAAAGTCCCGCTCGGAGCCCCTAGTCTCCATATTGGGTAATGTGGGTCCTCGTATTGTAGACATGCAGACCCAATTGCCCTAAAACTTTCCACATATGTATATTTATGGGATGAGGCACACATGCTACACACATTGGGAACTTGATCTTTGATATATACAATGATTTTTACCCAATCCATGTTAGTTGCTGCATTCAATTCCTGCACGACTCGATCCCTACGGCATCGGAACGGCGGTCGGATTGTGCAGGAATCGGAAAGTCTATGCCCAGCTTTATAACTTGTACATCTTTTATTTTCAAAGCTACTGAAAAGCCACAAAATAACCTTAATCAAAACAACAAACACTAAACAAAAGTAAAAACACTGTGCACAATTGGATGGGGTAAAATCATGGCTTTTATCACCCGAACACAGGACTTCTGTTCAAGATCTAGGTTAAATTGATCTGGGTATCCATACATAAATGTACAGAAATTGCTGTTCTCTGCTCCTGTATCACAGATGGCTACCAAGAATGTAGCAGTAGAGAATTAGGCAAATCCTGAGTTGGTAGTTTTGGAAGATCAGACAACTCCCTAATAAGTAGCATTGGAAGATCACAAACAACTCTAAAGTAGGTAGCAATGAAAGATCACAGACAATTTTCAAGTAGGTAGCATTGGAAGACCACAGACAATTTCTAAAAAGCTAGCAGTAGAATATCAGACAACTTAGTAGGTAGTAGTTGAAGATCAGTCAACTCCTGAGTAGGTAGCAGTGGACGATCTAAGAACTCCTGGCTAGGTAGCAGTGGAAGACAGACAAAATCACCAGTACGTAGCATTGGCAGATCACAGTAGTTGGCAGTAGAAGATCCGACAAGCCAGAGAAGGTAGCAGTGGAAGAGTTGACAACCGCTGAGTAGGTAGCAGTGGAAGATCAGACATCTCCCCAGTAGGTAGCAGTGGAAGATCAGACATCTCCCCAGTAGGTAGCAGCAGAAGATCAGACAACTCCCCAATAGGTAAATATGATCACAGACAACTCCAGAGTAGGAAGTGGTAAAAGATCAGGAAACTCCCAAGTAGGTGGTAGTGGAATATCAGACAACTCCTGAGTAGATAGCAGTTGAAGATCAGACAAATCCTGAGTAGGTAGATGTGGAATATCACAGCCAACTTCTGAGTAGGTAGCAGTAGAAGATCACAGACAACTTCTGAGTAGGTAGCAGTAGAAGATCACAGACAACTTCTGAGTAGGTAGCAGTAGAAGATCACAGACAACTTCTGAGTAGGTACCAGAGATAGATTAGTGAGTCTATAAAGGCCAAATAGATCTCTCCTCTGAACAGGGGTGTAACTAGAGATGACTGGGCCCCATGGCAATTTTATTTTTATGGGCTAGTGTGAAATGGCCCTAAGACTTTCCATTCCCCTTCCAACCACTAACCTGTGCTCAGAACCTCCAACAAAGCAGTAAAATTTGTGCTGCAGGGTGTTATGCATTCTGGCAAAGCATGCAAGTATGAAAGGTACAACAGGTTCCTATGGAAACCTGTGTACCCTGCAGAAGCAGGGTGACATAATTATATGTCATATGACATGCCACATGAGAACCTTATACAGCAGGTTCGTCTTATGTAATTAGTAGAGATGATTTATTTTTTTTCAACTTGCTGAGTTAGTTGCAAAGCCCCTAAACATGATATCATCACCAAAGTTAGTGAAGATACAGAGAAGGGTTGTGGGAACACTAAAAAAAAAGAATGTATTGCTCTAGTATGTTCAGTTTTTGCATGAATAAAGTAAAGTGGAAAGTTTAACTCAAAAACTACATGTTATAGAGCAGTGGTTCTCAAACTGAGAAAAGGTAAGAACTGCCAGAAGTTGCAGGCCCCCTTTTGGCTACGGGCCCCACAGTAGCCGCTATGGCTGCTATGGTGGTTGTTATGTCAGTGCTTTTGAGGCTTGCAAAGCAGGATAGAGGCACAGCGGAATCCTACAAGTTCCAGGTTATACATGTGCTCCATTTAAATATTACAAGTGAATCAATGTTTTACATCAGTTTTCTCTCCTTAATACAAAGTGAAGAGATTTATTTTGAGCACAACACAATAGGCGAAGATCACTTAAAACTAGAAAAGAGTTGTTATTAAGTATAAGGACTGACTGTTTGTTTCATACTTGTGTTACGGTTTCTTTGTGTGGTCATTTAACTTTAACCTAATCGCAGAGTTTATAATACAGGAGGACTTGGCATATAAAAACTACTCTATGTAACAGGTGGAGTGCATCATTTGAAATTGTGTATTTATTTTGCACAATGTTTGTAGTACAAGTGACACAAGTGGTTATTTGTATTGACTATATTTTTTTCTTATGATGTTAACATGCACATTACTAGTAACAGAACCAAGTTTATAAAGTCTGAATACTTTAAAATGATCTTTTGTGGTATGCAAATAACTATTTTAGGGTACACTATATCATAATGCTGACATTTCTGCTATAATGTATTTGGATAGGAAGTAGACTCATAATTGTGGCCAGACTTTCAGACTTAAACCGCAAACATAACATATTCAGTTAAGATGCCTTATAGGGTATACAAGCGTTTAGCTATGATTGTTTGTTGTAATTTGTAAAGAAGAGTGAACAGTGCAACATGCTCATGTATGCCAAAATTTTGCTTGTATAAAATCAAAATGATTCTCTGCTGAGGGTCCGTTCTCATTATTCTAGCTAAATGGGCCGGATCCAGACCCTAGGCCTTAGTTTGCCCACTCCGGTTCTAGCATGAAATAACTACTGGAATGCAACATCTACTTTGGGTATAACAAAACTTGAGCACTGCACTTCCAATGGTTGGTGAACATTTAAGACTACTTAGTATGCACCATGCTCTACAAACGATGTGAATCTTGTGATAAATAAAAATCAAGAAAATGTGTTTGTTGGAAATCTCAATGCAAAATATAGAGTTGCACTCGATAAGTATGGTGCCAAATTAATGAGATGAAAATGTCTGCAGCAGGGCCAGTGCAAATGACTAACCTGCTATATTGCCACAGTGATAAGTGGACAAATTAGTAACCAGTATGAACCTTATTTAGTAATGAAATAATTGAATACAAATACCTAGGCTGTGGTACACCTATACATGAAAATATTTTTAATAATATTAGGATTTTTATTTTGGACCTGCTTGAATCAGGCATTTGGTTTTTCTGGAAGAAGTTTCATCTTATTATACTTTTATCTGGCAGGAGTAATTGTATGTACAGGTATCAGTCCATTGCTCCTGAAACCTCCCGAAACCCTCTGTTTTACTGAATATAGGCCATATAAAAGACAGACTGGAATAAATTTTAAAAGGGTAAACCCTTACAGCCGTAGAGAAATTGTAAACTTTAAGTGTTTGGCCTGTTCAGTAATACACTTTATTCTCTTCTCCTCTTACCCATTCCATCAAATCCCTTCTATCTCCCATGTGACTTGCCTTTCCTTGTCCCTGTAATACAAACCCCATGCCACTATGGAATTTACAACTTTTCTCTTGAAATAATCCATTCATCTACATTACAGCTGCTGATAGCAAGGTCACAGGACATTCCCAAATACATCTGGTTGGTGTCTGTGTAACCATGAAATGTAACCATTTTGTATTGTAATAGTTTAGCAGAATGGTTTTGGGGGGAATCAATTCTGGAGTTATTTAAAAAAAAGGTCAGTGTGATCCCATCAAGCAAACTTCTGTATACCTGACATGAGTCCTTAAAAGTATTTCTGGTCCAATGGAATAAAAAATGGCATATATTGGCAAAGAAATGCACACTTATCAAGTTATATCTTTTTAAAGACAATGCAAGTACAGCAAACCACTTGTTGATCTACCAAAAATGCCATTCACACATCAATGCTACCACTCACTAGAGATGGTCAAATTTTGTTTTCAAAAAGTTAATTGCAAAGCCCCTGGGCATGGTATCATCACTAAACTTGCTGGGGATGTAGAGAAGGGTTGGAGGTACACTACAAAAAAACAACAAACATTTTTGCATCAATTCATTTCAAAATCATGTCAAAAAAGCTTTGACTTTGAACTTAATTTATGCAAAAATGACATGTGCTAGGGCCAAACTTTTGCCAATATTCCCACAACCCTTCTCTACATCTACAACAATTTTTATGATGATACTATGCTCAGGGGCTTTGCCATCAACTTACAAAAATTCAACCATCTCTACCACTCACTGCACTCACTCACTGTACCACCACTAATTGATAAATAGCCGATAGTTTGGGTATCTTTTAAATGGAATTGTTTTGGGAAAAATCCTTTTTTCCTTTCTTCTTCAAAAAAGTCAACTGGATTGATAGATAGATAAAATAGATAGAGAAATTTAAAACACATCAGATACTTGCATGGTTGACAGATATTTTCCAGCCTGACCAATCACAGCTCTTTCAATTCAACACCCAATTTCGATCACTTCTGTATGATGAAATCCAAATTATAAACAATCCAGTTATGTGACACAGCATTTTTGTAGACTAAGTGGTGTCATCATAGAACAGTTGACTTTTGTTAAACTACTCAAATTCTTGTACTCTCTAAAATCACTAATTATTCTTTAGCGCTAACAAACTAAGGAAGAAAATTAGACTTCATGAAAACTTGTGTCTGATGAGGCCACAGGAAAGTTTGAATGTCTGACAAGATCAAATGTTTTTTCCTTCAAGAACATATGACAAGTCTTTTAATGATATAACAGAACAAATTGTATCAAATAAGAAAATGTTATTGTAGGAAAGACACTTCATAAGGCTACAACAATTCTTCTGACAAGAAGGTAAAAGATGATTGCTCAAATATTCTGAAAATCCAATAAATTGTGACCAGAATAGCTGGGCATTGTTTGTAGATAAACAATGTATATTCAGTTAATTGTCTCTAGTCAAAAATACAACAAATTTAACCATGACTTTTCTGTCATGGGTACCCACATTGGGGGGGACAGATCCCTGTCGCCCCAAAGCTCGGCCAGAGAAAGGTCATGCCCCCCAAACACATAGCGAGCTGCAGCCGTCAGCCATGGGTCGCGAGTTCCACATGGGGCGACAGTCTGTAAATCTCTGACCAATGCGATTAGTTTGAATGGGGACCGGTGTCTCCATTCAAACTAATGGCCGGCACTCACTACATGTGCCTTAAGGTCAGGCGAGAGGATAAAGTGTGCTGTTAATCTCTGTTGTTTGCCAAGAGGAGAAGTGCTACAGCTGTAATATGGGAACGAGAGCATTCTTGGACAGAGCTGCTGGCTAGTGACATTAATGAGAGTACATATAACTCAGTCCTGTTGAACATCAGTGTCACACTGCTACTTTTATCTCCTACAAGACCTCCAAAACCATTCCTTTAAATTGTTCTTCCATCTAGTCTTTGCATATTGTGTTCTCCTACTATTTGCTGAAGGCAAGATCAGGGAGAGCCTTTTTCATCTCCTGTGTTATAGTTTAGGCAAGGCTGTTTAAAATGAGAAAGAGTGGGGAGGGACCAACTGGCAGGCTGTTTAAAATGTTGCATTTTTTAGCATTAATGATTATGACAAATGCCAGTTACATGGTCATCATTTTGGCTTCAATATTTTGACTTGGAACAAATAAGGACATTAGGATTTCCGATGTTTTTTGTGTTCCAGGTCAATGACTTAAAGAATTGAGACAAGGACAGAATAACAAATATTCAATTAGCACTTCAAAAAGGAAAGGTCAACAATGGTATCTACCATATACCACCACCTTTAAAATCTGAGAGTTTTTTTTTCTTTAACCTTCCCAGTGCACTGCTAAGGTACAGATTTCTGTACCAAAAGGGTAAAGCTTTTTACATTGTAGGCATGTAACTTCCCAAAGTATGTTCATATAGGAGTCTGGTAGACATCCTGAATATAATAACATGTTCAGATGCTTTGTGAATAACTCATAAAATTAGTTGAATATGAATATTTTAAAAGAAACTGTATCAGGTAAATCAGCGCTGCAACCACAAGGCAGTGGCAGTGCAGATGTGCGAGGTTACATAGGACAGCAATTGTAACACATTGAAGCCAATGTATTACATTCAGTTCTGTACACTTGGTGTTCCCGCCCCCAGAACAGAATGTCTGTCACACCGGGAGAGAAGCAGAATGAAGACAGCTGTAGGAGGACATGGGGACACCAGATCATTATTCAGGTGAGTATTTTACATAAGGAATCCTATAGTGTTTTCAATGCAGAAAACACTATTCAATATGATTTTTATTTAAAACTCCTGCCCGTGCCCCGCTGCAGCTGCCTTATCATTAGATCGGAGCCACACGGATCAGTGAGTTTACGTTCCTGTGGCTCTGGGCTCCGCAGTTCTAACAGGTCAGAGCTGGACGAGCTGGGAACTTCAGGAACGGCAGGGGGGTTAAGTTATTTTAACTGTTGTCCAAGCTGTTTATGACAATGACTGTAAATTAGACTTGTTATTCCAAAAATGAAAAAAAAATTGGATCATTTAACATTTTACTGCAAGTGTCACTGAGCACAGAAACTTTCTTAAGGGACACAGGGGTGGAAACTTAACTGTGAGGTTTACATAAACACAAAAGAAGAAAGAGATGAATAAAAAGGAAATTGAAGTGTTTACTTAAAACATAAATTGTTCTTTAGAATTGACGCTAACCATAGGGGATTAAACACAATTACATACACTATTGTGCCATTTAAAAGGTCAAAAGGACAGGTTATAGGAAGGTTAAGCACCAAAAACATGCAATTTTTGTTAAAGATAAGATTTAAACAACATCTTGCTGGTCTGGTATGACCTGTCCATAAGTAAAAACTCTGGGTTAAAGCAAAGCTTCAGCTTTCAGGAAAAATTCTAAATCAAATCTTATCCCCCTCCTCCCCATCAATCTTTTTATTAGAAAAGGAAATTTTCAGCCTGTAAAATGTACAGATCAAACCTTTTTTGACATTCACAACTCTCTATAACAGAAACCAAAGGACACATCAGAAGAGCCTCCCATTCATCCTTGTACTTTCTATCAATAAGAGTCCTTTCACACTATGTGTGCTTTGGCGTTTGGAAACCTGTGTGCCTTGGGTTAAGCCTTGCCTAGCTGCATTTCGGTACTGTACCACAGCGCAGCTAGCCCTTGGAAAAGAACAAATTGCACAGCTAAAATCCTATTTGTACAAAACATTTGACCAGAAACAAAAGCCAACAACCATTTTAGCAGACCATTATTTTATGTGTTTTGGCTTTGAGGATGGCTTTTTATGGACCATCACTGTGTTTAATGGTCATGTGCACAGCGTACATAAATTACCGCCACCTTTATCTGTTATTAAAAACACACAACACTGACCGTTATGTACATAATCACTGTGACAAACTCCAAAATTGTTTTTAGTGTGGCGAATGAACTGGCTTCTAGTGGCTCATTAGAAAGCTGTGTGCTCATTGAAAATGTGTTATAAAGCTTTTTCTAATTACATTTTAGGCAATGAAGAAAGCCTATTACCATTTCATTGTGGCATGCTGCCAGAATATAACAGGCAAAGAGATAGCATGTGTGACTAGTTAAAAACAGCTATTTGAGAGTAGATGTAGTCTGTGATTTTTAAATAAGCAGAGTCCGCAAGAATTGCTTGGCAGGTTTTGTTTTCCAAGAGATCATACGAAACCAATTATAATCACACAATAAGGAATATAGATCCTAGTGTGATTCCCACAATGCTAACAAAGAAACTGCAATCTTCTTTTTTAAGAATAACATGTAGTCTTGAGGGTAAACAGAATGAAAAATTGGAAGCACAATTAGCAGTTCACTAGGAAAACGCGATGTCATTTCCAGTTATGTATAGCATAGAATAGGGTCTCTACTCAATCCAACAGACAGGACTATACTAAAACATTATACTTCATCTCAATGTGATGATGGAAGCCCATGCATCTTTTTACATCAGGCTTTTCCTGCCCATTGATCTTTTTTCTCCTCCACCATTAGTGAACAGCCTCAAACCAGTTGGTTGTGTGTGTGAACTGGTTTTACAAAGACCATGTGCATACAAAAACTAAGCAAAGCTTGCTGAAGCATGCAAGCATAAGTTGGAAAGTTTAAAAGAAAAAAATCTGAAAGGATAAGATTACACAATGAAGCGCATAAAGTTCATGTACATAATCCTGACATATTCTTGGCACCTGAACCGAAGCAGCAGATACTTGAAGAGTATAGCATTTCTCTCTAACACCAATCTGGATTTATCAGCATGTAGTACCTTTAGAAAAAACTGTCTTGATGTTGCACTGAATTATTAATTTGGGAGCTGATAAATGATTCTCGCGTTTTGCTAGGCAACCCGGACTAAAATAACAAAGCACAAAAGGAAGACGTTAAGGATCCCTGTAGAATTGCCTTTGCTGTGTTGTAAAAGAAACAGTGCAACCATGCCAGGAGGCAAGGCCAACAAATTTGGACTAACAAACATAACAACTTCAGGAGTCTTTGCACAATTTTTAACAGTATTACATTCAAAACTATGGCAAAGAAAGTGTTAAATGCTTCTTTTTCCTACAACTGTGTTTCCCAAACCCAAAGACCAACAGAGTATCCACACCCCTTATCCACATTTGGGATAACCAATCTCATTTATGTGGATCAACTGCCTGGTTGAAAGTGCACACACCGTTGTTCTGGGAGGAAAAATAATCCCTACACAGCAGATGGTCCTCTTCCATAGCCTGAATTGTGGACATTCCTCCAATGCTGATTATTCATTCCAAGTAATGATGTAGGAGTGCCTGCTGATGGCATTGCAAGCAATACAGGAGCAGAGTCAGCAAATTAGCACATCATTGGTTACGCATATCTTATTTCATTTCTCCTAGACCTAAACATGCGATAAACCCTTGCTGAGGGGTGTGGGGTACACTGCAAAGTGTAATCAAGATTTTATCTTTCATCTTATCTTTTCAAGCTTCATCTTTAGATGGAGCTTTATTTTACACAGAACAACTTTACTTGATGAATAAAGTAAAGTTGTGCGCTTTCAATGTTCCAATAAAGCAAAAGTCCTGTATGTGTGTTTTCTTTTCTTTTTTTTTCAAACAAGCTTTATTGAAAAATAATTATAATTACAGCATTTTTGGGTCAAAATGAGAAAATAATAACCATTAGCAAAGGTGTTTTCTTTGTATATTAGGTTTTGGGTTATGATCATGCTCTTATGTACAGTGAATCTGGAAAGTAGTTAAAGCACATAACTGTTTCCACATTTTGTTATGTTACAGTCTTATTCCAAATTGGATTAAATATTTTTTTTCCTCAGAATACATAAAACACATGTACATACGTATTCACAGCCTTTACCACGCAGCTCAAAATTGAGCTCAGGTGCATCATGTTTCACCTGATCATCCTTGAAATTCTTCTGCAGTTTAATTTGGGTACATTTGTTCAATTGATTGGACATGAAAGGCATCCACCTGTCTGTAAGGTCCCATGGCTACCAGTTCATATCACAGGACAAACTACCATATGTTTCAGACTATAAGACACACTTATACCCCACAGAAACCAGGGGGGGGGGGGCTGTGTCTTATGGTCCAAATGTGAGACTCCCCGCCAGCTCTCCCAGTAAGGAGATTAGCTGGGGAGCTGGAGGAGCTGTCAGATGAGACATGTGGCCATGACTGTGTGCCGTGATAGTACTGCTGCTAGTGAAATATAGTGGCAGAAAGTTGGTATTGCATTGATTTGATTCATAGCATTGATCTAATTCACTTGAACACTTCAAATATTTTTTTCTGGTTTCCCTGCTCTAAAAACTGGGTGCCTCTTATGGTCTGGTGTGTCTTAAAGTTCGAAAAATAAGGTTAGTATAAAGTTTGTAGACCTCCGAGACAGGATTGTCTTCTGTTGCTTTAAAGGTTTCCAATGAGCACATTATCCATAAGTGGAAGAAGTTCAAAACCACCAGGACACTTCCTAGAGCTGGCCGTCCATTTAAATTGAGCAATTAGGGGAGTAGGGCCTTAGTCAGGTGACCAAGAACCTGATGGTCACTCTGGTCCACTGTGGAGAAAGGAGAACCTTCCAGGCGGACAACCATCTCTGTAGCAATACACCAATCAGGCCTGTATGGTAATGTGGCCAGACAGAGGCCACTCCTTAGTACAAGGCACATAGCAGCCTTTTAAATGGAATGGAGCCTGAGGGACTCTCAGACTATGAGAAACAAAATTCTCTGGTCTGATGAGAAAAGATTGAACTCCATGGTGTGAATACCAGGCATCATGTTTGGAGGAAACCAGGCACTGCTCACTGATCACAAGGCCAATATAATCCCTACAGTGAAGATTGGTGGGGGCAGCAGCATGCTGGGGTGATGTTATTCAGAGTCAGAAACTGGGAGACTAGTCAGGATAAAGGGAAAGATGACTGCAGTAATGTATAGAGACATCCTGGATGAAAACCTGCTTCAGAGACCTCTTGAACTCAGACTGGGGCGACAGTTTACCTTTCAGCAGGACAACAACCCTACGCACACACAGCTAAGATACCAAAGGAGTGGCTTCAGGAAAGAGCCCAGACTTGAATCTGATTGAACATCTCTGGAGAGATCTTAACCCTCTGGGCGGTTTGAGCTTTCCGCGCCATTTTTTATGGCACAAAAATTTGTTTTACCCGCAATCGCTTGCCGGCCCTCTACACACCTCCGACATCAAATAGACGCCGTCACAGATGACGCCGAAGACACGGGGCCGGAAGGGCTCCGTGTGTCGGCGGCTCTTCTACAGAGCCGCCGACACACAGAGAGACACGGTTGTGACCGATCGCGGCACGGGCACAGTTTGATCAGCGATCAAACTGTGCCCGAACTGAGTTCGGGCAAACCGCTAGGGAGGTTAAAATGGCTGTACACCCATGCTTCCCGTTCAATCCTGATGGAGCTCGAGAGGTGCAGTAAAGCGGAATGGGCTAAACTGGCCAAAGATAGGCATGCCAAAGGAGCATCAACAAAGTATTGAACAAACAATACTGAATGTGAATGTACATGTGATTTCTCCATTTTTTTTTTATACATTTGTCAAAACTTGAAGTGAACATTTTTTCACATTGCCATTTTGGGGTGTTGTGTGTAATATTCTGAGGAAAAAAAATTTAAAAAATAATGTGGGAAAAGTGTGAATAGTTTCCAGATCCACCAGAGATATATTTTCCACTGATGAAGCAAACAAAACAATGTCTTGAATGATATATGGAATATGTTATATTTCTGGCAAACACCAGTTATATTTTGTAGGTTTCTATATAGTAAAGGAGTTCCTAGCACTAACCAGCAAATGAAGAAAAGTCCATATACAATCTATGTTACTTTCATGTATTTTCCTGTGAAATCTTTCAGAAAAATATCACAATTGAATCTGCTGAGAATATATATCTCCTGCAGCATGTGAAAGCTCTACTCTGATGTTTAAAGGAACAGGGAAGCATACCACACATCCGGAATACAAAATGATTCCTGTTTTTTTGATGTTTGATGTATATTCAATCTCTTACACTGGATGAAAGTAAACATGACCTGTTTCATCCACAATTTATCATTCTGGAGAACACTGTCTTACCAGAATCGAATATACAGCTTAGTCAGAGAACATGCTGTCACAGTATCTCTGGTGCGGCAATCTATAAAAGTCTCTATTCAGAAACTTAACAGGCCACAACAATATTTGCTGCATTCAAGGTCACACAATTTAGCCTCTGCTGCCAAATCACTCATGTTAAAAATCAGATTACACACAAGCTGCATTTCATAAAGATGTACTTTCTATTCTATATACCTCAGAGACCAGGAAGGTTGGGAGGAAGAGCAAGACTACAAAGGCACTTTGCAGCTGTATAGAGTAGCTTGCCCATAATTTAAGCTGACTACGACGTCAATCCAGAAAACCCATTACTCTGCGGGGAGGCAGATTATAAAATAAAATATGCACTCCAAATATGTGCTTTGATATTTGCCAAACCTGTCTGTAGAAGTCAGCTTATATTACCAAGCCAGACATAAAAACGTAACCGCTAGGATATGTTTTACCATACTCCAAATGACCACACTGCTATTATAAAAGTTTACAGTAAAAAGGCTATGAAAATGAACGGCTTCAGGAATATAATGTTCTAATGCGATGTTCTCTGCTGATGAAATCCTCTGGGGTTTTTTATGCTGACATGGCGTTTAGTCTTATCCGATTCTGAAGAGTGTGTCAAGGGAAAACAAGTCGGAATTCTAAATAAGGGATGCAAAATTGATTAAAAAAATTATTTGGGCTTCAGCAAAATCCTCATATGCTTGTCCTTTGCTTTTTAATGTCGACACTGTATGTCTGTGTTTGTTGTTCTGCTATTCTGGAAAATTCTGGAAGTCATAAGGGAAAAATGAGCTTTTGTTGCTGGAGTCCTGTAGACTGCACAGGAAGCACGTACCATTGGTAAACAATATGATACAATAGCATAAATTTTCAGGCATGGTTTGCCAATAGTAAGTATAGGACACGGTATTGCCGACATGGCCTATACCCCCTGATAACAGTGGGTAAACCACGACCAGACGGTATGTACACGCACACACCCCGACATGTCCATAATGCTCCCCGCGGTTTAAGGGGCGGCATAGTGTAGACCCAGCCTTAGTTTGAATTTCCAGTGGCTTGATCGTGGAATGCAAGAGATTCATCAGCCAATTATTTACAAACCTATAGTGCTGGGTGGCACAATGTGATTAGGAATATCTGCCCATTTATTAGGATCTCTCATGCACACCACAGCCCATTAAAGCCTCTGTATAGTAATGTGCTTTGGTGTGTTCCTGTGTTTCCTGTCTGTCTACAAGTATCTTTGTTGCCAACAGTGACCCAGCCTGATTTCTGCTATTGCTTGAGCTCTGCCTGCCCTGACTTTACATTGATCCTGACCATTTCTTCTGCCTCATTCCTCTGTACCATACTTCTTTGGGTCATGATCTTTTGTCTATTACCCTTGGCTAGTTTACTGGATTACCCAATAAAGCCAGTTAAGTGAAAATTTGTTGTTGATAATGATTGTGTGCCCAGCATTACATTATATGTTATTTTGGACTATACAGTCCATGGTGTGTTAGAAACCTTTGGCTGAAAGCCAGCTTTTTGACAGCATTGTGCTGCTAGAATTCTATAATGGCAATCAGATTTCATACAGGCACCCAAAAACAAGATGGAGTCAACATCTTTCCATTTTAATTGGCTACAAGTGTACATACTTGAAATGCAATCATTTTAAACAATTTTGATGGGGCCAATACATTTGTGCAGCCAATTTTTGATGCTTTGTGTGAAAATCTCAGTATTTCTATAACATATAAACTCCTGATCCCTAGGGATCCCACATAACCTGCCTTCAATGTAAAAACATGTCTGTCTGAACATAAATTCCCCAGAGTCCTTTTGCAGAGGACCAAAGCTAAAACACCAAAATAGCAAATTTCCTAAAATACTGTTAAATAACCTCTTAGACATTTGTCCCTACTGTAAAAGGCTGGCAAGGTAATGCTTAGATTTCTCTTTTTGGCTTAAATATATATAACGTTATGCTGCTATATGTCATTAATTTAGTACCAGGGACGTGTACAATTCCTGGAATGTTTGCTTTACATTGAATAGGAATTTCTGATGCCAGTAAGTTTCTAGAATTGTAGAGTTTACAATTACTACTTCATCACACTTCCTCTTTAGAAAATGACTTTAGCAAATGCCTAACAAAGAATGTTTGTAAAAAAATATGCATTGTATACCAGAAAGATTTTTTTACACATTTCCCCATACGTAATCAGTGGTTCAGCTCTATCATACTGTATCTTGTAAGTAAAAAGTGTTGCAATGAGTGCAGAGGTCTGCATCTTAACACAATCTAGAAAAAAACTAATCTTTTTGGGGTTTGATATATAATAATGAACCCTACTGGAAGTAGGAAGTCCAGGATCTGCAAGTAATCTCAAGGTTACTGAAGCTATCCTTTCTTGAATCCTTGCTGAATCTCATTCCCGCCAATCTTCTAGGTCTTTCTGCCGTTGCATGTCAGGCTATGCAATATCTGTATAATGCTTTTAGTTATTGAAGGTGAACTGGTAATTTATGGTATGTGCATACTTGTACACATCCCACTTGATCGATAACCCTGCAAAATAATACTGAAATATGCTAAACTGTCATTTCTCATAGCTGGTTCAAAACATATATTTATATGTTGGCGAACCTGTCAAAAATTGGGCAAATTAAATTCATTATAGAATAAAGAAATATCTAAAGATAATTACAATTTGATAGTCCAGTTTTCTTTAGATTTATCTTCAGCTACATAATGGAATTGACTACTTGACAGATTACACATACAGGGAGTGCAGAATTATTAGGCAAATGAGTATTTTGACACATCATCCTCTTTAGGCATGTTGTTTACTCCAAGCTGTATAGGCTTGAAGCCTACTACAATTAAGCATATTAGGTGATGGGTATTCTCGTAATGAGAAAGGGGTGTGGTCTAATGACATCAACACCCTATATTAGGTGTGCAATAATTATTAGGCAAACTCCTTCCTTTGGCAAATGGGTCAAAGAAGGACTGAC
Organism: Ptychadena robeensis; assembly: GCA_036250615.1. Classification (NCBI taxonomy): domain Eukaryota; kingdom Metazoa; phylum Chordata; class Amphibia; order Anura; family Ptychadenidae; genus Ptychadena; species Ptychadena robeensis. Next base: position 135,737,707 of record CM070032.1, on the reverse strand, counting down.
AGGCTTAGAAAAGTCAAAAATCGTGAGATATCTTGCAGAGGGATGCAGACATCTTAAAAATTGCAAAGCTTCTGAAGCGTGATCATCGAACAATCAAGCGTTTCATTCAAAATAGTCAACAGGGTCGCAAGAAGCGCGTGGAACAACAAAGGCGCAAAATAACTCCCATGAACTGAGAAAAGTCAAGAGCTGCAGCTGCCAAGATGCCACTTGCCCCAGTTTGGCCATTTTCAGAGCTGCAACATCACTGGAGTGCCCAAAAGCACATGGTGTGCAATACTCAGAGACATGGCCAAGGTAAGAAAGGCTGAAGAAACGACCACCAATGAACAAGACACACAAGCTGTGAAACGGTCAAGACTGGGCACCAGAAATATCTCAGACTGATTTTTCTAAGTCTTTATGGACTGATGAAAGGAGAGTGAGTCTTGAGGGCCAGATGGATGGGCACGTGGCTGGATTGGTAAAGGGCAGACAGAGAGTACTGGTTTGGGCTGTATACCAAAGATGAGCTTGTGGGGCCTTTCGGGGTTGAGGATGGAGTCAAGCTCAACTCCCAGTCTACTGCAGTTTCTGGAAGACACCTTCTTAAGCAGTTGGTACAGGAAGAAGTCGCCACCTTCAAGAAAAAACATGATTTTCATGCAGGACAATGCTCCATACCACGCGTCCAATACTCCACAGCGTGGCTGGCAAGAAAGGGTATAAAAGAAGAAAAACTAATGACATGGCCTCCTTGTTCACCTGATCTGAACCCCATTGAGAACCTGTGGTCCATCATCAATGTGTGATTTACAAGGAGGGGGAAAAACAGTACACCTTCTGAACAGTGTCTGGGAGCCTGTGGTTTGCTGTGCACGCAATGGGATGTGTGAACAGATCAAAACACTGACAGAATCCATGGATGTCCTTGCAAAGAAAGGTGGCTAGATTGGTCACTGAGTTTGTTTGTTGTTGAATGTCAGAAACGTATATTTGTGATGTTGAGATGTTATATTGGTTTCATGGTAAAAATAATAATTGAAATGGGTATAAATTTGTTTTTTGTTAAGTTGCCTAATAATTATGCACAGTATAGTCACCCTGCACACACAGATATCCCCCTAAATTGCTAAAACTAAACAAACTAAAAACTACTTCCAAAAAATTTCAGCTTTGATATTAATGAGTTTTACTGGGTTCATTGAGAAACATGGTTGTTGTTCAATAATAAAATTATTCCTCAAAAATACCACTTGCCTAATAATTCTGCACTTCCTGTACTATAAATAAAGTACTTTTTCAAACTGCAGGTTGGGCTTTAAGGCTATAATCACCTTGTCGGTTGACACTCAGCAGTCTCCCTGAAGCTGCACCGCAGTGGGCAGAAAATGCATAGCATAGTGTAGCTGGTTGTCAATCAACTGCCCCCATGTTATGCCTATGGGCAGTCTCCTGGTAATCGCTAACTGAACACAATATACCCCGTTTTTTCACCCAACTATGTGAATGATTCCCTGTGTTCATGTGCATCATTTGGGTCTGACAATTCTGGGTCACCCCTGGGGACCGATAAGCCAGTGAGGTAATATAAAACCCCAGTAGAAAGCACACAAAAAAACTTTGTGGCATCTGCTTTTAGACACATAAAACCTTTAAAATAATACCATGTAAAGTAATTTTTACAGACATATGTTAAGGCACAACAATCATCCATGTATAACCAATAAAATTTATCTAGCTATGCAACATGTTTGATTAGCTAATCGACCTGATGAAAACAATGAATCAATAAAGTATTAAAAATAGGTATGCAAACCCTAACCATGGGTCATCAAGTACCCAGAAAAACTACTGATTGGCTGGCATTGCAGGCACAGAGAATCACACCAAAGTCATTCTAAAGTATATAAAAGGTCTTTAATTTACAATGGACCGAGAAAACATACAACAGATCATTCTATGGATAGACAATCACATAGTAATAATAAAAAATTGAAATGGATAGTTTTGGTTGTGGCAATGGCCCCCGTGGACAAATCACCACACCCAGGAGACTAAACCGTCAATATCTAATTGGTTTAAAAACAGTACATTGTATATTACAGGCTTCAGGACCTGACCGGGCCCCCACCTGCCGATACCAGACATATGCAACCGACACCACCACCACCACCATCTAGGAGCAATTCAAGCTGGAGTGTCTATTGGTTAGCCTATTGTAGCTGGCACCCCACTATCTGTCTAGGAGCCTGATTTACGTCCTTAGACACTGTCTAACTATATTACATTGCAACGAGTTCTTGTTTACCCACATCCATGTAGATACACCTCCCTGAGGAAGCCCAGCAGGTGAAACGCGTCGGAGGAGAGTGGGGAGCCTCCTGTGCTTCAATATAGTTGTAACACCTCCATTTCTTGGATTCTGTAATATATGATGTACTGTTTTTAAACCAATTAGATATTGACGGTTTAGTCTCCTGGGTGTGGTGATTTGTCCAAAACTATCCATTTCAATTTTTTATTATTACTATGTGATTGTCTATCCATAGAATGATTTGTTGTATGTTTTCTCAGTCCATTGTAAATTAAAGACCTTTTATATACTTTAGAACAACTTTGGTGTGATTCTCTGTGCCTGCAATGCCAGCCAATCAGTAGTTTTTCTGGGTACTTGATGACCCATGGTTAGGGTTTGCATACCTTTTTTCTATAACGCCTACTGGCTAGGGCACACTTACTAATTATTAGGCTATCCCCCACCTTTATTTAAATACTATGTATCAAAGTATTAAACATATTGATTTTATATATGGCTCATATAAGTGCGAAATGATAATTAAAAATTGATTGAGAAATTTTTTCCTATTGGTTAATCGTCATATTGAAATTTAGACAACAAAATTATTGTAGCCTTGTGCAACCAAAACTTATAACCTAAAATAGTTTCTTATTGTATTGTAACTAATACTTGTACTGGCTCATTATTTTACTGATAAATAAAAAAAGCATTGCTTCTTACTAAAAGTCCAGAGTAGTAGAAAAGGCACTTTAATACACTAACAGATTTGGAGTACCAAAGCATGCAGTTTTACAGTTCCCATCAACACTGTACTTTGCCATTAAGGCCCCAAATATTTATTTCAGCAAATAATACAGTAGTAACACAAAAAATGGTGGCAGGGTTGACTTTTACCAAATGATTGGGATTTCAATAAAAAAATAAACAACTTAAAAAATTACATTTCAAGACAAGACCAAAAAATATCAAACCTACAAAACCTGGCTATAGTTACACCTTTCATTATCTTTTTGTTCTCAACCTTGCCACTGGTTAAACAATGAGGATAACTTTAAAACAGGCACAACAAGTTTATAATGGCACACCCAAAAAGTTTTAAGTTTCAAGGGTACTTTTTACTAACTCCAACTGTTGCAGCTAACTAAATGAATTATTCATATGAGATATTGGTTCCCAGAGTCCTGTAAATGTAAATCTGCAGCCACCAGTCTTTGGTAAAGTATACAGATTTTGTTCCCTGTAAACTGATGCGGTCACAGCCAGTGAACAGGGCATTTATGTTTGGAACTCTATACTCTGAAACATCTACAATAACAGTTCAGGCCAACATCTGTATAATTGTCATAAAACCCCATTGCAGATGTAAAAACTAGTGCATCAGAAGCATATGAGTGTAAATTATACATTTGCTGTGTGTATGACTATAAAATTCATGCACCTAAATATGAAGAGGTACACTTCCAAAATAAGTCATTAGTATTGTGTTTTTCCTACACCTGATATATGGATATTACTGAGGCCACCAACCCTTCGAACAAAATGAATATTTGTAAAAACCAAACTGTTATATAAAAAATATGCAAAGCTTGAGTGTTCAAGTCAGATCATACTTTCCAATTAATTTAATGCCTATGATGATACAATGGAAGAGATTGGAAGAGCAGATATACATTCTCTAAATCAAATTCTGCTGCAGCAAAGTCCTGGCAAACGCAGTATTAGCTAAGGGTTCCCTGATTACACATACCACAAATCAGTTAAGCTTCTAATTCCCAAGTTGTCAGAAATATATGTCTCTACAAAAACTAGATCAGTGGAATAGGGGTGGTAGAATGTACTTCAGAGAGTTACACCGAAGCTTTGTTCAGAATTACCTCTTGGTTGTTTGCCATACTGTAACAGTAATGGCTCATTTACATGACCTTGCACTAATTTTATTATTTAAGTCAGTGAGGTAGTTTAAAGAACAGAAAATTTCAGTTTAAAAAACTTCTGTCACATTTTACAGCTTAAGCTGGCCCTAGATGTTTAGATTTGCGGCCAATTTTGCCACCAGTCAACCACCGTACACGCTTACAGCGGCCAATCTGCCGCAAAATCGGCCACAGATCTAATGCTTAAAAGGTCTGTAATATCTTTGACCAATTCCCATCCAAAGTAATGGCCAGCACACAAAGGGTGCGTGGCCATTTCTGCACAGGCACGGACGATCTCATGATCAATCGTCCAGAAAACAAGACGTCTATGACCAGCATTAGTAATTTGTACTTTCTGTACAGATGCCTATGCTTTAAAGCATCATTCATGCATTCTGCCACAAGAGGGCGCCTGGAAAGCTCAAATGATTTGTTTTCTTAACACACATGTACATGGACTCTTAACAAGCCAAGGTTAGTGCATTAGCAACTTCCAAATAATTTGTAGAAGGGAAAAGGTAACTTACATGAAATAACACCATCAATATATAAAAATCAAATGTGGTTTGCCAGTATAAGAAAGGATCACAGCCTTAAAACTTAAAGTGAATATATGAAATATGAAAAAAAAGAAATACATTTGTACTGACCTCTGAGCTGTTACACTGCTGGAGCAGTGCTCCACAATCCTGAAAACTATACTTACCTGCTGTGCTCCAGTCTGTAGCATATGCCATGTTTAACTCCCTGTAGATGTAAGTCTCCTGGGGTTTATTGAACTGCAGTAATGTGTTATTACCACAAGATGGAATATATATATAGATGACATATAATGTTTTCAACTGTGAAAACATACCTCCATAGGCTAGTAAGGAAAAGTGATAATGTAAATGACTTTTTATTCCTGACAGCATACTGTATGTGTCAAACTGTCATTCCCATAGAAGGAGTAACAAGGTACATTGGGTATAATCTCAATGTATGTATGTTTTTTTAAATCTTTTTTTACAGATCATCTGTATGATGGAGTGTTTGGCTGCGAGGGACATGAAGTACAAGAGGTAATTTTAGGTTTACTTTAAGGAAACCTCTTCAATTCGATTGGTTGTCTTGGCATTAGTATCTGACAACAGGATATTTACATTTAGTAAGGGTATTCTTTAAGAAAATTTAATTAAATTAAAAAAGGCACCTTCATTGCTAATACATTTTGCTTGGTTGTCTTGACGAAGGAAGAAACTGCTCAAAATCCATCAGCAGCCACATGGATTTTATTTTGCATTGCCAAAAAAACTTTTCACTGGATTTGACAGATCTGCTGGCCATTTGTGTATACTATTTGACCAGCAACAATCTTTTAAAATCCTGGAGAAAAGAAGACCAATCAAGTATGAGGAAGTGCAAAGAGTATGCACATAGGAAAAGACAGAGGTAATACATTCATTGGAACTGTTTTAATGATGTCATCTAGGGGAAGTGACACTGTGAAACTGTGTTAAAAGAACAAGGTCATATAGGGTCATGTTATATGGCAAAGATACTTAAATCCCACCACTGTATAGATAAAAAATATTCTGATTGTTAAGCCAACTGAAATGAAACTTAGTTCTAATAACGATCCCTCTTGTATGGTTTAGATTAAGATCTAGAATCATAGAAGAAAAGGGTCAGTGCCGCCTGGGTACTTTTCCTACCTAAAGATGTATCTATATTATTTTAATGTTTGAACCAAAGCATTGTAATTTCCTCAATCTGTGTACCTCTTGCAATCCCATTCTAAGGTGGTCAGAATACACATGGGTCAATGCTAGGCGATGTTCAGACGGTGTTAAGGAATGCGTTGCGTTAACACATCTGCCTGCAGGGGTGGTGCTAGGACATATTGGGATATGCGTTATTAACACATCCAAGTTTTTTTGCATACTTCCCTCTTGTCTGATGTGTCAAAAAGGCATACCTATACAATCATTGCAATCTCTATTGGTGCCATAAGGCACCTATACCTGCATTGGGTTGCGTTAAGTTAATGTTGGCAAAGGACATTAACACAACACAACCCAACAAAAGGCAATCGATGCATGTGTGTACTAGTGCATTGTATAATGGATCTGTCAACAAATTGACACCATCTGAGCCAAGCCTTAAGGATATGAGATCAGAGTGACAAATGCGCTAATTTATCTTTTGCTCCTTGTTTCACTCTCCTCTCCTAGACCAACAGATGAGCTTCATGGAAACAAAAACCTGCATGTATGCATTTCCTGGTCTTTTTAGGGTGTCAAGGTGTTTGAAAAGATATATAATAAGCCCCCCCCCCATTGCTATGCTGTGTGGCACAGCTCTGAACAGAATTGGGTGAAAAAATACTAGCCAATTTGAACATAAAACAGCTCTGAAATTTGTATCTGTATAGTGAAACTTTCAAACTGAAGTTCAACTTTAATTGTAACCTTAAACCTAATCTTCCATTTAGCTGGAATGTGCCAGTGCAGATGCTTAGAAAAACACCTTTAGGGTAAAATCAAGTTAAACAGGTAAAAGAAAGTACATGCAGGTATAAATGGCAGGAATATTAGTTTTTTGTGTTTGTGCCAAAAAGTTAGGACTGAGCTCCTTAGGGTTAATGAAAAAATGCACAGTAATGTTGTAAAGTAACAAAATATCATCAGGAAATTCCCATCCTGATTAACTGGACAGCAGGGACACTGACATTCCCAGTGAAAAAACAGCAGCTGGACTGTTATTTTAACAAACGTGATTCCTGTTTTATCATCCAAGGGTACTTAAGAATGTCCTTACCTCTAACAAGAAACAAAGCTTAAGTACACAAAACACCATCTGTGTATGTGGCTGTTAGTTTATTGATTCCGTTTTATGTTGCGACAATTGTCCTTAGATGATCTTTCACCTTAGAAAACTGTTACCATACCATATATATATATATATATAATATATATCTAATAACATAATTAGTACCTATGACTAGTTTAGCATATCATGAAAAGTCAATATGAACATAATTTACTACTATGCAAAACATGTCTTTTCAGACACCCATAAAGTAGATATAAAGTAGAAGGAACAACTGAGAGTCAGCCACTAAAGGACAAACCACAAAACTTTAGAGGGTTTACAGTGCCTAGTGTGTAAAGGTTGCCAATGCTGAGTCTGACTAAGTAATTTGAGTTCCAAACTTTTTCTGGCATAAACTGTGTGGCAGGAGCTTTATGGAATGGGGTTTCACTGTTGAGCAACTACAAGCTTTATTCACAAAGTGTCAGATGGAGTAGTGTAAAGCACACTGCCACTGGGCTCTGGGTCAGTGGAAACATATTCTGTGGAGTGCACTTCTGTCTGGTGATGATAACGTAATGAGCTTCTAGCTCTATGACTAAGCTCGAATGAGAGAAACAATGTGTTGTACTACAATGTGTTATGTGGACTTTTTTCTGGAGTGCGGATCCTTCCTTGTATATTGGTTACAATGTTATGAGCTTGTTTATCAGGAGTTAAAGTAGTCCTCTCCTTCAGTGAAAGGGTATCTGCTTTCATACCAAGATATAATGGTAGACATTAGGGCAATAATGGCATGGTTAGGAAGAACATGACTGCCCTGACCTGAACCTTGTTAAATAGACTTTTGGGATAAACTAGATTTTAGATTGTAAACAGGTCCTCTCATCTAACAGCAGTACCTGACCTCAGAATTGCTTCCCTGCATAAATGGGTAAAAATGTTGTGGAAGCTGTTTTGGCTGCTAACTCAATACCTCTTGGTTTAGATTGGGATGTCCTGTAGGTGTACTGGCCAGGTGCACCAATACTATTTTATAAATGTAAAAGTACAGCCTGTGGGAAGCATATAAAATGGTAGACACTACCTGTGAGTGTTAAAGTTTTATTTGCCTGTTTCTTTTTGACACAGCATCCACACTCTTCTCTTTGTGCTCCAGGTGTGAGTGTGTCTCTGCTTCCTCATTTTACAATGCAGTACATTTGACCTTTGATTTTGTGAGATAACAACTACCCTATGTGACAGAGTAGGTTGAAGGCAGGAGTAGAGACATCCCAAAGTGGGGAGGAATACCCAAAGCTGACTTTAAAGACGCACCGAACCATAAGACGCACCCAAAGCTATTTACATATAAGAGGAGATATGTGTCTTTGTTACAAAATGTATGTATTTCAATACAGAATGTTAATGTAAATACACAACTCATGCTATATAATTGTAAAATGTGTCTCTCCATAAGTTGGTCAGTGTGTTCAGAGAATGGGTACTGCTAGTGCTAATGCAGATAAGATCTCTTTTTAGCAGTGGCTTTTTGTCTTGGCTGGAGGGAATGGAACAAATGTTTGCCTTCTGGGATGCATAGCTATTGCTCCCAGGATGGTTAGGACTAGAGATGCTCCGATCAGCATTTTTGGGGCCGATCACCGATTACCGATCACCAAG
>CM070032.1:135710203-135720606 GCA_036250615.1 Ptychadena robeensis | reverse complement strand
GACTAAAGCCGGGCCATACACTGGACGATTTTTTGTTTGATTCCCGAACAATCGATCAGCGTGCGCATTCACGGCGTTCGAATGCAGCCCACCTTGAGCGATCAATCCCACTCAAATGGAAAATCGATCAAACAGGTATCCTAAATGTCGGTATTGTACAGGGAGCAATTCCCCACGGTAGTGCGCACCTGAACGATCTTTGTGCGATTGTGCATTGTTTTTCACATAAGCTAGCTTTATGGGCAAGCAGCATTATCACAGTTTATCAGTTCAGCAAACAACTATAGTGCGAAGGGTTTAGAGAAATTTGGAGGAGTTTAAAGGCTTTTCGCAATGCGTGAATTCTAATTTTACACTCAAAACAAGCCATATGATTTCCAAATAGCACATACAAGCAGGACGAGACCTTTTAAAGACAAGTTATAAACAAGCTTTAAAGGTTTTGGGGAAGAGACAAGTATAACGGCTAACTGTTAAAACAATTGTTACTATAAACCATATGTACAGAATTCTTCAACTGTACAAAAAGTTGTAAGAGGTGGGCATATTTATATAGCTGTCTGTGAGTTTTATCTCTCATTATAAATGTACCTTAGCAAGTCTCTTATTGTATCTTGTTGCTTGTCTGCTCGGGATATTCCTGGCTTGTAAATGAGTTTTCATTCTGACATGAATAAGAGGTGCATTGAAAAATACTTCACCATGAATAGAACTCTTATTACTGGATATAAATCATTTTATACTGATGCATTTTGTAATGCTGTCCTTGTAGTCAGATGCAGTTATGTTTGGATTAGCTCTTTTGGTTTTTTTAAGCTTCATCATTGTAATCCTGTTATCCTGATTTTTCATCTTACATATCACTATCATTCAATTTTAAACTAATTTATAGCTTCTACCTTCCCTTCCCAAACCTCTTCTATTACCTTAAATTCTCTTAAAAATATATTCATTTTTTTACTTTGTTCTTTACAGATCATCTTATCATTCAACTAGCTGGGTAAGCACGCTTACGCCTAATCGGGAGATCAAACCACAGGTACCTTTACTTAAGTATACTTATAAAAGCCACCTTTATATTTATAGGACTGGCTCGGTGAATTAGGACACTAATTACTGGTACAAAGCCTACTGATCATTGATAAACATCTTCTGACAAGCTACTTTTATGTTTAAGGTACCTCTTTTATTGTTCATGTAAATTTTACAATTGTGAACCCCTTAATAGATGCAGTGATCCAGTCACAGTCACCATGATGTGGGGACACCCACTTATCACTGAATCACCTCTCACCATCACATGGACGTTTCTCTCAGGGTTTAAGGGATTCACAAATGCATAAGCTGAATGTATCTGAATGGGGCAGACCAAACTGGTTCTGATCTGCGGATTGGAGAGACGTTGTTATATGGGTATCGGATTGGGGATCCCTCTGTAAAGCTAGCCATACACGTGTCGGATTCCATGGCCAATTGATCACTCACCCGATCGATTCCGGCGATTCTGCCGGGAATCGCAGGTGTGATCAATCGGCCAATTAAGAGTATCCATCGCTGCATACCACCTTGTCCAACGGATTCCGGGACGATTCCGTGTCCGATTGTCCACCTCACAAATGGCAACTCCCCCTGATCTGGGCAGAATCAATCTGATGGAACCAACATGTTGGTTCTCTGTCGGATCCGATTCTGGGCCCCTGAACGATCGGACCTGATCGATTGGACAAGGTGGGCTGCATGCGATTCCGGCACGATCGTTTGGCGTGCACGTGCCCGGAATCGATCGTGCCGGAATCCGGAGGGAATCCGACACGTGTATGGGGGCCTTAAGAGTTGATGTGAATGGAGGCTTGAGAGGTTCAGGTCGATTGATTGTATATGCAGGCTTCCCTACCCTGGGATTATCAATACATACACACTTGGTTTTTCCTCTTCACACACATCTTTGCACTCACTATGGAACTTTTCAACTCAAATAAATTGTGAGTGGATTGATAAATCTTGCTACCACACTAATATATAGGCCCTCATAGGTTCACGCAACCACACATAGCTATTCACTTCTGTCTCTTTTTTCACGCAACCACACATAGCTATTCACTTCTGTTTCTTTTTTATTTCCTTTTTTCTTTTGGTGACTCACCTTATACCCTTGGACATACACACCCCCACATCCTAATAGATATACACTTTATGCTTGCATGTACACAAGAATGGGCACACTTTAGACTAACACCCACACATTCACCATAATCACCTTTAAGCCAACACGACCACACATTCCAACACACACTGGGTATCCACACACACAATTTATTTATGCCATCATATTCACTTCACTACGTCTATGATCTGATCACATGATTTTCATAGGAGTTGACATTTCATCTTTTATCTTTATTTTTTAGTCATATCATAAATCTTGGTTAGAAATACACCTCCATTGAGGCCTAACGAACAACCTTTCCTGGCGTGGAATCGTTAAGAGCAAGGCGGTCGATGCTCCCCGTTCCCCAAAAAGGCACCGGGATCCCCACCTATCCCTCAGTCCCCTAGGGGACCCCTCCCCACAACGGGACCTCACTTCCCTCCTCGTCCCGTCCCACTCCTGTACCCTTTGGGTTTCCCCTGTTGGGGTTTCTCCCAACCCCTATCACCCTATCGCTCTTCCCCGGACCACACACCCAAAGAGAGCACATTCAGGGTAAGCATACATATTCTCTCGTATAAATTAACCTATAATAAAAATCAGGACTGGCTCCATTAACCTATAGACATTATGCTTCTCCCTAGAACAAAACATTCTCTGCTACTACTACTGAAGAAGCGGCGCAAAGCCGCGAAACGCGTCGAGGCGATTGTACAGACAAGACGTTTATACTGAATATTTATGTTTGATGAGACAAGATCCAACATATATGTTTGTACTGGATCCTGTCTCGAAATTTTTGTGTGAAACAGTAAATATAATTCTTATTTTGAACTACATCTAAACTTCTCCATTTTTTGACCATTAAAAAGTCCCCTGGTTATCTGCCAATATAACATATTGACAGATAGGTGCCACCATAGAAGGTTGAACCTCATTAGGCCCAACCTCACGTCCTGCAAATTGAATTATTAGGACTTTGGTCATCACATTTGGGTCCTCGGTATACCCCCATTCAACGATGCATGTAAACCCTTTATGAAGCTGATGACATTCCACAAAATTTTGTAAATGTGGGTAGTCAGTCCTTATGACGCTTACGCCCCTAAAGGGGCTTCCTAAGGGTATGAGAGGGATAACTGACATACACTCTAAGAGTAAAATAAAAGATTTCAGTACACACAAATTCAATACATAATGTATTTAAATGCAGGTATTGGTGTATTTATAATTAATACAGATGCTGTTACCTTAACACTGAGTATGCATGCCCCTATTTGCAGTCTCCAAAATCCAGCGGAAGGCAATAAGATGGTCAATGAACCTGGAGTCATATGGCAAGCATGGTGAAACCTGATCCCTATTAGGCTATGTCCCCATAGATTACAATCGCAGCACAGAGATCGCAGGAGATCGCTAGTATTGATGAGCGGCCTAGGCAATATTCGAATTTGTGATATTTCGCAAATAATTCTACTAATATTCGATATTCTCGAATATTTACAATTCAAGTGTATTTGCAATTATAGTCGCATTGCGGTTACCTTAAAAATGAGTGGTCACATGTGGTATTGATTTAGAATATTCAAGCTCAACACTTATCGCTAGCATCCATTGGTTTTTGTAATGGTGACATTTAGCCATTCATTTTATTTTAATAAATTTGTATTAGTTTTCGATAGCATATACAACCAGGATTTACAATAAAAATATAGTATAGATAAAATCCAAGAAAAGAAAGACAAGAATATAGTTAATCAAATAGCACTCCCTTCAACAAGCTATAGCAGTGTACAAAAATACGAGCAAGTGAACCATCAGACATTACCACTTACAGTCACAAGTAAGACCAGAACCTAGGCAGAAGAATGAGCCACTATGCATTTCTACTAGCAGGAGCCTCCTCGCATGACATCTGCATAGTCCGCGGACACAGTGTTACAGTCCCATACACACCATATATCATGAAATGTGCTTTCCCTGCCCTCCAATTGGAACATCAGCTCCTTCAGATCCATTTTATCTCCTATCTTAGGAACTACCAGTCCCTAACCGAGGGAGTCTTATCAGATATTCACAGTCTGGGGATAATAATTTTGCAGTATTCAGGAGGTGAGGGACTATGGACTTTATATTTCTTGTAACGCTATTTGCAAGTGGTCACTGATCAGAATATGTACAGCTGTCCAAATAGCCATTCAATTTTAAGTACAGTATGTTTGCCCATGCTGCTTGTGATACCATGATATGCATATTGTTGCAGCAATATTCTAGAAACAGAAACAGAAGACTTATAGAATTATCTATAACCCCCTGAATAGTGATGGACTGTGGTTTGAGGCAAAGGGTTCAGGAATCTTCCAATGTTAACCAATATTCAGATCTCCATCCACAGGTCAACAGCTGGATATGGGTCAAATGTAACACGTTTAAACGCCCAGATCTCATACCTCAGTGGTACAACCCTGAAATTTTCTGGGTTAGTAACTAACCTCTGAGACTTCCTGCAGTCCAAATGTCACCCTTTCATAGTCATATTCCAGCTGTCACACTGTGCTTTTCACCCTCTTTTTACCCTTACATATTCCTACTCTTACTTTCACACCCCAGATCTCCAACAAGTCTAAACTTTTTTGGGGGATGAGTAATTTACATTCCCAGTGTCACACCCCTAACTGCATTCTTTCATAGTTATTAATGTTTCACTGCAGTTATCCAAGTGACATAAATTGTATACATTTGTCATTAAGCTGTAGCCTCCCAGATACTGAGAGAGCCTCCAAGCTGTTAAGTTGAGTTAAGTTGATATGAGTTTTGTAACAATAATGCAGGTATGCATAGCTAGGTTTTGGCCCCTTTTGCGTACCAAAGCAACACTTATGTGTACCCCTGTATATAACACACAGGGAAAGATCCGGATTGTTTAAGGAAGTCAGACTTGAAGAGTCTCACTCCTCAATCTTACATCTTGGAGGACAAGGCACTCTAAGCATTTCGGCGCAGGAGAGAAAAGAAGGTGAAAAGGTGTGATTTGTATGTACAGGGATCGTTTTGCCTGGATGAAGAGTACATGTAGGTAAGTAATGTTCATTTGGTTTTTGAGATTTCTTTAAACATTTAAACCCGCTTTAATGGGCCTTAAATGTCAGTAGTGTTTTAAGATCAAATGTTTCTGTTTTAGGATCACATAATTTCCACTTTTTCATATCAGTATGCAATTAAACATCCATAAAAGGAGTGATGATCTTATTTTGATCATGCTTACCTCAGGGCATCACTGGGGTGGTGTGTAGGTGTTTCCCACTTTGTAATAGCCCCAACAAAGAATTGTGGTCAATTATGATTAGAGGTTGATGGTTATGTATATAGAAAATTTGTCTGTGTAACTTTCAATGCAGAGCCGAGGTAAGGGACCCGACTGTCACTGCGTTCACAGATGTCCTGCTCTTCAGGTGGTGCCACAGCCAGGGAGAGAGGAGGGGCTGCGAGGGACCTTGTTAAATTACTTAGTACTTACAAGTACATTTTTTGTTTTTTTTTAATGCCACCCTCCCTATTAACTTCTAGTACCATTCATGCAAACATGAACATCTGGTGGTAAGTCCACTTTAACATGGGCCATTAAAGACAAGGGTTTACAGAAGAAATGGCATTTTCAACACTTGCAAGCTTCTGCAGAACTATCATATCCATTCATATTCATAAATATAGTATAGAACAACAAACTGTGTCATTTTTTTACCATGCAATTCAGACAGGTAGCTTTAAATACCCCATTGTGAGAATGTATTGCCTGTGAGCACACAGCAATATTTTCAACAGGCAGCTTTGACTATGTCTGTGCTAGGTTCATGTTATCTTTGGCTAATGTTTTCTTATATTTGATTAAGGAGGAATCTGATATGAGTGATTTTGTAATGCTTTACAAATTGTGCATTGATAGTTAGCACTCATACTGACTTTTGTGCTTATCATCAGAAAAGTAGCAGTAACTTTGAGGTATAAAAAATTATTAAAGGGGCAATTCTCAAAAGAGGCCACATCCCAAAATTTATATAGAAGAGACAGGGTTCGTTGAGAGCTTCCTCTCATCGACCTTAAGGTTCCCCCTGGGGGTTAGACCAGGGGCATGGGGACTTTAAGGGCCAAGGAAGGTACATAGGTAAAGGGTAAAGTAAATATATACATTTATTAGATATATAGATAATTAAAATTAAAACCAAGTGCAGTAGTTGATCATACATTAATTATACATAGACAAAAGTGCTGGCAATGGTAATTTTTTTTCCGTTTTAGAGTGGTTAGATACACGTTACAGAAGTTCTGGTTACACAAGGAAATTCATCCCGACGTACGTTTCGTCCGTATAGGACTTCTTCAAGGGATATATAGTTCCAGATATCCTAATGGATTTTGAACGTTGCCAGTATAGCATGTGAGGGGAGGCTAGAACAGCAGGTAGAAAGTAGATGGTTTGGGGTCTAAGGGTCCCACAGTGGGAGAACGAGTGGCACAATTCAAGCCCAACTTCTTGTCCTAGGATGAATAGGTTGGAAGGTAGAAAGGAGGGAAAAAAATATACCAACTTTGAGGTATACTTGAGGTATAATTAGGCTATGTTCCCACTATAGTGATGTGCCGCAATTCCAATTGTGGCACGGAGGCCACAGGTGATCGCTAGCACCCAGCGATCTTCCCTGGTCTCCCGTGATAAGAATCGCAGCACAGAGATCGCCAGTACCTGCAGGCAGGAAGTGGGGGGGGGGGGGGGGGGGGGGGGGGGGGGGTAGAAGAGGACATCTTGCCCCACCCCAAGTGATCGCACCCATTATAACTGCAAATGCATAGTGAATACCTACAATCAAATTTGCCATGAAATTATGGAGGCAGAGTAAAGAAGTAAAAAAGAAGCAGAAGTACAGCTCACTTTAAAATCAATCTAGTATGATTTACGAAGTTCTAATTCTACCTACGCTACTTCCTGCAGTACAGTGTTTAGATGAGTTTCAGGCTATGTTAAATTCACTTAAGTTTATAGGATAACAGACCTTTCAAGAAGCTTTATTATAGTAGAGGGTACATAGCAATATTTGCAAGCTGACCATGACTTTGCCAACAGAAAGACTTGCTGACAGTAGGTCAGTGAGTAGAAAGAACCTAATCAGTCTTTGGCTGTTGCTTCACTGTACAATCAATAGGCTGAGTATAGAAACCAAATGTAGCTTGTCCTCTATCCTCTATAAATGTAACATAAAAATCTGATTGTCTACTTGTGCTGTGTGGCAGAGCTGTGTAAATCTTATAGCATAACAAAGAATTATTTGGCAGGTTCCTATATGTGAATGTGATTTTAGCTGATCTCAGCTCTAAATTAGTTTTGCAATAACCACTCAAGCTAAGACTTCAACTTCACACTTTGTTCTAGTAAAAAGGTGAAATGGTGTTTTGTGGAACAATTTGTTACCCATGTATCATTTGACGTCTTCATGGCATGTACCATGCTATGCGATGCGCTTCAAATCCTTTCAAAAGATGTTGGCTGTTTCACAAGAAGACAGGACCAGGCAGGATTTATCTAATTGTGTTTTGAGATGATTTTTTTACCTTTTTGTTTTACACTTTACTATTAGAGATTGTGCAATATATAATTTAATTTGTACTTTAATTACAAACTATTGTGTAGCGTATGACAAGTAGTCTTAGCAACTGCTTTACAGAATTAAAAATTATGATATGGTACTCTGATCTTTATTTGTTATTAAAGCAGTGTATACCCTACCTAAAGATGTGAAGACTACAATATTTTTCGGGCAACAAGGAGCCCTTTTTTTGCCATTAAAATCATTGAGAAAATGTCCCTGCATCTTATGGTACGCATATGTAAAAAAACAAAATTATTTTTTAGTCACAATCATCCTGGGAGTAATAGCTTTGCATTCCAGGAGACAGGAATGCGTTCTTTTGCCTCCTGCCAAGTCAAAAAGCCACTGCCAAGATTGAAATATTAGCTGCATTAGCACTAACAGTACCCATTGTCTGAACGCACTGAAAAACTTATTGAGAGACAAATTTTAAAATTTGATTGCATGAGTTCTTACATGTATTTACATTAACATTCTGCATTGCAATAAATACATTTTGGTACACAGGCTCATATCTCCTCCCATATGTAAATAGCTGCTAATGGGAAAGTTGTTCAGTGCCATATTGTAAAATGTGTCTCTTGATAAGTTGATCAGTGTGTTCAGAGAATGGGTACTGCTAGTGTATAGTAACATGCTAAAGTTTAATTCCTGACACTCTGCTGGAACTAAGACCTACCTCCTGGCACTGGCCTTTTGGCTTGGCTGGAGGAATACAGAGTGAATACTGAATGGTCCACCCCTGCCTACTTTGCTGGAGCATGTCTTCTAATTCTCTCTTCAAAACGATGGGGCGCGTCTTATGGTCCAGTGCATTTTATAGTGGGTGGGGGGGGGGGGGGGGGGGGGGTACAGTAATGCCAACCAAATATTGTGTCCATTCTTTACAGTCTTTTATGTGTTACAAGTTCCATTGATGTTGATGGTAGGGAGTACTGAATCTAGAATGTCTGAAGAAATTATTTATAGAAAAGTAATATTCTATGTCTTTAGATTTTATGTCTTTATATTTTAGTATAGTTTTGTTATTTAATGTTTATGTTTGAAAATAACACTTTAATTTACAGCTCCAGAAGTTTATTCTGGTGCTTTTAAAGCCAATTGAAATGTTTCATTACAAGTCAGCTGACCATATTGTAATGAATGAATGGAAAAAAGAAGTACATCATTGTAGTTTTATTTAAAAACTAGACATTGCCTGAGCAGAAAGGTATGACTCCTGCGCCTGTTTGCAATTATTGACGATTCAGCTTTACAGCCTCTCTTCTTCATTCTGTGATCTTAGCCAGTACAAGCACTGTGTGTATTGCGCATATCTATTCACAATGCGCACAAATATGTGCAAAGTATGCGGGTTAACAGTGTTGAAGCATAATATGAAGAATATCCGCCATTGCGAATAGCGAGTGCACATTCGCAAAATATTGTTGGAAAGTCGTCAAATATATTCAAATATTCTCACTCAACACTAGTTATCATTACTCAGCAGATGTCTGACACATCTATGAAGACAGAAACTGAACCAGAACTCCACAGGCTTCAGTTTGTAGTTGTAAGCAGGATTCACTCTCTTTTATATGGGTTGTGTTTCTATAGCATGAAAATAGTATTGACGATTGAATACTTCTTTTGTTTTGATCTACCTGGAATGTATTTAACTGATTTATGCATAAGGTTTAGGAGAACTATCGAATGATTGCTGTTAAGTCTAGCCATGTCCTTTTAATTTGTCTAAATCGAAGGAAGACAAAGAAACATACTAAAATAAAAATCATGCTGCATGTATAGCAATTGGTATTTGATCAGCATGGTCAAAATGCCCTAAATGTTGGTCTGGTATGGTAACCATACCGTATGGTTGAAGTGGACCTTAACTCAGATAAGCAACTAGTGCTCATCTGCCTTATAGGGCAACATTCTAACAATATGGCTGTGTCAGAAAAGCGTCCTTTGACCTTATTTGAGAAACGAGACACCTAGTCAAGACCCTAAGTTACCATATAGCCAGTCATGTAGAGACAGTGTTTATGGGAGAGCATGTCACTGGTGGCATTGTTTTGGAATTGTTTTTTTCACTTGGGAAATTTACACTTGTGACCAATTACAGGATGACAGAGAGGAGAAAAAATCTGTAGCTGATGATAATTCAAACAAGATGGCACCTTTTATACATATAGTGATCGTGTTAATTTTAATGGATTCACAGTGGTACAGCCAATATATCTGTGACAAGTGTCATTCCAAAGTAGTTATGGGAGGATATCAATCTCATTCTCAGCTTAATTATAGAGTTTAGGTCTTTAAATAAATTGTTGTATGCAGTCCTATATGGAAGCATTCCTCAATCTTTAGACATGGTTTAAATATATGTTCTCTTTCTCCAGGATGTGTTTTATCTCAAACAAACTGCTCCAGGCTGCATCATCCAAACAACTGGGTGCTAAACTGAGGCTTCCTAATGTGTCTTGTTTCTCTTCCATGCTCCAAGACCAACTTCACTTAAACTTCTCACAATGTCTTTACAAAACATCTTTATTTTAGACACCAATTACAAAAAAATACCTGACAGTCCACCAAATCGAATGAGTTTCAACCCTATAGACAGGGATGCA
>CM070032.1:135683118-135707866 GCA_036250615.1 Ptychadena robeensis | reverse complement strand
TCTCTCCCACAGAGACTATTGAAAATCTCCTGTACATATATCTCCTGACGAAGCAAAATATTGTTGTTTGTGAAACATGTTGAGAATGGATGGAGAAGTTGATGGTCACTTGATAAACTGATTATGCTAAGATAAAAACTGCTAGATACACTTGTCTATACTCTAAATAAATTTTCTTGACTTTCATATATATTGTTTTATATACTCGGTACTGCCTGAAAAGTCCCTCTATCCCCGATCATCTTTTGATTGGGAAGACATACTTCTTCTTTTCGATTAGGTGAATGCCTTTAACTAGGTGAATGGGTGAATATTTAAGATAATTATTATTTACCACTAGAGGACACGCAGGAGATATTTTTGCAGGGTTGGGGAGGAGTTGGAAGAGCTATCTGCTGCGAGGCCTGGCGTGAAGTTCAGCTTTAAAACTATTCACAGGGCATATGGAGCATGTAATATTCCCTCAACATCCACCAATCTCACTAGGCTAATTCCCAAAATGTAATCAACCATTATCAGACTTTCAACACCTTCTCTCGCTGTGTCTCTCTACCACTTAATTTTAGACAGAGGTGACAGTAGATATGAATAACATATATACACAATAATATTTAACTTACTGCATGATACTTCATGAATAAGCTCTATGAGTGAAACGTGTCGGAGGACAGGGGTTCCAGAGAAGATGGGCTGGATGTATGTATGAATGTATGGATTTACATTAACTATATGGATACTAAATAAAGCAAGAGGATTTTAACTTCACCCATGGAGAGCAGATTTTTTTTCCTGTTTACTATGTGAAGCAATAAGACTCGACATTGTTCCTGCACCTGAGGGAGAAGTTACCACAGCTACAGTTACATCTAAAGCTAAGTGACATTGCTTTACAATATAAATTCATGTGCCGGACTTTGTAAAAGTCCGGGATATGAAAACACATGTTTTGTTGGAAACATATTTGTCTGGCTGGAGCTAAAAAGGCAATTCTCAGCAAGTGGTTAGGACTTGCTGTGCTATCTGATGTTTAAGAACTGCTTTCTAGAATAAATGTTCGCTGAGCAAATGAAAGATGATAAAACTAAAAGACATTTTCTCCTCAAAGACTTCTTACGTACCCCCAAGACATGGGTGTCAGCATGTCAGCATACAATGCGCAGGCGTTCACAGGTAGTTTAAAAATGACCACAGTCTACCTCTATTGTGGCCCGAAAAGCAATCAGGGGACACCTTATTGCACTTTTCAGGTTTTCGAGTTCTGAAAACGCAGCATTCCCAGAGGCACGTGTGAATGTCCCCTCACTGAGCACAGATTCAATTAAAGTTTATGTTAGAGTTAGGTTTAAGCTAAAGTTAAAGTTTATATTTGAAGTTTGTGCTATGGTTGTTCAGCATAGTCTACAGCTTTTCAAGCACTCCATCATGGCATGTAATGGTGTTTACCAAGATTATGAATGTCACACGACAACTGTTCTTTATATTATATCATAATAACTCCTTACAACTCCCTATAACCTTATCACTGTTGTCCTGCTTTATCATTAAACATTCTGAATATTGTGCCTTACACATAGCTGTTGCCAATGCCAATTTACTTTTATCCATATATCCTGAAAGTATTGGATAGCTCTTGTTTATATTCTTTCCATTATTGTAATGTAACAAAAACCCAATAAAACTTTTGGTGAAAAATAATTGTGTAACCTTTAATTGGTAGCCAAGAATGATCTCGGATGTTTACACTTGTATGCATAAATGCCTTTGCACTATTCATATTATTATGAATGGAGAAAAATAAATATTTGAGCAGATGGACTTGGAAGTCAGTGAGGCAAAAACTACGTATGTTAGAGCATACACAATATAACTCTCCCACAACCTTTTTCTATAGCTTCAAAAATCAAATAAACTAGTTAAAATTTCGCAACCTCGCAAATATACCATATGCACTGCATATTTATGTTTTAAAGATGTGTACACATAGAAATTGCAGAATGAACAAGTGCTGTACAAACACCACTTGTCCTGTTCTATGGAGAGGGGCAGGGAGGAGGATGAGTGCCACCCTGCTGCATTGTCCACCATAGGAAACAGCAGGCATTGGGAATGTGAGTCCTACTTGATTACTGAATTACTTTATGCAGAGGTTGTAAAGATCTTAGATATTCAGCCAAGAAGATCACAATATATTGTTTTAGATTTCTTTGATCTAGCCTCCGTACAGAGTTTCAGAATTTAGAATAGCACTGTATGAAATGTGTAGCCTGAGAAGTATGCTGTTGACAGATGGAAAGCCACTGCTATAAAACATTATAGAAGAACATGTTTGCATTTAATGTTCCGTCTAAAAGAATATACACACAGAAATATCTGATCAGGTTAATGATGCTCACACAAGTCAGGAAAGTCCCTTACAGACTGAAAAGCACCTTTCGTGCAATTGGTTTGTAGAATAGGGGTTTTAAATGCTAAGTGCAGGCATTTTGTCATAATATATCTGTCAAAAATACACATATGTTAATGAGTAATGGCCAATGTGATAAAGGGCCTGTAACCAGAGAAGACATATGTAGAGATTATTACCACTTAGATGACAATATAATAACGTTGTAGTATTTAACACTTTTTTCCCCAAGTTCTATATTAGCAAAAACAATTATATATTGTTAATATATTTATTTGTAATAACAATGAATAAATTACACTTTTTATACATTCTGAAGACCTAAGCCCCTAGGAACCTTAGATCTATTCATTTAGTTTTCCACCCCACATCCCTGGCATCATCAATGACTAGTGAAGGCTGAACATTGGGCAAGGCTGTTTTCGAATTAGCAGATCAAACTTCCGTAATTACCCACCTTTCGCATGTTAGCGGCAAACCGCTATTGACTGGGCACTGACTGGCCATTGATTTTTAAAGCTTCAGGTCATAATTGTAGCCACAATACCAATGAAAAAAGTGTAAAAATGATGCAAGCACCTGAACAGTGTCATGCCAGTAGGGGATCAACGTCCCTAAAAAAAATATTTTTTTTTGTGTTTTTTTTCATGTTTAATGAACAGAAATCACATCTAGATTGAAAATTTGGCAAAACGTAAACTGGAGTGGGCTGCCAGTAGCTTCTGCATCTGATTGTATTTAGTTTGATCTCTTTGCAATGGCCTGCTTGTCTTGTGTGGGCCAACACGAAATAGCTTATAACCATTTGAAAAAGATTGGAGGCAGGAGGTCCCCAACTCCAGTTCAGCAGGATCTGCAAGGGTCCTGTTCATTCTCCTGTTCCTCCACTGTCTGATCAATGACATCAAAATATATGGTATGATGTCACTGATGGTGCCATTGCCGGGACTGACAAGTTTTGTGATTTCCTCAAGAGGAATTCTGCAGGCTTGACGCATGAGCACCCAGTACGGCGGAAAAAATACCAAGTAATTACCATATTAAAGTTTCACTAACTTAATTTATTAAAAATTTTCCTTAGTCAATATTATAGTTATAAGATGTTAGAAGGAAACATGTCACATTAAGGTGATCCTATCACCATCCTTTCTGCTTTCTATTATCCGCACAAAAAGTATTTATAATAGGGCAGAACCGGGGGTTACAAATAAAAGTTACCTAGGTGAAAATCCTCTAAATCCCAGGTGCCCAACCTGCGGCTCGGGGGCTTTGGGTGTTCTTTGGTGGCCCCCCACAGCCTTCCACTTGAGGCCCTGAAAACCTAACCATTAATGCATAGGGCAAAGGAACTCACCTGACTGCTGAATCAAAGGTTATGTGCCCCCAATAAATGGCTTTGAAGCACATAAGCTTTGATGATATACATGACAATGTGCATTATCATACTACAGTGTTCCCTAATGCTTAAAGTATAATTTAAAAAAAATTTGGTATTTAAAAAAAATTAAACATAATGTCTTCTAGCTATGCCTGCTATAAATTTGTTAATTAAAAAATACATTTACAAGTCAGTATAGATAGAAAATGTTATGTGTGGCCCTTTAGAGATGCCGAGGGCCCTTCATATCGACTCATATCGACTGTTGCCCAAGATTAATTATTGAATCATGATGTTTTCTTTTAAAATTGCTAAATACGGTAGTAAAGAAAAAGCCTTAAAACTAATGAAAAAGATAGAAAAGGAACCCACTTTCCATGGCAACCAGGTAATTAGTATTTACTATGACAAAAGTATTTATCATTTTCACATGCCATCAATATCCCAAATATTCCATATTTCTTGCAGTTAGGCTAGCACAGAATAGTGGAGCATAGTTTTTGTAGCAAGGTATTTTTATGTCTCCCGATTTTCCTTGGTTTTCATGGCAGTTGTTCAGCCTTTCACTTTTGACATTACAACACTCTTGAACTGCAATAGACACTTGTTATTTAAAGTCTGTTCTTTCAACATGTACACACTTAAGCTGTAAAATATGGAAAACTGTGTCCTCAAAAGTTGTTGAAACTCCATCTTTTTCATATCAAATAGCTACACACCATATCTTGTAATTATCTCAACTATAAAGCTTCAGAAATCCTGACCTGTCAGTGAGAAACAAACTGTTCACGGCTACAGAAATAAACTCTATTCTAGCAATTCATTGCCTCAACATGCTCTCTTGACACTTGCTAAATGCAAGCGGTGTACAATTAGCTTCAATCTTTTATACAAAAGCCTTGCAGCACTTGTATTTATACAGCAGCTATCCATCATTCAGCAGTCAGAAAGCAGCATGATGTTAAACATTCATATTTTACCTCTGTAAAAGCTGTCTGCCTTGCCATGTTACTGATTCTTTGCTTGGACAAAATACTACTGAATGTTTTTTAGACTAGCTATGGCAATGATAAAGTATGCATTAACCTGTTTACGGCAAATTTCTTTTGGACAGAAATGAGGTATTTTGAGGTTGGGTGAAAAAGGTTCCTCAAAGGTTCCTTTTGGAACTGACATAGTTTTGTTTGTTAAAAAATGTGATAGAAATTTTTTAAGGATTTGTCGGTGATAATAAAAGTTAAAGCACAAAGTTTTAGATTGTCAGTCTTCTGGCAGGGTAAAAAATGGGTTTATTTTTTTAAACAGACCTGATCAGGGGTGTAGCTAGAAAATGACTCGGGCCCCATAGCAATTTTTTTTATGGGCCCCCACCCCCCCCCAGGCGCAGCACACATAGTGTGAAAGGGCCGTATAAAATGTAAAGCACGGCTAGTGTGAAGAGCCTGAAACGTACACTGCATTAACGCTATCCATGCGCATGTGGTCCTTACCACAGCTACAGCACAAGCTAGTGTGAGAGAGCCATGAAATCTACACTGCATTAACGCTATCATGCACATTGTGGTTCTGTACCAAGCTACAGCACAGCTAGTGTTGAGAGAGCCCGGATCATGTACATGCATTAACACCGATCCGTGCTATCATTGTGGTTTGTACCACAGCTACAGCACAGCTAGTTGTGAGGAGAGCCTGACATGTACACTGCATTAACGCTATCCGTGTACATTGTGGTTCTGTACCACAGCTACAGCACAGCTAGTGTGAGGAGAGCCCCTGACATGTACACATCGCATTAACACTACTGTGCTACAGTGGTGTCGTACCACGCTACAGCACAGCTAGTGTGAGAGAGCCCTCACTGGTACACTGCCATAAACGCTATCCGTGCTACATGTGGTTTTGTACCACAGTACAGCACAGCTAGTGTGAGGAGAGCCCTGACATTGTATACTGCATAACCCTATCCATGCTACTTGTGGTTCTTGTGACTCAGCTACAGCACAGCTAGTGTGAAAGAGCGCTAAAGAAGTCAATCAGTTTCATTAAAAGAGGCAGTTCTACACACTCTGTCATAACCCACATGTGTAAGGAGGCAGGAGTGATGTGGATGGAGATGCCGGCTTCCAATTGTCACAGAAATCAAATTTAAAGTTGTGCCTGTCGTTAATTACTCCACACCTCCTGTCCTCCTACACTTCCACCTGGTATACAAATACACCCTATCGTCCCGCCATACTCCAGTGACTACTAATACTCCTCATGCTCCTACTCTCGAACTCTCTCCCTCCCCCATCACTTGCTCTACCTTTGGCACTTTTAAAAAAACCTGAAAACCCACTTTCAGTTCTGGCTACCATTTCTCTTTCCTAACTCACCACCATGCCAGTCCCCCCCCCCCCCCACCTATGTATACTCTGTTTCCCAACCTATACTGAGCCGTCCGGCCGGGTCTCACTCCCCCGTTCTACCTGTTCCTGTGTGTATAAATGTGTTGTATCTCCATCTATGTTTGTACAGCGCTGCGTAATATTGGCGGTATATAAATAAATTATAATATGTGTTACAGAGCATCTGCCAAGCATGTAGTGATGTGCTACGTCGGACCCCGCCAGCAATTACACTTAGCGAAGGGGGTCTATGTATATGGAAACAAGCCTAACACCGCCTGTAGCTGTTCGTCTTCGGCACAAGACCAAGTGCAGCAAATGGAAATTGTTTTCTTCTTCTGCTGATCCCTCCATCCTGATAGACCCCTCATGCTGACTGATCTCCCATCCTGACTGACAACCCATCCGACATCAACCCAACCTGACTGATCTCCATCCGACAAACACCCTCAATGCTGACTGTCCCCTCCATCTGACAGACCCTCATGCTGACTGAGCCTCCCATCTGACTATCAACCCCATCAGACTGATCCCCCCATCTAGAATGCTCAACCCATCCAGACTGATCAACCCAACCTGACAGAAACCCTCCAATGCTGACTGATCCTCCCATCCTGACTCACCTCAAATGACTCCATCAATTCAGAACCCTCATTCTGACTGAACATCCTCTTTGAAGATATCTTAATTTGATATGAATGTCCCGAACCCCAGGCCCGGGGGGGGGATGGGTGGGCGTGGGACATTCATATGCCAATTAGGCTGTGGAGAGACATGACGGTGTTCTGAGATATTTTCCTACTTGAAATATGTTCCCTATTCTTACAACTGAGCATGTGCACTAGTCCGAGTTTGTTTGGGGTTTTTCAGGGTTATGTTCCGATTTTCGTTGTGTCACGGGTTAGGGTTGGGGGGATTACAGGTTAGGGTTAGGGGGATGATGCTGTTATAGTAGGGGGTGAGTTAATGGGTTCGGGGGTTCAGGAGTTCGGGGGGTTAAAATGAATATAACCTCCCCAATACCCTAACCATACCCTTAACCCTCGGAACCCCCTAACCTTAACCCTAACCTATTCTTACAACTGCGCGCAGTTGTAAGAATAGGAAAATATTTCAACTAGGAAAATATCTCAGAACACCGGCAAGCTTCAGAGCACAGCACAGAGCAGAGAGTATGTGCTACTCTGTGCACATCCTCTGCAGCTCTCATAGGCAATGACTGCAGTGCCGGTGATCGCTGCACAGCACACACCGGGTGACAGTCACTGCTCGGACCTCTCCAGAATCTTCACACCCCGCCCGCCTCTCCGCACTGATTGGCTGACACCCGCCCTGACTGACAGCTCCCTGGAAACATCCCGAACCCTCTCCATCTCCCTGACGTCACCGGCAGCCCGCAGCTCCTGATTGAACGGATTGTACACAGCCGAGAAAGGTGGCGAAGTTTCTGTGATCTGTGATTGGCTGCCTTTGCAGAGAACTCGGCAAACTTCGGGAAAGTTACTATGATACAGAGAAAGCAGAAGAGATGAGAGAGCAGAATAAAGAAAAAAAAAAAGAAAAAAGCAGCCGAGATCGGGCCCCCTAGTGGCTGCAGGCCCCAGAGCATTGCTATGGCTGCAGTCCTGGTTCCAAGTCACTGGACCTGATGAACAGACTGTGGTCCAAACACAGTGAAACAAAAATAGGGAATGAAAACTGATATAAACTGATACAGGCTAGTTAAATCTGGAAATCTGACCACTGCCTCACTAGGGTCAGGGGCAGTGTGGCCCACAAAACCACTTGCGCGTCTGTTGCCTGGTTAGGTACAGTCTCTTAATTCATAGTATCTGCAGAATCCACACTGTGGTCTTGCAGGATCCACACTTGATCACTATTGCATGGTTGCCTGGTGTGAACAGTTGAATGTACCAATCCTGGCTTCAGGTCTCTAGTTCAGTTATCCTTGTCTCATTAGGTCAGTTCTCTCTGCTCTGGCTCCCAAGAAGTGGAGCCATGTTTTTATACTCCTTGCTCCCAGATGAATTATGGAGCAGAAACTAAAAGGCTAGAGTGCCTTATTCTACTTGGTTGTGCAATAGACTACACTAATATTCATGAAAACTAACAAAGCCACATTTGTGAAAGGTGCTTTTTTGTATGTAGTCTTGTATATCTAGCTATCAGGTACAAAACATCTAATTTTCCCCTAGTCCTGTGTTTGGTCGGTGCTGATGTAGTGGCAGTGATTGAATCATTTAAATAAATAAAAATAAAGCTAGGAATACACGGGTCTATTTTTTCACAGAAAATTAACAGCCAAGGGGGTTCAGGGCATACAACTGTGCTAAAATCTGTGAGAATATCGACCCGTGTATCAATAGATCTTGCTCGGCCCAACATTGGAAAACCCTGTTCAATATGGTATACTTTGGATGGGGACCGAGGCTGGGCTGCCTGCAGCCGATATTGCGGAAGCTCGGCAGCAGCGCGATGACTTCATCGCACTGCTGCCTTCATGTCTCGAACGGCTCCAATATAGAGCTGTGTGTTCCCAGCTTAAGGTTGCTCCCTGCTGCAAGTTGAGCCCGTCATACTTACTGTTCCAAGTCTATTATGCCATTTTGTTAGATTGATGGTTGAAAGTGCTTAAAAAAGTGCTTATCAATTGTTTATCTAAAACAGTCTTTGCTCAGAGCTTCTATCCTGGTAGGTCCTATGTAATTGGGATTGACCAGGGGGAAACGGACATGTGCATTACCTGTTCAATCGATTTTGTTCTACA
This sequence comes from Ptychadena robeensis, assembly GCA_036250615.1. Classification (NCBI taxonomy): domain Eukaryota; kingdom Metazoa; phylum Chordata; class Amphibia; order Anura; family Ptychadenidae; genus Ptychadena; species Ptychadena robeensis. The sequence continues at coordinate 135,698,930 of CM070032.1, read as the reverse complement.
GAGCCAGGAATCGACTGCTAAATTAACCCGTCTATGGCACGATACCCTAGATACCCCAGGACATATTCAGATGTCATGTAGAGCTGGTTCATACCTTTATTGGTGATCTATTAAAACTGAAATATTTATGCAGTCAGGTCCATAAATATTGGGACATCGACACAATTCTAAAATTTTTGGCTCTATACACGACCATAATGGATTTGGAATGGAACAAACATGATGCGCTTTAACTGCAGACTGTCAACTTTAATTTGAGGGCATTTACATGCAAATCAGGTGAACGGTGTAGGAATTACAACAGTTTGCATATGTGCCTCCCACTTGTTAAGGGACCAGAAGTAATAGGACAACTGGCTTCTCAGCTGTTCCATGGCCAGGTGTGTGATATTCCCTCTTTATCCCAATGACAATGTGCAGATAATAGGTCCAGAGTTAATTTCAAGTGGGCTATTTGCATTTGGAATCTGTTGTTGTCAACTCTCAAGATGAGACCCAAAAAGCTGTCACTATCAGTGAAGCAAGCCATCATTAGGTTGAAAAAACTAAACAAACCCATCAGAGAGATAGAAAAAACATTAGGGGTGGCCAAAACAATTGTTTGGAACATGCACCAGTGAACACCAAAAGACCAGGAAGACCACAGAAAACACCTGTGGTGGATGATCAAATAATTATTTCCCTGGTAAAGACACCCTTCACAACAGTTAGCCAGATCAAGAACAATCTCCAGGAGGTAGCTGTATGTGTGTCAAAGTCAACAATCAAGAAAATACTTCACCCAAATGCTTCACAGTGCAAATGGACAATGACCCAAAGCATACTGGAAAAGCAACCAAAGAATTTTACAAGGGAAAGAAGTGGAATGTAATGCAATGGCCAAGTCAATCACCTGACCTGATTCTGATTAAACATTTCACTTGCTGAAGACAAAACTGAAGGGAAAATGCCCCAAGAACAAGCAGGAACCGAAGACAGTTGTAGTAGAGGCCTGACAGAGCATCACCAGGGCTGAAACCCAGCATCTGGTGATGTCTAGGCGTTCCAGACTTCAGGCTGTAATTAACTGCAAAGGATTTGCAACCAAGTATTAAAAAAGTTGGATTTATGATTATTATCCTGTCCCATTACATTTGGTTCCTTAACAAGTGGGAGGTACATATGCAAACTTTTAGTCTGTAGCTAAAGTCTTCTCGAGTTTTTAGCATCAAGACAATGTCATCAGTGAGTGATGACAGAATAGTTAGAGGCCTCTATACACAATTAATAGGGTGGGCGGTGGGGAAAAATGTGTACTTATTTTGAACTGTAATCATTTTTTGGGAATGATTACATTGAAAAATAAATATATTATTTCGGCACTTGATATGGATTGCACCACCATTGCAGATCGAAGGTATTACAGAAAGTGACCTGTTTTGTAAAATAAAGCTTTATTAGTTTCAACATATAAAAAAACAAACTGCATACATAACTAGAAATTACCAAAGAGGGATCAACACTACTGATAAGGTATAAAAAAAAGTAGAAGTGAGAACTAAACAACAACAATGTATGGTAGGACCTTGCAGACTCCTCACCCCTTGCAGGTGGCCAGTGGCAAAACAGCAGCCCAACCCTGAGAATATGAGATGAGGGGGCATACGATCCCCAGACAGAAGGCCCGAGACCAGTCCTCAGTGGTAAATGTGTTACAACACCTGGGTACATCCATAAGTAGGTCCTGGGACTAAGCGAGGGAATCCCTTTGGTGCGGGGCAGGTCTCAGGTAGCTGTAATAGACACCAGACACAACCTGTTTTTGTATGCCTTTGATCTGCAGGGACAAGAATCGGCTGAACTTGATGAGCCAAGACGGGCTGCATCTATCTCAGAACCATCTTAGAACAATCTTTTGATCCCAACATGCTCACGCACAAATCGACAGTCATTCAAATATCATTTTTGAATTGACACGTGTATGGCTAGCTTTTGTCTGCCTTGGTGCAGCTTTTAATTCAGGTGGAAATGTTCCAGAATTCCCTTTCTCGACATTCTTAAGAAAAGACAAATAAGCACACACATGAACACAATCTCAATCACAAAGTGAATCAATATATACAGTATGTTGAAAATTTATGTGGACATAGAGAAATAACCATGATTTAAAAATTATTTATTTTGCTATGTTGAAAATTTATGGTAATCAATGCTTTTAATGTAAATGTTTAATAGATTTAACATTTGATGATTGCATTCCCAATAGACATGGGTAATATTCAACCATCACGTTTAATATGCAGATTTTATTCCAGAGGGAGGTTTTGTGTATTTTGCTTGTTTGTATTGATTTAACTGTGTATTCCACAACTTGAAAACCTAGATCACTTCATCAAGTTTGTTTTATTGGATGCCCAGTTTATTTCTTTTTTTATATATTTGGGAAAGCTCTATTATGATTAGCTTCCTAGCTATGTGCTCTAATTGGGTTTCTGCCCTTAGCCTGTGAAGCATCCCCATGATGGCTTTTTTAAACTTGTCTGTTTGAACTCTTTGGCCAGACTTTTATAATGTCCATCTGTTTGAAAGACATCCAAATCAATTCTGGAATTTCAGTTTCCTGTAAATGACCACTAGTTTATACTGCAAAGGATTTGTTTTCTTGCCCCTTAATCTACCACAAATTGTGAGGCCATGCAGGAGTTCAATGCACTCTAGTACATTTTCTCAACACAAGTAACAATATGTATATAATCCCAATGTTTATCCTTGACAGAAGCAGCTGCAAAGAAGTTCAATCTGATTACACATCCTGCAAAGAAGTTAATAGTTTTTTCTAAAATCAAATGAAATTAGCTATTTGTTTCCATCTACAAATGTCTGCCTTTCCAGTTTACAAAAGTTGTCCTGGCTTTTTCAGTGTAGAATAAATGTACCACTCTGGCTCTAAAAGTGTTAGTAAATGCAAAATGTAGTTTGCCTCCAAATAAAATTATGTTACTTTATGCAGCTTGGGTCATATGTTCATGTTCATCCACACCCTATATAGACACCCTTTGGCTCTCAATAACTCAATTTTTTTAATAAAATCCCTTACCTCTACCTTAAATAGAAAACTGGCACCATGCATTTCAGATGAAATATCAGCATGTGTATATAAACTAAAGGTATATCAAAATCTATAGTTACAATAAGTCTTGTCTTGAATTGCACCCTTTTATAGACTTCCACATTAAAACTGTGTGACCTGTTACTGTAGAAGATGAGAAGTATTGATCCAAGTGTACTACAAAAATTTGGGGAAAAACTTAACAAGCATGACTTTTGGCAGGTGTTGTTTAGCTATACATAAGCTAGCTGCATTAAATGTAGTTACCTTTAAAAAAAACTGGTACTACAATCAGTCAATGGGGTTGATTGAAGTTACTGCTTTTTCACTTTTTTACACACAAACTCTTAGAAGACTTTCTAATTAACTGGATGGGCTCTACCTCCAAAGTGTCTTCCCTTATGGAGACAAAAACTTTTTTCTGCTGATACCTGGTTGTTTATTGGCAGTCTTTACTCCTTTTTACTCCTTTACTCTGTCCTCTCTAAAGATGTCATACATCCAACTGGTAAAACATGCCCTTTCTAATCCTTTCTCTCATCTATTTCTCTTCTTCTGGAACGTCTTTACTCACTATCATACCCTAAACCAGGGGTTTGCCAACCTTTACTAACCAAACCATTATTTTACCCCCAGTTTAACTTAAGAAATCGAGAGGGGGGATATGTGGTAGATTTCCCCTTTGTGCTACATGGGGTAAAGGGGGCGCTTCCAGTGAGGTGCAGTGAGATGAGAGCACGGCGGAACAGATGCTTCAACAGCTAGTGATCTTAGCTGTTTCCAAGTGCTTCCTGCCAGCATATATGCTGGTGGGCATGTGGGAGCAGGCTTGCTGGCACCCCAGGAGCCACTACAAGGAGGCTGAAGAGGTTGGTGAGCCTTACACACAGATACAGGAGTATAAGGAGAGAGGGACAGTCTTCAGAGCCCTATTGGTTCCTTGACCCGATCCACATTGCTTGCCTACAGCATGGGCTGTTCCCAATGGCGGTAAGCCAATTCCTACGGCGGACCGGCTTAACAGACAGTTTTTACACTTCTTCATCCGCTCTTGAAAAAAGTTTAATCTCCTAGGTTCACTTGCTGACTTACTGTCTATGGGATGCTCTTTCCTCTGGCTCTGCTACTGCTGTTTATGTCAGTGGGGCTCCAGCTGCCAGCTGACATAAAAAATGGAGTACAGAGGGAATGTCCGTCCGTGGGCAAATCTTTCTTTTGAAAACACCTTCACCTCCCTGGCTAAGCTCAATGCTTGGCTGGGCTGAGAGTGAATATGTTGCACCTTCACACTATAAGATGCACGCACTTCTCCCCCAAATTGTGTCTTATAGTGCTAACAATACAGCAATAAAATGACTTCCCAGTGGTTAACTGACCAGAAAGGATTCTATTAGACAAACTTGTTGGAGCCATGTGTCACGGCGGGTGACACCGGAGCAGCGGTGACACCGGTGGATCTCGGGGGTGGACCCACTGGACCAACTTGCACGATTGGCAAGGGTGCAATCTGGGGTGCGGAGTCTAAGGGACTACCCGGTATTCACCAGAGCTCCCCGCAAAGGGAGTTGGATTTGGCTGCGGGTAATCCCCAGGTCGCAGTCCCCCAAATCACCCGTGCAAGCTGGCTAGCTGAATTGGTATGAGGTATCAATACGGAAGTCGATATACACTTGCCAAGGTCGGTAGCCGGGAGGTCAGACGGGATGCGGGTATGCAGTACCGAAGGGTGAGGCGAAAGCGTAATCCACAAAAACAAGGCAGGAGTCAGGAGCCGGGAGGTCAGACAGAATGCGGGTATGCAGTACCGAAGGGTGAGGCAAAAGGATTGTCCAAGAAACGAGCAAGAGGTCAGGAGCCGGGGAGTCAAACAGGAATCACAATGAAAACACATAGGAACACAGAGTCCAGGCATCTTCCTGTCAGCTGATCTAGCTAGATAAACATCCGGAGGGAGGAGCGACTGAGGAGGAGTGCAGGAGCAGAATGTCCACCAGAGGGAGCTCCAGAGAGGCTGGAAGGTTAACCAATGGTGTCCCTGATATCAGCGCTGGAAGCAGACACAGATCCAACAGTCCTGTTAGGATCTGTGACAGTACCCCCCCATTTACGGCCCCTCCCGGGCAGTCCCCCACCCGGCTTGCCAGGGCACCGCTGATGGAACTTGCGGAGAAGAAGGGGAGCGTTGAGGTCCGAGAAAACCCAGGACCATTCCTCGGGACCATAGCCTTTCCAGTGGACGAGGTAGTGCAGGGCCCCCCGGGAGATCCGGGAATCCAGAATCTGCTCGACCTAGTATTCCTCCTCGGATTCAGCAGAGACGGGCCAGGGGGCGCGGTCTTCCTGGAGAAGCGGTTACACACCGTTGGCTTGAGGAGAGACACATGGAAAGAGTCGTGGATCTTGAGCGACGCTGGGAGCCGCAGCCGATATGTCACCGGGTTTATTTGCGAAAGCACAGGGAAAGGACCAATGAACCGGGGTGCCAATTTGTAAGAGGGCACACGCAGGCGGATGAACCTGGTGGAGAGCCAGACCATGTCACCAGGGGAGAACTGCGGGGCATGGCTTCTCTTCCTGTCGGCCGATCTTTTGTGCCTTTGAGCCAACTCTAGTAGAACCCTCTGCGCCTCGTCCCACGTGTAGGTTGTGCCTGGCGGAGGAGAGCGCAGCAGGGCTCTCGGGATGCCATATCGTGGGACAGGGGTACTGGGGGGGGAGGAAAAAGGGACCGGGGGGTTAGTGATTGGCACCCGTGGTTACGAGAAGAAACGTACTGGGTGCGAGGTGGACTCCGAGACAGGGGGCGGTGTGTCATGGGGGCGGAATTACGCCAGAAGCAGATCAGTCCAATCATCCTGATGGCGGAGATTTAGGAGCAGGGAGGAATTCCACCCACCACGACGGACTAGCTGTAGTTGCAAGTTAGATGGAGGCAAATCTGGTGAGTTAAGGGTCCATGGAGGAATGTGGGGTCCAGGGAAGCTTAGGCACAGTGTAGACGGATGAAGTGGCCCAGCAGGACGGTTCTCGTTAGGGGTTGGTGGTGTCTGGGCATCAGGTTGGGGCAGGCAGCACAAGAGTCTTTTTTACGTCCTGGTGGTAAAGGGGGTAAGGGCCACCGTATGGTCGTGATATGAAACGATCCAGGGGTCTGTAGGATACCGCTGGTGACGCGGCTCAATTTTGGAGGAGTGGCCCAAACCGAGATACGGGGAGCGGTGGCTGGGCTGTCCGTACCACTGTCTTCCGGGTGAGGTAGGCGTTGTAGGGCCAGTGGGTGCCGATAAAGAATAGGCGGGAAGGACGATGATGTCATGACGGTTCGGCGGTTCTTTGGTGCTCGGAGTCAAAGGGCGGGGAAGAGCATCGGCTTTCAGGATGGTTCTTGGATCTGGCAGAGTGTGAGGACAAAAGAAAGCGGGAGAAAAGACAGGGCGCCAGCGGTGCCTGCGAGGTGGTTGAGCTGAAGTTTGTGCAGTCTGGAGTGTTACAGTGAGATGTTTGTTGTGGTCAGTGAAGAATGGTAAGTGGGGAGGATGGAGCGGCGCGGCCTTCCAGAAAGGTGGCGCATTCCTCTAGAGCCAACTTGACGGCCAGCAGCTATGGTCCCCAATGGAATAGTTCTTCTGGCCAGAGGGAGATTTCCGGGTGGAGAGAGGAGGCAGGACCGTGGGTTTCCCGTGATGTTGTATGGGAGAGAACGGGAGCACCCACGGGTCCCACCGAGGAGGGATCCACTTGGTCCAGATAAGAAGGGGTGAGGAGTCTGGTGATCGGACAACAGGCCAGGGGCGGAAGAAAAAGACCTCTCAGAAGATTGAAGGCTTGTAGAGCTTCATCCGGGCGCACCGCTGTGGGGCTGTCAGCGGCCCTGCCTGGTGAGAGCCGGGGGTAATGTGGAGCGGACAAGTAGAATAAAGTTCTTGTATGAATGTGCCTGTAGGTAATGGTGGCGAATCACAAAAACCGTTAGATTGGCCTTGAGGCCCTGGAGGCAAAGGCCAATCAAGGGACTGCAGACACTTTGACGGGGGTCCATCCGTAGGGGGGCCCCTGGTCGGAAGTATGAGGGGTAGCCCGGCAGTGCGAGTGTAAAAGGTTCCGTTATTCAAAGAGGACATTTCTCCAGCTGTTAGCGTGAGAACGGGGTGTGTTCACAAGGGGCATGGCGTTGGATGTCCACTTGAAAAACGGGTGTTTACGGAGGATGGGGACGTGAAAGGTCAAAGAGTAGACGAGGATGCATCCAGGAGTACAGACGCACGCGGATGCAGGGACACGGGAGAGGGTCCCGAAACGCAGGGGGTGCGTTGAGGTGAAGTTCTGGAAGACGGGTCAGGAGCATTGCACAGGCCGAATGCGGATTCACTTCATAGTGCCGCAGTCGCCGTGTGTTGAAGGCGGTCGGGTTGCCATTCATCCCAGCACGGACACGGATCATGATTGGTAGGTGTCCCCGTAGTGGTCCAACTTTGTAATACGCTGGACGCCCCTGAAGGCTGGTGGAAGATTCGGAGATCATTGGGGCAAGGGGATACTTGTTCTTGAGGGGTCTAGATGTTATTGGAGGCCCCGGTTAGTCTATGAGGGGGCGGCAAGGGTCTCCGGTTCTGTCTGGCACGAAAAGAGAGCCGGCCTAGCTGGGGAAGTGGAGCGTCGGATGATCCTCTCGTCCAGGTGTTTTTCTTTGATTAGTTCCGACATAGCATTGGTTTCAATAGGGACGTAGAGAGGGTACACACGACCACCGGATCGGGGTTTGAGCCCGCAGAGATCGATAGGGCAATCATACGGTCGATGGGGAGGATACTTGCTCAGCGGTTTTTCTGCTGAGACATCAGCGAATGCCCTGTAGAGGGAGAGGTTGAAGGGGCTAGGCGCGCGGAGCAGCGACCAGAGGGTCAGAGGGTGGGGCACGAGAGAAGATTGGAGTTACAGTTGGCGCAGAAGAAGTCCATCCAAGAGAGGATGGGTCGCCAGATCTCCAATCGATACGGGGCATGTTTCCGGAGCCAGGGCAAACGGCGAGAAGAATGGTATTGACAGTCTTGGCGTAGAACCGAGAAGGAGTGGTCTCTGTGTGGTGTAGTTGCCCCGCCAGACTCAGTGGTGAGGGGTACTGTGGCGTACGGGGGGATTCGTCTGTCAAAAAGACTGTCCGGGTTGACGCACATGAGACGAGCAGCGGTGGCACAGGGGTTACTACGCGGGGTGGGAGTGGCATGCTTTTCGAGACAAAGCTGTTCAGGGGTGGATGAAATTCCGTGGCTGCCACCAGGGTGGCCATAGAAGGTCTTGAGACGGCGAGAAGCACGTAGTTGTCAATTGTCACGGTGGTTTTAACAGGAAAGATGATTTTGGGGGTTGAAGAGGAAACAGTGGTTGCCTGGGATCGGCTCGGTTCGTTTGGCCTAGGTCGCTGGGGCTTGGGGCCGTTGCTGTGGGCAATTTGAGTTGTAGTGGACCGTGGCCCCCACAGTAAAGGGGGAAGCAAAGGCTACCGTTCCGACGCCTGGTGCGTGGGGGGGCGCTCTGTAGTGAGGGCGGTGACAGTCCACTGTGCAGTTGGCTCTGATGGGTACAACGTAGGGTCCGGGTACGGAGAGCCACAGTAAGATGGCAGATATGGGGTCGTTGGAATTGGGGGTGTTATGCGTGTAACTGGTGCGGGGGGGCGTGCTCGCTGGGTCAGTTCAGTGGGCGCTGTCTTGGAAGCGGGTATCTACCGCGGATGCAGAGGGAGGACTAAGTCATGCCAGTGTTGGGAGGCCAGTCGCGTCCGGCAAGCTCGTTTTGATGCGGGTCGGTGAGCCTTGCTTGCAGAAAACTGCTACTGGAGCCTCGTTGTTCCATGACCGTGTTCCATATGCGCAGGGTCGGAAGCGAGAATGGCATACGGTGTCATACGTGAGGTGATTCTGGCGGAAGGCGGGTAGACTGGTCAGCTGGTCGGAGTGAGGCGGTCGGGGGCCCAGGTGTCATCGAAAACCTTTTGAAATTGGGAAAGGAAGTGAAGTCAGTTAAGGACTGGGCTCCGGTCTCGTCCCAGAGAGGTGAGGGGTGCCAAGCCAGTGCTTCACCAGTGAGGTTCAGAGAGATGAAAAAGTCCAGCTTTAGTAACGCTCAGACCGGGAAATTCGCAGGGGCTGGAGTTTAAACGGTGGTGGGGTTGTGAGGCACGGGTGTTGATGAACCCCGGCAGGTTTGGGGTCCCCCTGAGAACTGAGGAGGGGACGTGGGATACGGAGTGTGGAAAGACATGGGGTGACAGTGATAGCGGGTGGCGGTGGTGGTTTGCAGGTTGGTAACCGCAGGTGCAGCGGGTACAGGAGCTGAGAGGTGGAGGGGCGTGGGAGAAGAGGCAGAAACGACAAGCTGCCTGGAGCTCATGGTAAATCAATCAACGAAGTAGTGCATCACACCGTCGGTTAAATAATGCCACCTACCAGAAAAGTCACCTGGTATCAAGACTTTCCTGGGCGTTGCATGCGTTGGGAAAAAGGGGGGGGGGAAGGTCTGGGCCGGGTCTCAGGCAGAGGCACGAGGTCATGCGGGGTCCAGGGGTGGCCTGGAGAGCTTACCTGTCATGGCGGGTGACACCGGAGCAGCGGTGACACCGGTGGATCTCGGGTGTGCACCCACTGGACCAACTTGCACGATTAGCAAGGGTGCAATCTGGTGCGGAGTCTAAGGGACTACCCGGTATTCACCAGAGCTCCCCGCAAAGGGAGTTGGATTTGGCTGCGGGTAATCCCCAGGTCGCAGTCCCCCGAATCACCCGTGCAAGCTGGCTAGCTGAATTGGTATGAGGTATCAATACGGAAGTCGATATATACTTGCCAAGGTCGGTAGCCGGGAGGTCAGACGGGGTGTGGGTATGCAGTACCGAAGGGTGAGGCGAAAGCGTAATCCACAAAAACAAGGCAGGAGTCAGGAGCCGGGAGGTCAGACAGAATGCGGGTATGCAGTACCGAAGGGTGAGGCAAAAGGATTGTCCAAGAAACGAGCAAGAGGTCAGGAGCCGGGGAGTCAAACAGGAATCACAATGAAAACACATAGGAACACAAAGTCCAGGCATCTTCCTGTCAGCTGATCCAGCTAGATAAACATCCGGAGGGAGGAGCGACTGAGGAGGAGTGCAGGAGCAGAATGTCCACCAGAGGGAGCTCCAGAGACGCTGGAAGGTTAACCCACGGTGTCCCTGATATCAGCGCTGGAAGCAGACACAGATCCAGCAGTCCTGTTAGGATCTGTGACACCATGTTTTTGCTTTTCTGGTCAGTAGCTGTAGTAAACAAAGTTGCCAAAGTGGTGTGTACCTCAAACTTGACCTTACTTTTCTTCTGTATAACAAACCTTTTAGTTAAATAAAACAAACACAAAATGGTAAGTTGGAGTTTTTCATTTTAGTATCTTTACCATGTATTTATATATAAGTGATAGCTCATGTGTTGAAAGTCCTGGTGTCATTATGTGTTTTGATTCCTTCCTGCTAAGGAGAAAATGGAGAACAATGTAATTAGAGACCAAAGCTGTAGCATGTGATTAATATTACAAGAACAAGTTTTCTAATTGACCACACTTATGTATTAGGACTTGCAGCACAATAAGCTTTAGACTGAGCAATGAATAGATCTTGGCAGGTTATAAATACCTTAACAGACTATAAGCTCATAATTAGAAATGTTTGTTAGAACTACTAAAAGAAAAGCTTCACAACATCGGTCCTTGGAAAAAAAGCTATGTATATATTTTTGTGGACAATAGATATAAATTTTTGACATTTAATTACATTTGCATTACATTTTGCCATCTCAACCATTTAACAACTGAAACTATAACACCTTTTAACCAACCTACCAATCCCAATCAAAAGTAGTTTCCAATTTCTTTTGCCAAAGAATAGTTGTCTAAAATTTGCTAAGAATAAGGCAAAGCTATCTTACACTTTATGTTCCCTTTTATTTAACAGTTATGATAAACAGTGTTGACATTTTATTTAAGCTCCAAATGTTGTCACAACAATAAATATATATATATATGGATGGAACTGGGTGGGCCTTCCCAATCTGCCCAGGAACACCAAAGGGTTAACACTTGCTTGCTGTAGCTAGGTGTGTCTCCTCATGGTCAGAAGCCCTGACACACTCACAGGCTGTGTGGGGCCCGGGCCTGTTGCTGCTGAGAAGCTGAGCCAAGGACAAATATTTATGTTGAATGTTTGAAAGCAAGGAGGCTTTGCATTTTTGCTTGTTTTGTTGAAAGCTGGTCTGCAATTATAGAAAGCATGTGATTGCTGTAATAGCCAATAAAGGCTTTTCTATTGATTATTGAGAAGGATATGAATACTTTTGGACATTACACTTTTTGCTCAAATATAAATAAAAGGTAAGAATTTTTTTTTCCACAAACATGCCTCTTGTACATCATCTTATTATCTTTTGGGAGACACCTATGTCATTTCCCTTCAAAACATAACTTTCTAGTTGAATAACAGTAACTTTAAGTCAAAATTTGCCATTTATGAATAATTATGGTCTTGACTGTATATAAATATATATATATACACACACATAAAAATAGTTTTCAGTCACTTTCACTGTTTTAATGTTTTCAGCAGACAGGAAGTAAAGGGGTATCTGAAAAATATATTTTGCTTCACTACATGTCTGTATTATAGTAGTAAGGGAGGTGAGGATACATTTATCAATAACAGAGCACCTTATATCAATCAAGTAAAATATTCTTCTCTACTATAGCTAAATGAAATAGAAATTCGTACCTCTTTCCAGACAAGCCTGCAAAGTAATCCATTCCTATATCTAAAAAACATTCCTAACAGTATTAATACATTTTGAGATAGTTTTAATTTTGGTGCATTTGAAGTTGCATGATCTCGGTAAACCCGAAAAAGCATAAATGCAAACATGCATTTGAGATTCGTAGGAGATCTGAGCATGCAGAGATTGGTGGCAACACTGCAGACAGTGGTCACAGGGAATTAAGGGGTCAGGAATAATACAAGGCCCTTTCTGTAAAGAGAACTGTATATACTAACAATTTTATATTGAAGTCTGTTATGAATTTACTGACACATTAATAGCCATGGTAAATTGTATTAAACTTGTGTGTCCAGGTATATTTGTATGTTCTGTTGCTACGGAGCCTTGTTTTTCATACAACTTCCCAATGCTTGATATAAAATATAATTTTGGTTAAAATAAATTATTAGAATTCTAAGGATTTTGCAGTTAATAATACATTCAGACTGTCATCTCCCAAGCTATGGCAATGCACAATTAGTGAACACAGATAGGAGCGCACAATTTTTTAAGCAGTGAAATGTGACTGGCCTGTTCAGAAAATCACTTTTGTCCTCACAGCATGTCTTATTTTTGACACTGGAAGCCATGGAAACTGTTTCTATAGAAACCTTACCCACATGAATGCTTTAATAGTTTACTCTTTTAGTCTTTGATAGAATGGATAGTGCTTTCATTTTGTAAATTATACCAACAAAGGGAGTGTCTGAATATTTAAAGTCAATTACATTTGGAAAGAAATGTTGTATTCTGTGTCTATTTGGGCCATTTAAAGCATAACAGCGTTATGTAACATAAGAGCATTGCTTTGCCTTGTTTGAGTTTACCAGATGTTTGCTGTAAAATAGATCTATGGTGTTTTAACCCACTTTTGTTTGTGATGATCGAAAAGTACACACTGTAGTTATGATATTATGCAATCATTAGTACCTCTTTTATGCTAAACACTTTTTATCTGAATCCTTAAATTAACTTAAATAATTAATATGTGATGATAAGCTTTGATCGCCTTCCTTTTTGAAATATTACTCTCCTACTGATACTAATGTTTACACATACTCTCCATCCACAGATTCACTAGGGGTGGATGGATAGGCAGCACCAATTTAACTGGTATTGTTAAATAAATGACGCCACAGACCACCGCCCTCTCCTGCAACCTCATGTCACTGGTCCTCTGGTAAAGTATACAGTCTTGCTAAATGGGTGGATTCCTGTCTAGAGGTCCATTTGCACACAGGCTTCCCTGGTTATGATATATATATGACATTGAGTAATCATGATTAAAATGACAGAAATTTTATGAAATAAATGATAAGGTGATGGACACTAAAGCTGGGGAGGAAAACTATCTTCCGAAAGATCTTCAAAGTTGGCACCTAGTAGGGCTCGTTGACTCGTCGACGTCACAGGGACAGTCAACGGCTTCTGATAGGAGGTGACCTGCACAGCGACCGACATACCGTAATCCCCTGTGCAGTCAGACTGTGTATCAGCATGTATGCAGTCTCTGTCCCTGATTATTGGGGGTGGGATTTTTTCGGCTTGGGATGACACTGTATTCGTCTGGCGAAATGTTTACAAACATCATGTAAGCGTTCTGCTAATTTCTTTGTAGAGATGGTGGAATTTAATTTTGAATATTCCACTATATGACTTTGCAAGTTTACTTTTGCCACAGAAACCCAGACTCAATCGAAGGGGGGTTAATCCCTTTCTTTTTAAGAAGCATGCAAGCCAGTTAATGTGTTATATTTATTTTATAATGAAATTTTATGAATCACAATTGACTCTGTGCCATGGCTGCCGCAGTTTAAGCTGTAGCCACTTTCTTTTTTACACTTAAATTTACCAGGACATTTGAGGAATTAACCTATTTTTTGTTTTTGTATATTGTCATTTTAACAGTTAATAACTTTAATAAAAGTTGTTTATTGATGACAATTGTCAAGTATTGATGACAATTGTCAAGTACAAGTAAGTGTCCACTAATACAAAGTATTCGTTTAAGGGTGTGTACTCTTAAACAACCACATTATTTTATTTTTATATTTTTCCACCCCTTTTACTTAAAAGATTTCAAATTAAATTGCATATCCCCTAATCATACTATCATTACCAGAATTTCTGAACATTTTAAAAAAACATTTAGACACATGGCAAAAAAATAGTAAGTGTGTAGCATGTGTAGTTTTGGAATAAACAATGATTCGAGTAATGTCGGGATTTTCACATAAGGAAAACTTCTGCCATTGCTTTAAGTTATTTATAAAAAAAAAACACATATGCTAGGATCATGATTTTTTTTTTTGCAAAGTGTCTAAAAATCTTTTGAAAATGTTCAGTAATTTTATTATTACTAGCATATTTAGGGGATTTGCAATTTAATAGAAATACCACATACTTTGCTATGCCGAATATGAATTTCAACTGACGGTTTCTATTAATCTACAAACCGCCTGAAAATGCCAATAAACAAACATGGATATTACACTACATATAACACACAAGGCAACCCGACAAATAATAACAATTATACATACATATACATTTCCATACCCGTAACATGTAATAATAACTGTAATTCTTGTATATAGATAATATTCATATGTTATATATGTGTTGCATATGTTTGGCTACCAGTACAAATGCAACACATATAAGAAATATACAAAAAAAAATAAAAATCACATTAAATAAATGTAAAAAACAAACGTGCAATTCACACATAATTCCCATCATAACATCGAACAATTTACTAAACCCCACAATGACAAAACAAGTGAGTTACCAATACCACTAAAATAAGAGTAAATTAATATACATTTATCCAGGGCTTTTTTTTTCTGGGGGAACGCACTGGAACGGAGTTCCGCCACCTATTTTAAGCCTGGCCCCAAAATAAGGGCACTGGCTGCAGTGCATCGTGGGTGGCCCGCCGGGGGGCCCCCATGTGTGTTGTTTAGTGGGGGGAAGTGTTGGCCATTCAGCACGGGTTACGGGCACGCCACGGGCGGGTGATTTTGTGCCTCCCCTCCCTCGCAATGTGCAGCGAGGGAGGGGCGGCGCCTGCCTATTGTTAATGGGTGGTAGCCCTATGACGGGGCGTCTCCTCCCCCGTTTATGCTGGAGAGATCTTTCTCTTCAGCGTGGACTGAGGAGTGGAGTTCTAGCCGTCCTGAGGGAGGTGAGGCGGCATGCCTGCCTGCGCTGGCAGGTGCACTTGCCCCCGTTCCACCGATTGGAAGCTATTTATGGAGCGGACACCCGACATAAAGAGGCGGTTTTAGGGGCAGTCCTAAGGGTGGGTAGGGGCGTGGCCAGGGGAGGGCGGGGTGAGTTCTACCACCTTTTCTTTGAGAAAAAAAGCCCTGCATTTACTTACAGTTAATATGTCCACTCCAGCACTGTAGTCCAACACCTACCGCTTGATTGGCTGTCTCCAACCCATGAAATTTTTTTTTCAGTGCATTTGGGGTTGTTTGAAATATTTGGGTTTGTTTGTTTGTTTGACAGTGAGATCTGTTGCCATCACATTTAACCTCCCTGGCAGTATGCCCTTACCGCGCCATTTTCAACAATGCAGTACAGGCAATCATAGTACTTTACCCTGTTTCCCAGCCCTCCCCTCTACACATGTGGGGCAGGAAACCAATGTCTTAACATGGAGGACAATGGCACCACCCCCTGCCTCTTTGGTGACGCAAGCAATCAGCTAGTCCACCGACATTTAGAATGGTCACGGGCTTGCCGAGGACAGGTGAGTGTCCCCGAGTGTAGCTCGGGGTGAGTTTGTTTTGTAAACAATCTTACCCACAAACTGCACTCGGGCTAACTGCCAGGGAACTTAACCTCCCTAGCGCACTGCATAGGTACAGATTTCTGTACCAAAAGCGCACCAT
>CM070032.1:135622593-135633855 GCA_036250615.1 Ptychadena robeensis | reverse complement strand
TTTTGCCTTGCCTTGGGGGTCCCGTCGTGGGAGGGCCTGGGGGATTCCCGTTGGTCACGCAGGGCGCAACTCCCTGTTTCTTTTTATTTTTTTTTATTGCTATATCCTGGGATGCTGGCAACTTACACTTCATTAACAGGGAATTATTAATTATTTGCATATGTGTTACTTTATGTATGTATTTTTATGAGTTGAAAAAAAAAATGAATAAATGTAATTATACACTCTTTGCCTTAGAATGACGACCGAGGGTGGGGGGGGGGGGGGGTGGAGGAGAAGAAGAAAAGGAACACGCCCATAGACACCGCTCATTCCTCCTCTTCACTTTCCCCCTCCAGCACACAGCACTCCCAACCCCGGGGCCCTAGGAAGAGACGCATAATCGGCATAGCCCAGGGTCCCATGCACACACATATTCTGCAAAATGTAGAAACAGGCCTGGTTAGGGGTAGAAAGGGGTGAACAGCAAAAGGGTAACTTTTCCGTATAACAGTTTTACTAAATAACCTTTCCATGACCCAGCTTATCCCAAATAAACAACATGGTTATATCTTGATATCTTGTGATCATAAAAGCTTTTTTTTAAATGTGAAACCAGGGCCCATCATATGATAGTTAACAACATACAATCCAGCCATTTATTTTTTAGGATACAAATGTCATTTTATTTGCAAAGATAATTGAATCATGTGCTGTCCATATAATTATTGTAATAACACTGTATTCCTTTTTACAACATTCAAAAATACCTCTTAACAATGATGTTAGAGTGGGCCAAAACTCTAAAATCAAGATTTAGAATAGGATTTAAATGCTCTCATACTTGCATTAAAATGTAACCTCCCCCGCCCCAGCTGACTAACATGGCCACTATATGTGTGTAAGGTGCCAGTGGTGTGAGTGCCTCTTTAGATCTAGCTTATTGCTCATTGCCCTTCTCTTTCTACAGTCCATTGGTTGATCAGTGTTGATGTCATCGGTGTGGGAAAAAGAAAAACATGGCAAACATCCTCCTCAATGACATTCAAGTATGTACTTACAATCTCCTTGGTACTGGTTTGGCACTAAATGCCTTGGCAGTAGGATATGGGGCTGGATGTGGTTTTTTTTTGGTTACTTTTTAAACAAATTAGGGTGCTGCCCATGTTAGTTTAGGTCTGGTGGTTTGTTTCATTGGAAAAATACCTTGTTAATTCCTCAACTATATGGGCTGCCAGGCACATCTGACTCAAGGAACTCTGACCTCATTAATGGAAGGTCATTATGAAAAAGTAAATTCCAGCCAGGACCTTTAGGGCACGAGATCTGATCTCGTGCCTTAAAAGTCCTGGCTGGAATTGACACTAGCCCATTCCCAGAGTAACCTACCTTATTTTTCAGACTATAAGACACACCCAGTTTTTACAGCAGAAAAAAAAAAAATATTTCATGTGTTTTAATTAATTAGGGAAAAAATTCACCCATTTTTTGGTGCGAAAAAGTGCGTCTGAAAAATACGGTATATGGTTTACGTTTTTCGTTTTTTCACATAATTACAATAATTTTGGGATGTGGCACATTATAGTTAATATATTATAATCATTTATGTAATGGTCCAACCAATACTGGCATTATTCCAGACATCTTTGCATTTAATATGTTGATTGAGGGCAATAAATACCTATTAGGCAACATAAAATGTGTGTGTTTTTAAAAAGTGGCGTGAATATACCCTGGAAAGAGGGGGTGTTTAGTGTTTGATGGGAAACATTCATGGTTTTGGGCAATTTTTATTTGTTAGGTATACCCTTTATTGCATATAATTCATATATTATTCATCATTCATCATATTGTGGTGCATTTTAACATTAAATTGAAGGATTGCCTGTGACAAAAGTACAAGCCTTCTAAATTGTTAGTACAATATAGGCAGTTTGACTTCTATTATTTTACTGGCCCTACAAACAGGGGTGACTGGATAGCAGAGAGGGGAATAAGTCACTCTTCTAAAACACACCCCAGAATGTTTTTATGTTCCGAAAATAATAAAGAACAAAGTACAGATAACACAATTAAATGCAATGTATTATGAGGTTATTGGACCTAAAAGAATATACTAAGTTATGATCTCTATAGTATATTTATTCATATGGCATCCACGTTTCCAGCAAAGTATGGCTCCTTAGAAAAGGTTGCATGAGATGTTAACATGTGGCCTTGAGCGCCCAACTTGTATTTTCTTACTTCACAAACCTAACCCGCCCCCCCCCCTCCCCCATGCTACATTTTAATTCTTATTGCCACATCCCTGTAAATAAAGAATATCTGGCCTCTATATTTGTAATTATATTATAAAAAGTTCATAGGATTAGACCTGTTCCCAATTTCTTTAATGCCCATAGCCTTGCCATAAGATGTTCCTCATCACTTTGACAGTATGAGAAAATGTAAGAACATCATCAAAATAGGCCCAAGAAAACAGCCCAACAAATTCAAAGAATTCCAGAAGTTCATTTTAAAATTACCCATGGCTATGTCCTGTTTATCATTGATGAGCGGCATAGGCAATTTTCAAATTCTACTAATATTTGATTTGATTCGCAAATATTTGCAATTCGAGTGTATGACCATGGATTGCAAAAATATATTTGCAATTATAATTGCATTGCAAAACGAAATGGTCACATGTGGTATTTTTTTGTATTTTTTGTATTGTGAATATAAAATGGCAATGCATGGCCAGAAGCTTCCCAATGCATAATATCGCGAATATTCGACATTGTGAATATCCGAATTTTCGAATAGCTGATATTCGTTGAATATATTCTCATTCGAACATTCTAGCTCAATATTACTGTTTATCACTCACATCTTTTCAATGAAAAAAGTGTAATAAACCTTTACCTGGACATTTCTGCATAGTGTTTCCCTTAAAAAAAATTGCCCAAGACTCAATCTCTGCTGTGCTGTTATAGAAAAAAATCATAAGCAGAAATAGAAATGTACTGCATGCTTTCATTATTATTCATATACTTTAGCTGAGAAGTCTACTAAGAGCAATAAATATTGTTTTAGCTCAAGACACATGGGGAGCAAAAAATAACGTGACCCCTACTTATATCAATATACATTGTCTGGAGACTCGAGATGAATAAATATTCACAATTTAATGATTTGTAGGCGAAGTGTACTAGGACAATTTGCATATTTGTGTCATAATTGGGATCTGTAAGAAGTAATAATTTGCAGTGATTTATGTGCATGGATTGCTGTGTCTTTCTGCTTTTGACTAGCTTTGACATCAGGTTTTTGTAAGTTTGATTACATGTTGCACTCAATGGCACTTGTGTATGTCCCTGTCAAGTCACAAAACAAACAACTTAATTTTCATTTTGGGTGTGTTATTGATAGTCAAACCTGTTGTATTGTAGTCAAAATTTAGGTGGAACTTTGGGCACATTTAAATAACTGTATGTACATCCTTTTCCTATATAAAGGTTTTGTGCATCAGGACATACATGGCTCCAAGTGGTGAAAATGTACGTTTTGCAAAACTGTTCATAATTCAATATCCTCTCCACAAGCTGACCATTATGTTATCCAAGGGTGGATACAGTTTTTAGAGAAAGTGCAGTGAGTGTAGCTACCCCTTAATCATGAAGTGAGGTGCTAGCTGGATAACTAAGTGAAACTTAATAAAAAATTACTACAGTGTAAAACGATTGCAGACACTAACATCTATGGGCAAGAAAATGTCAGTATATAAAATAGTTGTTGAGATATCTAATTATGGTTGAGCCTTCTCCTCTGAAGAACCTGCTGCTACAGTCTTTTGCTCTTTAACAATATAATTTTTAGAGATGCCTAATGAAATACAGAATTTTAACATCAGTTGCAGAGTTTGATGTTGGAAAAACACCCCTATTATTGGAATAATCCTTTAAAAAAAGTTGTCATTACCTAAAAGTAGATGTTTCCGAATGTCCCTTATTGTCCCTCCCCTCTCTTTCTCTCTCTGCAGTTCAGTGCATCACAATTTACTCTGACTACAGCTTCATATCATTGCGTCAGTATTAAAGTCTATGGAGTTTTTGTGTTTGCCATTGAAAACCATTATATCTGGTGGCCATATGCATTACTGCATCTACTGCACCCCCAAGACAACTATAATCTACACAGGAAAAACTTGGCGACTTCCTAAAATGGGAGCAGAGCAGGTTAGGATATTTTTTTTTAGGAATTGACCCATTGTAACAGCTCAGAAATAAGTAAAAATCTAAATTATTGCAGGGTTTTTTGGTTAAAGTCTTTAGTAGTGAAGATTGTCTGCAGGAAATAGTCATGTCAGCTTTCTCACTAGATTTGGATGTTGGACCTACACTACTTCAAAATGTAAGAAGAACATTTCTAAGGTGGGTAGAGGAGGTAGAGGAGTTTGTTTTTTTAATTTTCGAATGGGTGTTAACCACCCTAGTGGTGTTCCTAAGTGTGGTTTTGGGTAGTTTTTCAGTACCAAAAGTGGTAACATAGGACCAATGCCGGCTTAGTGTGAAAGTGTGATAGATTGAGGGCCCATTCACACTATATGCGTTTTTTAAAGGCATGCTTTTTTTATAGGCATGCGTTTCTGCATATTGAACAAATGTATGAAAAATGCAGGAAAAATTCATACAGTGTGAATGGTAACATTGGTTGTCTATGTAAAAACGCATGCAGTAAAAAAACGCACCGCAATGCATATAGTGTGAAATGGCCCTTAAAGATCACAAATTTCCATGCTGCTTAATATTTGATAGTCAAGTGTAAACCAGGCAAAGGGATTTGAATGATGAAGTCACTCCTTACCCTTGATCCAAGCCTTCTTCTCCAACACCAGTACCTAAGATTACAAAATGCTCCCAAACTGTGTGGAAACTCTTCCCAGTTGAGTTGAAGCTGGTATTGATCAATACCAAATATTTTCATTATTTTAAATGACATTTAAACAAAACATCTTCCAGTTCAATGGTAACGCCAATAGTACTTGTTAAAATTTACATAAAAACAATACTCTCTCAATACTGTGTAATAACACCTATATAATTAAATTATACTTATTACAAACATACCACATTAATTTTTTTCATAATCAGTATTTAGAAATAATAATGAATCTGAGTTTTATGGCCAGCTACACTTAAGAGCTAATTTTGTTTTACTGAGCAGCAATGCAGTATTGTTTCAGGCTATGGATCCTTGTTCAGGCTCCTTTATTTTTGAACATACTAAACGGATATAAGCTAGATTGACAAACTCTTTCCTATAGAGGAAATCCTGTTCATTCTAAAGTATGAAAATGTGATTAAGGGAAACATGTCCATCCTGATTGGAGGTTGCTATTTTTGAAAATGCTGACATGTTCTTTGATATGGTTCATGAATGTTCCATGAGCTCTTGGGGCTTCCTCATTTCTTTATGATTACCTAATTTTACGGCTTTTTCGTCTACGTTCTGTTAACCATTCTGCGTGAGAAATGTCACTTATAATGATATGCTAAGATTGGTGACTAGAAGAGTAATGAAAGCATTTCACAGATGAAATTAGCATGAAATCTTTCTTTAAGAAGAAAAGACAATTCCTTTTTTTCTAGTAATTACATTCAGGAACAGAGAGGTATGTGGAAGTCAACTTTGCTATGCTGGGGAAAAAATAACACGATTAAATGATAATTTATTAATCATTTTCTTATTATGATCTTTTTGGTTCAATCAGCTACAGCTAAGTAAAATGGAAGTTACCATTAGGGAAAATAAAGAATAAAGGAAACCTATTTTAAGAGAAATACAGTGCAAAATGTTGATCCTCTTCTGAAATTGACGGTCTCTGGCCTGATAATTTACACTACCAGGCCCCATAAAAAATTGCCACTAAAAAAGAACAGGCCTTTATTTTTGATTACAGCATGCATTCGTTGTGGCATTGTTTCTATGAGCTTCTGCAATATCACAAGATTTATTTCCATCCAGTGTTGCATTAATTTTTCACCAAGCTCTTGCATTGATGATGGTAGAGTCTGACCACTGTGCAAAGCCTTCTCCATCACATGCCAAAAATTCTCAAAGAGATTAAGGTTTGGACTCTGTGGTGGCCAATCCATGTGTGAAAATTCTGTCTCATGCTCCCTGGACCACAGTTTGAGCCCCATGAATTCTGGCATTGTCATCTTGGTATATGCCCAATCCATTCAAATCAATTGATGGTCATTGTTTATATTTGCGCCATACACAATCTCCGTTGGTAAGGCCCATAATGTCCTGTACCGATACACTTAATAATAACATGGGATTTTAGCAATCAGCATCTCATATTAATGAAAGTGTTGGGGTTTGAACCCATGACCGGCTGCACCTCAGGCGGCAAACTAGGCTACCCTCCTCTCTGGACTACTCATCCTTGAATCTTCCTGATCTTCCTTGCTCCTGCCAGCCTAGCTAATTACCATGATCCTTGACACCTGCTACTTCCCCTATAAAGCTCAACCCTCTGCTACCTTCCTTTGCCGATTATTGTTGCTTCTGAGCCTTGATCGTGCTACACCTCCTCCACTCCTCTGCTATTACTGATTACCTGCTGCTGACCTCGTAACTGCCCTTGACTACTCTACTGCTGGATCCCTCAACTACTGTCTGCCTTTACTGCTGCCAACCCAGATTGTCTGACTACGCTTATTGCCGCCTGCCCTGACCTACTGCCTGCTACCTGACTATGTCTTTGCTCTATCGTGCTACCAGCTGCATCCTGCGGTCCTTGCCACTGGGCTTCACTCCACTCTCCAGCCTCAGTGTCCTCAGTTAGCCTACGGACCTAACAGAAAGCTTATTCAATCACAGGGACACACTTTAGTTACTTGCCATTTAAGGCGTTCTAATCAAATCTGAATGCACACAGTGTGTGGAATAAACACCACCACACTATTCAGATATAATCACAGATTTGAGATTAAGCATGATCCCATATGTGTTAAGGTAGCCATACGTATATCATTTTTTCTTTTAATTTCCCAATGATCAATTGGCATGTGCATTCTCATCGGCTGAAATCGAATGCTGCCCACCTTGAAAGATCGACCAAAAAAGGATGGAA
Source organism: Ptychadena robeensis (assembly GCA_036250615.1). Lineage (NCBI taxonomy): Eukaryota > Metazoa > Chordata > Amphibia > Anura > Ptychadenidae > Ptychadena > Ptychadena robeensis. Next base: position 135,626,753 of record CM070032.1, on the reverse strand, counting down.
CCAAGAACTGACAAGTCTTTAAAATGTAAAAAAGCACAGTGGTGGAAATGCGACCCCCAATACATCTCCTATACTGAATATACATTTATCTGTAATCATACAACCAATCATCGATCCATTTCAAATCTGTGTGTTAATGGTATGTCGTTCATGTGTGTGCCATTGTAACCAATCATCGATCCATTTCAAATCTGTATGTTAATGGTATGTCGTTCATGTGTGCTATCTGATTGTACCATATTCTATTATCTACCAGTTGGCTTAGACCAAGATCACTAGAGGATTTTTTTTAGCCCCCCCTGCATTCCTAGTGATTCCTAGTCATTTACAACCTGAGACACCCCCCACCCCACCCAATCAGTTCACCACCAGCCTAGGCCAAGCACAAATCCATATAACAATCTCTCTAAGTCACTTGTGACTTCAGTTGCATGCCTTCGTTAAAGTGCCAATTTTAAGTTCAACGTGGGAATTAACCAGGGAATTGACCCAGGGATTGCACCAGGATGACTAGCCACAACAACCTGCTGCTGCTGGAGCATGATCACACGAACACCATGGACTGATCCCCCTCTACCTGCCGACACCAACAACAGACAAGCACATCAAGGTCTGCATCAAATCTGGACTTTATTACTTCCTCCCTTCTCTAGTCTGCAATATCTGGACTTTCCCCTGCCACTGATCTGAAGATCCCATCCTTCCTGCCTCCCCTGTTCCTAAACTCTCCTCTCCTCTCCCGTCTGACTCCTCAACTTCTCCTCAACATGATCTTATTCTCTCTTTTGCTGCACCTGTTCTCTCTGCTCCTTCTTTCTGGGGACATCTGCCCTAATCCTGGCCCTCCTCACTGCCCCTCTACCCCCTTCTCCTCTTTCCTCAAGAAACAACCCTCTCCTAACCTGATACCTATCCGCCCTTCCCATAGAAGCTCACCCCTCTCTCATGTGGACTATGGAACGCCAGATCTATTGGTAACAAACTGTCTTCTATTCACAATCTCTTCCTTTCTAAGTCTCTCACCCTCCAGGCTCTTACTGAAACCTGGCTCTCTACCTCTGAATCTGCCTCTGCTGCTGCTCTATCCTACCTGCACTTCACTCACACCCCGACCGCACAACAGCCAGGTGTGTGGGGCCTCCTTCTCTCTTCCTCGTGCGGCCTACAATAACACAACCCCCCCCTTCCCTCATTTTCTTTCTTGAGTACCATTCACCTGTTTTAAACCCCCTGCCCCCATTGTTGCTGTAATCTATCGCCCCCCCTGGCCCTTCATCCCAATTCCTTGACAACTTTACCCCCTGGCTCCCACATATTCTCGCCCAGACCTACCATCCTCAGTGCTTCATCTAGCCATAGTACCCCTGCAACCTCCATCTGCCAACTCCTCTCTTAATAGCTCCCTTGGCCTGACCCCACATCCCACTCAACACCAGCTGGACACACTTGACCTGGTTTCTCCAACTCTGTACCCTCACCCACCTTGACAACTCTGCTTTCCCTCTCTCTGACCACCATCTCCAACCTCGACATGAACACTTCTTGCCTGTCCACCCCTGCACCTCCACCCCTCCTGCACTAATACCCCCCTGCACCTTGACCTCAAACGCTAAGCCATCCAAACTCACACACCAAAGAAGAGGTCGACTGATAACCGAACGCTGAACCGAACAGATCGCTAAGTCTAAAGTAAAAGGAAGTGTCGAATACAGCGGAGGACTTACAGTTGGAGTGGAGACTAGTACAGGCGGCGGTACGACCGGGGCGGATGGCAATGAGGCAGTTGGTAGAACACAAGTCGGTAGGCAGCAGCGGTGGGTTTGTTGTTCTTATTGGGACGGCTACGTTGAAGGTAGTTCATCTAGCGACGATGGTGGTTTCTGATTGGGCTAGTGAGAGAAAAAATGGGAGTACCGCAGAAGGAGCGTTTGTGGAGAAGCAGGGGTTGAATGACGAAAGGGTTCCCCCGGGTAGGGGGACTGACAGAGGAGCCGAGACTGATCACCTTCTTTTAGCGCATCGTTATCCACATTCGTTCCCATCTTGCCTGTCCTTCGGCCCCTCTTTCTTCTTCTTCCCCTTCCCTTTTCATCAGCCCTTGTCGCCCCCACCATGCCTGCGGAGGCTGGATGCTGGAGCAGAGACCTGGATCACCACACCACCGTGCACGCACTCTGCACTTCTCTAACATCTTCCGTTGTTGCCTCCACTACTCTAATCTCCGCATCCCTGACGCAAGCTAGTCTCTCACTATAATCTCACTTTTCTCTTTCTGTGCGCATCAAATAAACTTGCTCCTGCTTTACGCACTCCACCCTCCGCTCCTCGATCTCTCCCGCTCCCCCGCACCCACCCACAACCCGGAAAACTGTCCCTGTCCCTCCAACGAGATTTTCGCAGGCAGAGCGTAAGTTGGCGAAATTCCTAGGTCAACAGCACCGACTTCTCTCACTCTACAAGACCAAACCTCCAGCACTTCAATGTTTGAGAGTTTACTGCGAGCCAAACAACCCTATCTTCTGCCTCACTCATATCCATTACATCACCCAACCCTCACTGGCTCTTCTCCACATCCTTCAAACGACATCTCTCAATTCCTACACTCTCCTCCTCCCCCTACCTCACTGCCACCACGTTCTCGTGTGCTCTGAGTTACATCTGGTGCCAAGACGCTGGCCACAATACTTTGAATGGACAAAATTAAAGATATCAGCGAATAGATTCTTTCTGTCAACGGCACTTCCCCCCCCCCAACTAATCCCTCGCAATCTCCATCGCTCACTGCACTCATTTCCGATCACCCATCCAACCCACAACCCTCCCGGGGGCGGACCCCCATTCCTCTCCGCTGTAACTTTACCCATCAACCCCCATTACCTCGATATCCTCCAATCCCATCCCTCTCTCGAACAATCTTCTCTTCAACATGCATCACTTTCCTCTGTCAGTCTGAAAGAAGTCACCTACTATGCTTCGCTCTTTTCTTTTACGCACCCCTGCTCAACGATTGACCCTATAGCCCACTTATCTTGCTTAAAGACCCATTCTACCACCCGTGCCCCGCAACTGACTGAGACTTTAACCACAGATCTACCTTTCCTCTGGTATCATTCTCATCATCCGCCGTCAAACCATGCCACAATCCCTCCCGCATACTGAAGAAGCCATCACTTGACCCCTCTCTTCCCTCTAGCCACCGATCTATCTCTCTTCTTCCTTTTGGCTTCCAAATTACTCGAGCGCCCTGTTTACATCTCTAATCTGCCTTTGACACTGTTGACCACCCTCTTCTTCTACAGACCCTGAGCTCTATTGGTATTTGTGACTCTGCTCTTTCCTGGTTCTCCTCCTACTTGACCGACCACTCTTTCCAAACCTCCTTCAATGGCTCCTATTCTTCTCACACACCCCTCCCTGTTGGCGTCCCACAAGGCTCAATCCTTGGCCCGGTCCTTTTCTCCCTCTATACCTCCTCTCTTGTAAACTCATCTCATCCTTCGGCCTGAAATACCATTAATATGCTGATGACACCCAAATCTACCTATCCACCCCGGCCTTCACTCCCTCTGTCCTGGACCACATCTCTCAGTGCCTATCGGCCATCTCTTCATGGATGGCTGACAGATTCCTTAAACTCAACTTGAGCAAAACAGAACTCATTATCTTTCCCCCATCACCTTCCAAGCCTTCACCCAACATCTCACTTACAGTAAATAACACCGTCATCTCCCCCATTCCACAAGCTCGCTGCCTTGGTGTCACCTTTGACTCTGCACTCTCCTTTACTCCCCACATAAAGAACATTGCGAGATCTTGCCACTTCCATCTCCGCAACATATCCAAAATCAGCCCCTTCCTCTCCCCAGAGACCACCAAAGTCCTGGTACATGCTCTCACCATCTCACGTCTGGACTACTGTAACATCACCCTCTCTGGTCTTCCTCTCACTAGACTTTCGCCTCTTCAGTCCATCATGAATGGTGCTGCTAAACTCATTCACTCTCTAACCGCTCCTCATCTGCTGCTCCTCTCTGCAAATCTCTACACTGGCTTCCAATTGTCCAGAGAATCAAATTCACAGTTCTGTGCCTTGCTTTTCTTCACTTCACACCTCCTGTCCTCCTTACATCTCCAACCTGGTACACAAATACACCCCTAAC
>CM070032.1:135545696-135558196 GCA_036250615.1 Ptychadena robeensis | reverse complement strand
CTGAACAATAGTAGACTGTATAATTGTACGTCCTATCAGCAGATAAGCACAAAGTCAGGGTCACAAGTTCCGTATGTATGAGATACAAGGTAAACAGGTTCATCAACATAGAAAAGTTATAGCTTGGTATACCCAAAGCTAGCCATACACGGTTCAATTTAGCACTATCAATTTTCGATTCGATTTTAGATCTTGATCTTTTCATCGTGCACCAATTGTAATCAGATCCAAAGTAGTACAACAAGGTTCGATCGTGATACCTCCAAAATCGCTGATTTTAGTTTCCATCACAAAACACAGAAACGAGTAATATATAAATGCGTTCATCAAATACAATCGAGCCGGCCAACTAACAAAATGCTACGGTTTAAGTTTGATCGCTGTACAATCGATGAAAATTTTCCAACATGTCCGATCACATTACGATCGATGTTTTGATTGGTATAGAACAATTTTCACAGATCAAACCATGTGTGCAGTATACAATTCAAATCCGATCAATGTAAGCTTTTATCGTTTTAGGTTGATCGAACACTACAATCGAACCATGTATGCCTAGCTTAACTTTGTATATGTACCGCTTTGTACAAGGCATGGTCATACATAAGCAGATTTATATAAAACATTTCACAAATTTGCCAGACATAATTATAGTTATTCCCTTTGCCCCATAACCCCTCCTGCTCTTTTCACAGCTGTGTTGAAAATTGCTATTGCTATTTTTGTCCCAATATACTGTAATAATACAATTGGAAGCCTTGGAATATTTAGTTTGCATCACAATGATTTTATGGTTCATTGAAAGTTTAGCTCTGCAATTAAATTCGGTTTTGTAGTTTTCTAAAATTGTCACTCATTCTCATAAGAGACAGATCAAAGGCTCTACTCTTAAAGTTCTCTTTCTACAGAGCACTGTTTTCTGTCAGTTAAAATGTAGAAAAAATCTTTACCGTAACTCAAAAATTACAATAACAAAAACAAGAATGTAACACAAATATGGATAGTAGTATTATCAAAGGAACTATGCTACACCCATTTATACACCAATTCAGTGGCGTTTCTAGGTCTTTAGGGGCCCTATGCAGTGTTCTCCCCAGAATTTTTTTTCAGCCGGGCGGCGCGATGACGTCATCGCGCCGCCTGCACCGGTCCGGCGGCCTCTCTGATAGGTTGCCGGCCAGCGGCAGCACACAAGTCCTCTGACAGGCGGCGCCTCCCCATTCTTCAGGAGCGCACCGCAGCCACTGAAAGACTCCGGCCCGCGGCTCCGGTAGTGTGCCGCGGGCCGGAGTCTTTCAGTGGCTGTGGCGCGCTCCTGAAGAATGGGAGGCGCCGCCTGTCAGGCTGCTCGCCGCGGAGGACTTGTGTGCCGGGCGGGGACCAAAATCTCCCGGGCGGGCCACCCGGCCAATCTCCTCTGGGGAGAACACTGCTATGGAAGACCAACCCCCCACTCCCACGCTGACAGAGGAAAGGGAGAACCCTTGAATGGTTGCAATCATAAATTGACCCATGCCTGGGGTGCTTATGGAGCAAAGGTTGGTGGTCCCTGAGGTCCTATGCACATGCATATTCTGCATAGCACAAGAAACTGCCCTGCACCAGTTGCTAGCTTGTTCTTGTTGGCAATTACTTATATACAGTAGTTTGTGTATATGTCTCACCAACCAGTGTCATGTCATTTTATAGTTATACACACTCCATGCAAGGGTGTTATATTTTTTATACCCCCTTTACAGTCCACCATGCTGAATGTTCCTTACTCTGCTCTTCCTCTGTCTCTATCATACAGTGTTTGTGGTCTATTCCATATACTATGCTGTAGGTCCAGTATTGTGCTCTGCCTCATTCTCTATACCAGTAATGGCGAACCTGCGCGTGGGCACGGTGATCCTCACCTCCCTGTTCCATATACCATATTGTATACCTCCTATTCTTCTCACCGTATTCTGTATGCTTTTCTGTATTGCCCATCACCCTATTCTATACCCCAGGATTTATGGGCCATATCCTGCACCACTGCATACTGTTTGTCATGCTGAATGTAAGGTCTCTATTCCCTTTCTACCTATTCTACATGCCATGCTTCATATCTACTATTGCGTTCGGCTTCATTCTATATGTCATGCTTTATTTCTCTATTCTTCACCATCGTTTTTCATATCTCAGGGTTTTTGGGCCTATTCGACAGAGGCACATTATTTACTGCACTGTATGCATATCATATGCATGTATATCCAGAGCATCATTATATTCTGTTAATACGATACTTCATGCTGACCTGTTTTATATTAAAAATTATGGATATTAAAAGCTGGGCTGTGCAGCTTATATACCATGCCATTCCAATCTGAATGCCTGTTGTGTATTCCTTATGTTACCTTGATTTATGCTGTTCACTTAGCTGTACATATATCAGAGAACTCCATTCTAAAATCTACTGCATCCATCCCACCTTCCAGAGATTATTATAAGCTTTTATTTATATACCACTAGCTTATGCAACACTGTGCATTAGAGTTGAGATATAACATCCAGACACAGGAAGAGTTGAGGACCCTGCTGGACCGGGCTTAAACCTAAAGCCCCCATACACCTTTAGGTCACTCCATACAATTTCCTTTAGATCTACCGCCAACTATGTAGTGCCGGGTCCTCCCTGATAGAATACATACTAATTAGAAGGTTTTAAAAGGTCCTTATATTACATGATTTTACAGAGTATGGGGGATTTAGACAGCAGCACTTCTGCCACCACATGACCTTTGGTTCTTCAAACCATTCAGGTAATTATGGTGTTCTACAATGGGTTTTTTTCCTTGTGAGGACTTTTTTATGGGATGCTTACATGCCTGTCTCCAAGCTATTGCCAGAATTGCTTGAGACTGCTATAAAAGTCAGTCCTCTTTCTGCGGCCCTTTGGGCGTTCATCAGCATTGAAACCGAATTGGTAATGCATGGGCCATAGGAACTCATGTATCCACTGATCCCCTGCTCACGCATCCTCATCTGGGTTCTTAGAGCGGGATGAAGAGGAGGCTCTGTCTGAGCATGCCCATTGGCTTATGTGAAAGCCAGTCAGCGTTCCAGAATGAGTCAGCGCTTGAATGAGTCACTCGCCCCTCCTCCTCTTCCTGCTCTTAGTAGATTCCGGGCAAAGACTTGTTGGTGGGGCATTGGCAGACAAGTGAGTGCCATTAATGAATGGGGGATGATTGTATAATATATATTTCTTAGGACTTGTCCTCACATTGGCGGCTTGCTGGGGTGGCCGACCACTCGCGGCTGGCATATGTGCACAAGCGTTTTTTTCAATACAATTCAACGCAGCTGCCCCCGGATCGCGTCCACACACAACTTGATCGTGTCCATTCAAGTCTATGGGCACGCTTGCCTGCAGCCGCCCACGGTATCTGCTGCGCGGTTCAAACCCCCTTACATTTTTTGTGACAATGCTCTATTAGTGATTCAAATTTCTTTAAAGTCTAGAATTTATCATTTAATTGTACTGCTTTTTGAATCCTGTAATTACGTTTTTTTCTATTTACCATTATTTAAATTCAGATTGAGATACTTTTGCTTTTAGTTTTGTGCTTTCCATTATCATGAAGATTGTAAAAGAAAAGAGTCATTGACTGTAAGCATGCAATGCCATCTGGAGGTCGTTCTAAGACCTTGAGTTTTCCAGTTTCATGGATGCTGTAACAATGTAGTGTAACTACCCTACATCCATTATGGTCTATGTTTCAGTTACAGTATCTGGAGCTTGTGTGAATATAACCATTTCCCTGTTTAAAATTGCCCCAAAATGTTTTATGTAGTAATAATAATCCAATTTACCTGCATAATTTTCCTTTCCGCACAGGACGATATGAAAGTGGAGGATCATGAACAACACTTGATAAGACAGAAAAAAAGGTGGGTACAAGATACCAGTTACAAATCCTGTGTGCAGGGAATAGGGAACAAACTTTAAACACTTAGAAGTTTCTATCTACAAGTATAAAATATCTAAAAATAAAGTATAAAAAAAAAGGTAAGGATGGAGTTCAACTTTAAGCATTGGAAGAGTTAAATTTCTACCGAACCACTAATTCCAGGCTTACCCTAATTTGTATACATTATCACAGATTCTTCTCAAATATGTATATTGCTTTCTCTGATGTAATAGTTTTAATGTGAACTACTTATTAAAAACTGTAACATGTGATACAGAACCAACTTAACAGCATTACAAGTGGAAAAATGTGTTGGATATAATAGCTAAAAGACTTCTAGTGCAGCACAAGGACCCCTTTCCCCTAAAAACCAGTTGCCATGACAGTATGTCAGCTCTAGCAGTCTTTGACTTGAAATCCCCCCTCCCCTTGAATAGTAGTTAGATGTTTACACAGAGCTCTGCCTGCAGCCATGTGTTGTGCTTGCTGCTTCATCATGCAGGTTATCCATACTATCAGGATGCAGCATTAAGGTGAGCAGTGCTGGGAATCTTCTCACCCATTTTCCAAAGACCAAAGCTAGGGGAATAGTCAGGGGGTAAGGTAAAAAAATGTAGCTGATCCCAGCATGTCTCAAAGCAGCCTTTGTCAGTGTTATGGCAGTGAATGAGTAATACTTTACAATAAAAATTATAACTATGTGTGAAGGAAGAAATCTGCCTCATTTTGTGGTTTATTTACATTTAATGTTAATGGTTCAAAGAATGTCAGACTGAATGGTCCTGTGTCATAACCTCTTCCTGTGTGTATTATATTGTGTTGTATCTCCACTCTAATGTATTGTACAGCACTGCATAATATGTTGGCGCTATATAAATAAATGATAATGATAATAATAACGGTCGCTCCCCTACACCTCACTTAACCAGGCCCACTTTGCAAAATGTTTGGACACCTCTGATCTAGTATATTGTGCACACAAAGGAAGGTTACCTAGGAACCACTTTTTCTCTCAACTAGTGCTAATGGAGTCTGAAAACGAACGAAAGCAAGGTGCTTAACTGTGTTTAGGAAGATACAGGAACCTGCTGGGCCATCCTTTTAGCCGTAAGGGCCAGGGGCCCAGTGATGATGGTATATGTTCTTAAATACATTATATAATAATTAAAATATAAAACCCTTCATTTTATATGTATAACCAAATGTTGATAAAGGATTGCAGGGCTAGAAATTCTGTCATTGCAAAAGAAAAAAAACATATCTGACAGAGAACAAATAATTTTTTATATTTATGGTCTTTAGGTCAAGAATTTTGTTTCATGTTCGTGTTCTCTTTTGCATTCACTTTCCTCCTGGTTTTTATTAAAAACGTTGTTTGAAAGATTAATGTATTTTCCACAATGATTATCATGACTAATGGTCAAGTTCTTTTCTTGCATGGCTATAATTTAAGTGCAGCAACATCCAATGGCTATGAGCTAAATTTGTCTCCTGCAAATCACATCAGAAATTCGAGAAGACAGGGTATTAATCATTTCTTGGCATATACCAACACCTTTGGGCTTTTCTCAATTAACGGGTATGCTGTGCCAACAAAATATAAATTCAGTTGCAAAAAAAAAAAAAAAAGCATTGAAAACATTTTATCGGATATCATGTGTGCTTAGAAAATGTGTTACTTTATTTCTAAGTATTTAGGACTTTCCTTATGGTATATACAGCACAAGGCTAGGGCTTCATTATGTGCTGGCATCCGCTGATGTCAGCGCAAGCCTCCGTTACTGTGGATGCATATGGGCTGTGTCGCCATTTACCTGACGGAGATGGGGATCGACAGATCGGGAGCTCTGATGGGCTGTGGAGATAGCCCTGTCAAAGCCACATTGCCTTTAATGGGCAGCTCATGCAGTCCAATAAAATCCCTGCATCACCCTGCAGGGATTTAACAGATAGTGGAGCCCTAGCCTAAACTGTTCTGAAAGTGTCACCAGACAGGTACATGGCATTAGACGCAAATAGGCCAGCTTTTATAGATACATGATTCACTATATATTGATGCATCTTTTTGCCAAGTTCACAATTTCCCCCTTTCCTCAAACACCTTATCCTTCAACCCTGAGCTAGGTTTAACCTGGATTTTATTACAGTGCTAGATAATAAAAAAGGAGACATGCCTGAATTACATATTTAATTATTGATAATTACATATGAACGTTTTATCCCATGCAAAAGCTATCCACTGCTTAATGTATGGAGTCTTTGCCCATTAGGGTACACAGACACCCTGAACCCTTTGGGTTTTACTAAAGCCTTTTGGAGGAACAGACTATGGTAAACAAAATACTTCACATGGGCATACAAGGAAAGAAAACTCACTCTGAGCTAACAGAAGGCAAACGCACTTGTCTGGTGAAAGCCCACGATGCCCAGGTCCGCCCCAATCTTTGGAGGCGGCGTCGATTTTTTACAGAACATACCCAGTTCAGTTACTTGTGCTCCAGAGCGCTTTTTTACTTATTATTTTGCTGCACACTGGGCATACCTGAACACAGGGACTTGTGAGTGCTTTCTGAGCTGCTGACATTTGGCACCTGCAAGCCCCTGTTTTGGAGCACACACATTATGCAGGCACGCTGTGGTGGTGGAGGGTTGGAATGGGCTCAAGGTAGCTTTGGGTTTAGAAGATGTGACAGGACATCTCCTGTCATGTCGTCCCTGAATATGGCAGCTGTCTCTGGGACAGGGTAGGTCTTACTGGGGCAGGTGTTATTTTCTAGGAAACATCAGGAATACATCAGGGCATCAGTTTAAAAAAGAACATGGTCACAGCAACAGCCACAGCAACCATTTCATCAGGTCCTAAACAATGTAAGCACTGAAATGAATGTTTTATGTTGATCAAACGATTTCATCTGAAGGTTGGGTTGCAAAGACAATTCATGAAAATGCCTGTAAACAAATGGGTTAAAACATATAGTTGTCAACAGGGCTTAACATGCATGAAATTTTAACCAGCTGCAAAAGATAGGTATGATGGGGTCAGGCATCATATATATCATACGCACATAAATAATTAAACATACCATCTAGTATTCAAGTAGTTAAAATGAGAAAGGCATTTGAAATTTTATTTGGATCACATCCTTTATTGTAGATGACATAATTTGGCAACCAATGTGAACCATTAAATTAAAAAAATCTCTGATCAGATGAATAGCAATATTCTGGAAATCTGAATAGAGTGTCATGCTGTGAGAAAGCTGTCAAATATAATAAAGCTTGGAGAAATATTATGATGTGAACATCAAAATACTTCTCACATAAAAAATAAAAAGGTGAATATCTTAAGAAGTCGCTGAGGTTTGAGTTCTGATACGTTTAAAAACATGCTAGTCCTTGGTCCATCAACTATTACAAGGTGCAGAAGATTGGTTTTCCTTGAAGTATTTTGAGAGGAGAAAGATTACACTCCGAGCTTATTGGCTTGGGTAAGGACTACTTTGAGTACTGGCATAAAGGCAGACGTCTCGCTGAAATTGCTGGTGCTTACTATGTGGGTATGGATGTTCAGCCCCTCAGTGTAGTTGCGTGATTCAATACTTCTGGCAATGCTGTGTAAGCCAGCAATTATTGAAGGGGATAGCTGTGGAATAAAGTCACTGGTTAAACAAGAGTTAATACAGAAAAGAAAGAAAAAATAAAAAAAAAATAAAGAAGAATTTAAACCTCCCTGGCGGCACCCAGAATTTAGCTTTGTAAACATACCTCACCCTGAGCTGCACCCAGGGTTACTTACTGGTCCCCACAAAACCAACTGTGATGTTTTCGACTGTTCCATGTTCCACCCCTTCAGCATCCTCAATAGAGGGGGATGGGGTCGGCACCATTGATCTGCAATGCAGGCAATGGCACTCTGGGTCCTCACATCCCGGGCATCATAAATGTGCATGAGGAGGGAGAGAGGGTAGGACCATGTAATCTTCTTTGATAACCCATACGGTGTGTTAAAAAAATTAAAAATACACAACAGGCAGACCGCTACCCCACACTACAAGAAGCAGACTAGAGGCCACTATAACATCACTGTGACCAGGCTAAAACAGGCAAATACAAGGCAACAGAACATGCTGGAAATGCGAAAGGTTTCACCTGACAAAGCATTTGTAACTGCATTGATCTAGACAAGTGATCCAGACAAATCTGCCAGACAGCAGAAATTACTTTGTGACCATTTTTTTTCAGCATGATCACCAAAATAGCTCCAGCTTTAAAATGGACAGTAAAGGAGAAGCAGCATATGCACTAGAGATCAGGGCCGGAGACAATTCGAGAGCCTGCAGCGCTGCAGGTTCACGGAGAACTGGCGACTATGCCCGATCCTGGCATGGGCATAGTTTGAGCCAAGATTAAACTGTGACCGTACTGAGTTCAGGCATAATGCCAGGGAGGTTAATTGAAGTCAGGGCTCTAATGCTTTGGGCAGTTATTAAAAAGGTTTTAAGACTAGTTTATACATTAAAAAAGTTAAAGCTTAACAAAATGTGATTTTTACCCTCCTCACTGCAACGATTAATTGCTTGTTTAGGACTAAGGGTGATAGTTATCACTTTCAGCAGCTACCTTTCTTCTGGTACTCTTAAGCAGGGGTGGATTCTCTCCTTCCCCCTACAGCCCAGGTGCCCAACCCCCTCCATATCTACTCATTTGCCCAAAAAAGCCATAGAAAGCCTAAGTGCCCCCATAACCGTCTAGATTTTCCTTTCCATCAACTTAAAAAGATTATTTTTTTGGGATCAGGGAAATCAGTGATTGATTGTAATCTATGCCAAATGTAGTAAGGCCCCCCCCCCCCCATACACTTCTTGATTTTCCTGTTCGGTCGACCTAAACCGATTGATTTTAAAATAGTTGCCTGTCCACATGGTTCCATCGACCTAGTTCGATCAAAATTGGACAAAAGTTCAAAAATTTTTCGGACAGGACGGAACATTTTGATCCATCGAATGTATATCGAATGTTATTTTGTTCTGCACGAGCAATTTAGGTTTTTTAATTTAAATAATAAGCGCACGCATACACTCATTGGCAGACATTTTGGTGTGGTTACGATCGACTTTCAATTCAATTATTCTTTTAATTGATCGAATCAACATCTATCAAATATTGGTTTCTCCATGTGGGAGATAGTTGGATCATACTTCGTTCGATTGAACCATCGCCGATCATAAATTATTCGAATCTGACATCAATTGTAGGGAAATTGAAACGTGTATGGGGGCCTTAACCACCCTAGCGGTCGGGACAGCACCATCTCGTCCTGCACTTCCTTGTCTTGTATTGCAGCTGATGAGATGGAGCCGGCTAAACTCAGATCCCCCGGCTGCACATTCTGCTCTGTGCTGTCCGGGGAATCTGAAGCTTGCTTTTTAACTCAAGCAATCCGGCATGTCACCCCTCTCCCAGACCAATTTGCATATGAATGTCCCGCGGCCGGGGGGGGGGAGGCACGCGGGCCATTCATATGCAAATTGGGCTATCTTCAAGGAGCACACCTGAAATATCACCCCCATTATCATTCCCAGATGTGCTCTTTGAAGTTAGAGTGTGTCAACTGCCATTGTAGAGGGTGTCAAATGCCATTGTATTGCATACAGTGATAACTGTATCCAATACAATTCAAAGTAAAACAAAACACATTTCCAATTTTAATAAAGATGTTATTATAAACAAACATAAATACTGTTTTGAAATCTTTGATACCAAATAAGTATTCAAGAGATTTTAGCATTCAAATGATAAATTTTATATTTTTTTAATGTACTTTTTTATAATAATTGTGTGTTTTAAACATTATTATAGTCAGGATGTCTATTAGACCCTTGTATGGACAGATTTTGGAAAGTTACAGGCCTACAACATAAAGAAAAATTTACCATTGAAGTCTATGGTGCACTTTATTAACAGAATTTTAAATTGCAAAACACCACAACAATGTCATAAATGCAATGCAGACTTACCGTTTGTTCTCTGAGTTTGTCGTACAGAGATTCCAGCCTCTTATTTGCATCATCAAGCTTCCTTTTGGTTTGCTAAAAAAAGAAAAATATATTAAAACACTTGCACTTAAGAAAGAAGAGAAGGAATCAATATGACACTAGGTTCAGCAGACATTCTTGACCTTGGCTGCCATAATGATTTAGCAAAATCTATAAAGCACACAACAGAAGCTAAAAAAAAGGAGCTCATAACTCCTAATATAATTACATGGACATGCAAAATATGTCAACATTTCAGTATTCCGATTAAAACAAAGCAAAATGAATTCCAATATTTTTCCCCCAACTATTGAACTATACATGTGCTATAAAACAATGCCACGGATTTTGTAGAAAAGAACTTTAATGCATAATTTAAGTTACAGAAATACATGAACCAAAAGGTTAGGGTAAATAGTGTTGCACAGTCCAATAGGCCACCATTCTCTGTGAGAGTCTCCCTCACTTGGGTTAACCGACACAAAGCATCGCAGCATTTTCATAGAGAAAGAGGTTTATAGCTTTATCAGTCACAAATTAGAACAATGCTAAAATGTTTTGAAAGAGAAGCAGTGCTTACTGGGTCGATTGCAGAGGACAGACATCTTTGGATCAGAGCCTCAAATGTGGTCTTCAAAATAAGATGTTCTTCTGGGATTGGGTTTTTTGTGATTTTTTCAGCAGGTAGAGCGTGCATTGTCTAGAAGAACAAACAAAAAATATTCAGAAAAAACAGCTACATACACACACACACACACAACCTTTTTTCTGTAACATTATGGCAAAAGCAAAATCAATAAGCAATTAAAGTGCATCAACTTGACTGCACAAAAAGCCAAATGTCCCTGACCTGGTGTTTTAAGAAAGATAAATAGAATGCATTCTTCTTAGGCTTGGACTCCACTTGGAGTTACGGATGCTAAACCTCCTAGGAGTTAAGTTGTCACAGACAGGAGTGGTGGATCACAATTAAATCTGCCATGATTTCCTGCCCTCCAGGATAACATGAACACATCCCCTCCATCAACGGTGACGCAGCAGATATGCTCTAAAAAAGCGACGCCACCTCCATTACATGGAGGTTAATGGTGTCGCCTACAACCCACCACCCTGGTGTCATATCGGACTTCATTGGGGCAGACCTGGAAGAGTCAGTGGGTACACCCATTTGCAGAATTGCCGGGGATTTTGGCAGAACAGGCGAATTTCCCTGTTATTAACTCGGGGTGAGTTTTATTAGCTGAGAAAGTAACCCAAAGTAAACTCGGGCAGAATGCCCTGGAGGTACCCATTCATTTATTTTTTTGGGGATGAATAAGTGGTAATCTGTAATATTTGGAAACCCTAAATAAACGTTATAAAAATATAAGCCAAATTTTATGACAAAAGTACTGTCTGCTGGATTTTCCTACAATCTCTCCCCTTTGGATAGATTAACATTCACTTCCTTTCTATAAGGAACATTGCAAGGCACCACCAGATCCTGTCAGTATGAATGAAAGCCTCTGCCTCCTGCACCAGAGGGGAACTAGCATAATAACATGGGCACTAAAAACAGTAAACACAGCCGAGGTTCTTATCGGCCCGAACTACTGTATTTATATACCGAAAGGTTCCTGAAGTTTTAAACTGGCCTTGTTTATCAAAATATCCAGAAGTAAAAACATATAAAAAATGTCCCTTTTCCCACTCTACATGTATTCTAAAAGCCAATTCAAGTATATAGGAGCTCATAGGTTTTTATGCAAAGCAAACAATCACCTGTATGGCATTCCCAATGGGTGCACCAGGAGCACCCTCAATATTTGGTTTAGAAGAATCAAAGTGTGGTCCAGGTTGTCCAGAAGGTGTTGGGACAGGTTGAAAAGTGTTCTGCATTCCTGGCTGGCTACGAGGCATCTGAGAGGGCTGATAAGCAACTGAATTGTCAGGAACTGGAACCTGCTGCTGAGATCGTGGGTCTGCCAAGGGGTTCATAATGGGAGCTGTAATTGGTGGAGGTGGCATGTAGTTATCCAGGACCTGGAGAGAAAAAAAACAGCAATAAGAGAAAGCTCCTTAACTCTCAGCTTCTTTTCTTCGTAACACCTTCTTCTTAATGAAATTTTTTAAAGCCGTATTAAACTATACTATAACCGTAAAAAAAAACAAAAAAAAAAAACAGACTTACTTATATGGATTCTTGGTCCATCAAACTGATCCCCCTTCCTCACTCCCACCCAGACTTGCATGGAGTGTTCGGTGCGCTCCAGCATTTTAGATAAAGGAGCGAGACTCTTCACCAATCCCGATCTGAATCTGGTGACGCTCCGCCCCTCCAGCATCACTGGATTAAGATCGGGCTGGCTGCTGGCACTCAGGGATTACGGGAGTCAGAAGTCAGAACTGATGTCTACTATTCCAACATCCATTTGCGGTTGCACGTCACAGGAGGGGAAGGGAGCCCATGCATTTTTACAGACTTCGCCAGGAAAACTAGAGTTAGACTTACCGGTAACTCTTTTTCCATAAGTCTTTTCCAGGACGG
>CM070032.1:135527412-135545596 GCA_036250615.1 Ptychadena robeensis | reverse complement strand
AATCCTCTCCTCCTGAATGTCCAGGGTATCGTATATGGCCTTAAGGAGCTCATCTACGCCCTCCTGTGATAGCTTAAATCTGGGGGCAGCACCTTGGTCACCCCATTCCTCCACCCCTGACTCCGCCGCTGAAAGCTCAGCCAGAGAGTCCCTGTCCTCCTCCTCACTTTCTCTCACTGAAACGACTGAGGAGGGTCCCGGGGTTCTTTGGGAATGAATAACCTGCAAATCTTGCTTCAATGCTGAAAAGGAACTGGCCAGCTCCTCCCTAACCATAGATAACAGCTCCTTCCCTGCCGCAGCAGCCGCTGAGGCCTCTCCTCTGGCTAAGGCATCTAAGCACTTGGGGCAGAGAGATTTGGAAACATCCGTCACTCGGGCGCTACAGGCGGCGCACTTCTTTTTAGTAGATGAGCCTGCCTTGTCCGCCTTTGTCGGAGCCTTGGCCTACCAAACAACAAAATGCCAGTGTCAGTAAGCCAATAAAACAAGGGAAGAGATCACTTCACCAGGACTAGGGCACTGTAGCCTGGGAAGGTCTAAGCTGAGGGGACCCAGGAGAGGGGCTCAACCGCTAAACGACCCTAGCCACCTGGGCTAGCTCTGTCCTCCCTGGGTCCCCCACAGGTAAGGGGAACAACCGCCAGAAGGTCCCTTACCTGCCCGCCGCTCATAGCCTGCTCAGGTGCACCTGCTGGCTCCATTGTCAGTCCACACCACCGGCGAAGAAGCGGCTCGAGCCATTTGCAGAGCTGCTTTAAACACTAGCAGCCTGCTTCACGATTCCCGGGCTCCCGACCGGAACCGGAAGCACATCGGCAAGTGGCCGCCTCGTCCCCCTCCACCCGCGTCATCAGGGCTGGACTCAACAACCCGACGCCATCAGAGCGCGCCCCGCTTCCAGGAGGGGCGCTCGCCGCGCTTCAGGACATGTGGGCAGTCGGCCCCCCCCCCGCCCGCCACCGCTGAGCTGCAGCAGCCAGACGAGAGGGAGGAAAAATCCGCGCGACCACCCACCCTGCAAGGCTGCGCTCTGAGGCTAGGCTCTCACAGAGCAGAGCGCAGCGAAGGAGGACTCCGTACCTAGCCCAGCTCCCCACCGGCAGTACGGTAGGCAAAGCTCTTTTTTATTGTCCACAGGGACCGGACACCAGGGCAGCAAACCACTCACCCCTGTGCCCCGTGGGAGTACTGGGTGTTGGTTCCCCTCCAGAGGAAGGAAACACAAAGACTGCTGAGAGATCGGGAGGCGGACTATTTAAAGTTTTTGGCGGGTGTTGTGTTTCCTCCCTCTGGGGTGGAGTCCTATCTCTCATGGTTTGCCGTCCTGGAAAAGACGCCTTAGGGAAAGTATTTTTTTTTTTTCAACAGATCTGCTCTACCGAGGTGGTAGGTCCACTTTATCAAACACCTCAGACAAAAGCTTTGTGTCTAGATAGCCTGGTGAGATATTTTAAAGAGGTCAGTGTCTGTACTAGAGCTCGGTATATTAGTTTTCCTTACCTTTTTCTTTGCAGTTTTGGTCAGTGCAGGGGGATCGTTCCATCCATTCAGAGGCCCTGTGAGATATAATCTATGGTCAGGTTTTAAATGTAAGCGACCAAATCAAAGCCAGATAATAAATTAAAATCTTGGGAAGCAACTATTTCTGTATTTTACTCTATATATTTAGTGCAGCATTTCTAAAAACCCAATGAGCTTCAGCAAACCGTGTAAATGGCAACTCGCTACCTGCATGATAAGAATATACAGCTCTGAAAAAAACATCTGTTTATCATAGCTACTGAATGACTATAAATAAAGAGATCCAAACCCTACGCATTCTATGCAAGATAGGGTTCTCCCAAAGGGGTCAAAAGCAGGAACAATTATTGTTTAGGATTAACAGAAAATAAACTTGCCAAAAGAAATGGGGAGCCTGAATGAATGCATTTCCTACTGTCAGCATAAAATTTTCACTTCCTGCTGTTATTACATTGACTTCACAAGTGTAAACTTTTGCCAGGTTTAACAAAATATAAAAAAAAAATTCTTGTAGTTGATCAGACTGTTAAGCTATGAGAACGCCATGGGTTTATTGCTTAATTATATTTTAGTCAGCAGATACAGTAAAACTGAAGAATAGACTATATTTTAATGGATGTGTCAGAATAGATTCTTAAAATGAAAGTTTTAGCTAATCAAATTGCGGAAATCAAGTAGAAGGTAAATCTCAATTCGTTATTAATTGGTAGAAAATATAAATACATTAACAGAATTTTCAGAGATACCCTATAGTGGGCCTCTGAAACAAATTAGAGTAAGGAAAGATTACAAACGGTCAGGCTTGTATAGGGTTTTAATTTGGATAGCCATTACTGGGTCATAACAGACTTTAGTATGTCCCTTCAATTTGTCAACTGCCATTTTTTTTCCATTTCGGTGACAGTTGCCAGATCAAAAACACAGCAATAAAAGCCTGACAGTATCTAAACAAAAAACATATATATATATATATATATATATTTAGTTTGAATTTAGTTTCAAGTTGAAACACAGATTTGAATAGATGATTTTTCGGATTCTAACGGCTATAGCCATTACAATTAAATTTGGAGAAAGATGCTTAACTAATTAAACGTTTTTTTTTTTTTAATTAAAAGTATTGCTAACTGATTGGCCAATATCAGCAGCACACTGTTCACCTGGAACACCTGGGAGGAAATTTGCCATATCTTGAGCAACAGCATATTCTGCAGATGAAATGTAAAAATCACTAACACAATAATTCATTTTGCTACTAATTAACAGTTATGAATAAAACAATGAATTTAAAAAGTAAGAGAAACTGGACTGTTACCTTAAGATTTAAATTACTTTCTTAGGTTATTTAAACTAAGAAGACCTGTTTTTAGACTAGTTATAAGACATCAATGCACCTTTACTTTGAACACTAATAAATTCCTTTAATAAAATTTTCTTTAAAATGATCATTTCCATTGTGATAAACCATTTTAATGGACAGGAGATAGGAAATCCAGAGTAGTAGCGTTTAGTAGTGGAAGTGTAACATGAGGCAAGATGAGGCTATGGACTTAAAATCATCAAAAAGAAAAATAAACATTGCTCATTGTTTGATCGCATTTAATTTTTGTTTTTTAATATTGCATCCACACTAGTAGATCACATTTGTATTTACACTAAGAGATGGGCTGTGTTGACATTAACCTGACGGAGGCGGGGACTGACGGATCGGGAGCTCTGACAAAGCCCCATTGCCGTAAATGGGCGGCTCATGCTAAATCCCTGCTTTCAATGGATTTTAACAGATAGTGGAAGATTTTAAATATGTTAATTGTATTGATCTGTTTAAAGGTAGTGTAATAATGTTTGGTCATGTTTTTTAACACATACAAAGCATAAAAATATTGGAAAAGTGCAGAATGATGAACAGAAACTAACACATGCATTTCTGCAAGTCATGTCCTTTTAACACAGCAATAAGCCTAAATCCCATTTCATGCTCAGACCTGTTCTCTGGGATGCAGGCAGTTCACTGGCGGCAGGCAGAGTACCTGTTGGTCCAGGAGGAGGCATTGCATAAGGTGCATTGATAGATGGAGCCCCAGGTCCGCCATGCTGGAAGGATGCTCCAGAAGAAGGAAAAGAAGGAGAAGAGGAAGACGATGACACTTGAGGTTGAGGCTGCACAGGATAGGGGGGCTGAGGAGCAGAGTGAGAAGAGCTGTAGGGAGAACTAGGGTAGGGAGAAGTAGGCTGAATCGAGGCAGATTGTTGGGGCTGATAGACAGGTTGCCCCCCTCGATTGTAGGGATAGTGCTGTGGTTGAGGATAGGCTATACAGAATAAAGAGGGAAGATGAAAACTGAATTAGTAAAACAAAAATTACTTCATGAAAATGTAAGTTATAACAAACTGACAATTGAACAATCAATAAAGAATATAATGAGCATGGAATAAATTCTGATTTGAGAATAACATTTTTGATGCCATTTCTTTTTATTATTATATTTATTTAAACCACATCTGCATATCTTTGTAGATGGAAGAGCAGGTGTGCATTATTTCACTGGAAGGCCGGTCAAAATACAAAAGAACAACATTACAAAAAATGGTTTACAAACAATATAAGTTAAAAAACCTAGGAAGTCTTTTGTGGCACCAAATAACTGCCAATACTTAAGGCTGTTAAGGCATAGGAATGTCTCAATCAGAATTATAATGTAAATCCCCATAAAACAGCCCACCCAAAGTATAGTGTAGTTTCAGAAAACACTAACATGTTTCGACTTCAATTTTATTACACAAAATAGTAATTTTATATACTAGATGTTTATAGCTCTTAGGTCTATAATAATTCTTTGTGCACAAAATTTAAAAATGACAACTTGAAAAAAGAAATGGTGTTATGATGTCACAAAGCATACATGTGTGTATGTATACATACTTTGTGGATATGGCTGACGTGGTCCCATTTGTGAGCTCCTGTTGTAAGGGTTGGTGTTGGAATCTGGAGGTGGTCCTGAAGGACCTGGTGGAGAAGGGTACATCATCCCTGGCACATTAAAGCCAGGTTGTGGAACATTTTCTCTCTGTAAACAGGAAGGGAACTATACATTACAATGCAGAAAACTGCCATCATATGACCAATGCGTATATAGCATATTATTAATATGATATCTTTGATACAGCCCTTATTGATTTCAATCTTATTTCTCTGTATGATTTCCCAATCATGCATTGTTCTGAAGAAGAAAAAAAACGGACGTGCTGTTACAGATTGGTGCAAAAATAGAGATTTTTTTTAACACAGTTTCAAAGCAAAATATTGTTGCCAAGCTATCTCTTGCAAATTGAGATCAACACCACTATGCAGTGATTATCCAGACGAGGCAGTAGTACATAAACACCATATATAAACTTAAAAACACCTCCCTTACCAAACATGCTGCATAATGCTCTATTGTGAGTAACATGGAGATCTGGACATATTGCTTTGTGTAATGGATCAATGCATGCCCAGTGAGGTTCAACACAAAAAAAAAAAAGTGTGCAATAGGGAGAAATCATCAAATCTGTGGAGGACTGCAATGTAATACCTGTGTGTCAAAGGAGGAGGAGGCAGCAGGTGGAAAGCTGGTAAGGGCAGTAGGGTTTTTGTTACTCCAGGAAGTGACAGTAGGGGCAATTCTAGCCTGAAGTAAACAAAGAAATAACAAATCACTGGACAAACTAAGTGATGAGAACTTAATCCCTCCATGGATAACTGCAAATATGCTTTTACTTCCATAGGGTAAAAGAGACTTATATGTAATCTTGAATCTCTTTCATGAATAGGCCCCTGAAGAATTACTAAGTTCAATGTTATCAGACAGAAAGAAACTATGTACATTGAAACAAAGAAGGGCATACAGTCAACCAAGAAACATCATTCTTACCCACAGCTGCTTGCAGACAAACTTTAGTATATTTAAAAAAATAAAATGATATATACTTTGGCTACAATTGCCACTTTATCTTATCCTTAAAGTTTGCGAACATTTGTGTCAAAGAGGAAGGGAGAGCAGTAAGCTTCAAAACAGCTAAGTTCGGCAACAGATCCAGCAACAGGCAACACCCAACACTAAATAAGTCGAATAGTAAAGTAGTAGATATGTTAGGAACCTGGAAGAGGAATAATAATATGCATATCCTCGTGTCTTATTAAAACATCTCCTTCTGCCAATGCTGGCAAGGCCTATTTTAAATGATAAGAGAAATGAATGTATTACCCCTGATGTATCACAGATTATGACACAACCTCAACTTATGCAGCCACTTCAGCCACTTCCACATATTCAAACTAAATACTCCTTCCTGGAAGCAAAAGCACAATTCAAAGCAAAAGCTGACAAAACTATGACCTGACTGTATAGAAGTACTTCTCCGTGCCCCAAATGTACAGTTAACAGTGCACATTATTTAGTCCTCTGCACCATGATGCAGAAATAATAATGAAATTAATTTGGAGTTTTTTCAATAGAAACAATGGTTACAAATTCAAACATGTACTGCTATTGTAAATAAACAGGCCCCTTAAAATTGTTACCTGTGGGTAGTACTGGTTGTCAGTTCGCTTTCCATGTGTTGTCAGATGGTGTGGTAACGCAGCTGGTCCTGCAATGGTAGAACTGCCTTGTGCTCGTGAGAGTCTGTCTCGCAACTGCACAATATTCAACTAGAGAAGAGAAAACCACAGAGCTTACCAGTAAACATACATTAGGGTCAACGAGTACTTCACCACAAACATAATGCCTCTAGCTGCTTTGATCATTAAAAAAATAACTCACCTGATCAGTATTGGTGGGTAAAAATGCCATAGCAGCAGCAAGACTGCCTTGGGCCGCCAGCAGGTTGGCATACTGACTCATTTTTTCTGCCAGCAAAACTCCAACATCTTGAGTGTCCACAGCCTGCATGATCTGCACTGCTTTGCGCAGGATAACCACCTTTTCTATAAGATCCTGTTTATATGTAGGAGAAAACAAAACATGTAGTTCTTATAAGAGAGTGCTATATTATAGAATTTGCTATACATAACACGGTTACCTAATTACTGTAGCCAATAAATAGGCAAAAAACTGCTTTATGGGACAAATTTCAGATTCAGTTTTTTCATGCCTCTACACAATTTTTAGTAAAAATGTTAAACATACTGAAAAATTATGAATGAAGTCAATATCCACCCACCTGAAGTGAAAGAGGACTTGCGCCATCCTGAGCTCTGGTCCAGCAGGAGACCAGTTTTTCTACATTTCCAGCACATATATAGCACAGACAAGCTTGAGCTTGAAGTGAAACATCGCCTTCTTTCTCAAGTCGGGAGCCCAAAAGATCTGTAGGTAAAATGTTAAGTGTCAAAACCAACAGCACATTGGTTAAAGTGATTTATTTTTCTGCTGTTGCTGGGTTCTCACCCATCTCTTTTGGGAGATTAAAGATTAGATGAGATTTAAGATCAAATAAATGTAAATGCACATCACTAAGACATGATGATGTAAGCTGCCATAGGAAACTAGGTTGTAAAAAATACTGCTCCTCCGTGGTGCAGACCCAAAATTTTTTATTTTGTTCAAGTGATCAGCTAATTGCAGAACAGCTTGTCCCATAGTTAATGAAATGCTTGTTTCAATGTTAAGCATTTAGAACATGGTCAGCAATAGCAGCTTTTAGCTCACTCTAGTCTATTTTGAAGTTGACCTTAACCTAAGGACACAAATTATATTGCAGCTAGTCCTCAGAGAAAAATCCTGTTGATTGGGGCAGTGCCGCCCCTTAACGTTCTGTGAGCTGAACTAAAAACTTGGCAATATTATCAGAAAATCTTAGTGGACCTCAGAAAGCTACAACCCTATACATTGGAGATAAGGAGACACTTAATATTAAGGATCAGGAGAGCAGCCTATGGTGACAAAACTGTTCCTTTCCCTAGATAAAGCAAACACTCAAGTAGCCACCATATATGAGGACCAGTAAATAATAATGCAACAAACGCTTTTTTCTTGGAGTTACAGATACACAATGACAAAATAAATAATAAAAAAAAAAAGATAACCAAATGCATTTATCACAAGGTAATGAAAACATTGTAGACTAGAGAGTTTGTTTACTGCAGAGCATTATAGCTTATTTTGTGCTATGGTCCACCAGCCTACTGCACGGATGGGTTAATACTGAATTTGCATTTTTTAAGTATGTTGTTTATCGCTCTCCAACTTAAAGTGGTATGACCACTTGTTTTATTTGGCAATTTCTGCAGTTTATACAGTAGTTGAAAACTAATATTATGTGTACAAAAGAACTGGGTTTCAGGCAGGAAATGGTCCTTCGTTTTTTGCTTTTTGTTTTTACAATGTTTGAAAATGACTTTGCAAAGTACTGATGGTGATTGTAGAGTATTCTCATTGAAGTCAATGAGGGAGTTTGAAAAGCCAAACAACCTTCAAAAGTGACATTAGGCATTCAATAAACATCTAGAAATGTCACCACCTGTAAATCAGACAAGAAGACTGACCAGGTGAATATAGCCAAATTGTTTGTTTACGTAAAGGGGAACAGAATAAAGGATGGTCACTAAACCTTGCCCTCCCCAATGCCATCCTCGCTTCAAACAATCTAGGTCTATTCATCTACATTAAAAATCTGGTGTTCAAAGAACTGGTAGTAGTGTCCTGAAAAGGATTCAAGGGGAACTCTAAGAAAAGAGGAGTTGCTGCAAGAGCATGTGTTTAGCTACGTTTTCCTTTCTTTGCCCCTAGACAAAATTAGGTTGTAGGTTCCATAACAATGGTAAAAAAAAAAAGGATCCAAGAGTTTGGGCTGCCGAGCCATATATTGTTTCGCTACCTGCAGCTTTGCAATGCCACGAATGTACAATTTTGAGAACAGGAGATTTCCCTTGAGGACCGTCCGCTGGTTGCTTTTCTAAGTGCCCCTGCTCCAACTAAGCATATATTGGTAGCGTATAGTGAGTTACCCTGGAAAGGATAGTTAAGTTTAAACCTGATAGCTTGGAATGTGTCCTCAGTGTGTAACAGATAGAAAGTCCCCCGATCATCTCCTTTGGTCTTGCCCATTACTGGATTAATGGGCTGCAAGTTATCTCGTGCCTGCATGACACTATGGGGTCCCCTGTATTGCTGGATTCAAAATGTTTCTTGCTTGACTTATTGGGGGAAGTCAGGCTTAATCGTCATGAATTGCAAATCCAACTTTGTTTTTCTATGCGCCTAAATAAATTGTGTGCCTGTGGTATAGTCCTACCCCCCCCCCTACTTTGGAGAGGTGGTCTGTGAATGCCAATCTCCCGATGTAGGAATGTATTTACCAAAACAGAGGTTAGGAGAGAAAATTTTATAAAATCTGGGAGAAATGGATGTCTAAAGTGGACAGGTGCTGTAGACTAGGTAACTTCTCACAGTTCTTTGTGCAGGTCCTCTGCTTGCAACAACTGTTGTTATTAACAATCTTGTTTTACAGTGTACAGTGGCTTGCAAAAAGTATATGGCCCCCTTGAACTTTTCCACATTTTGTCACATTACAGCCACAATATTTTTATTGGAATTCCACGTGAAAGACCAATACAAACTGGTGTACATGTGAGAAGCGGAAGGAAAATCATACATGATTCCAAACATTTTTTACAAATAAAAAACTGCAAAGTGGGGTGTGTGTAATTATTCAGCCCCCTTTGGTCTGAGTGCAGTCAGCTGCCCATAGACATTGCCTGATGAGTGCTAATGACTAAATAGAGTGCACCTGTGTGTTATCTAAGGTCAGTACAAATACAGCTGCTCTGTGACGACCTCAGAGGTTGTCTAAGAGAATATTGGGAGCAACAACACCATGAAGTCCAAAGAACACACCAGAAAGGTCAGGGATAAAGCTATTGGAAAATGTAAAGCAGGCTTAGGCTACAAAAAGATTTCCAAAGCCTTGAACATCCCACGGAGCACTGTTCAAGCGATCATTCAGAAATGAAAGGAGTATGGCACAACTGTAAACCTAAACTCACAGGCCGAACAAGGAGAGCGCTGATCAGAAATGCAGTCAAGAGGCCCATGGTGACTCTGGATGAGCTGCAGAGACCTATAGCTCATGTGGGGGAATCTGTCCATAGGACAACTATAAGTCGTGCACTATACAAAGTTGGTCTTTATGGAAGAGTGGCAAAAAGAAAGCCATTGTTAACAGAAAAGCATAAGAAGTCCAGTTTGCAGTTTGCCACAAGCCACGTGGGGGGACACAGCAAACATGTGGAAGAAGGTGTTCTGATGATGTGGTCAGATGAGACCAAAATGGAACGTTTTGGCCAAAATGCTAAACGCTGAGGCGGAAAACACTGCACATCACAAACAAAACATATCCATGTGTTAGAATGGCCCAGTCAAAGTGCAGATCTAAACCCAATAGAGTATCTGTGGCAAGATCTGAAAACTGCTGTTCACAAACGCTGTCCATCTAATCTGACTGAGCTGAAGCTGTTTTGCAAAGAAGAATGGGCAAGGATTTCAGTCTCTAGATGTGCAAAGCTGGTAGAGACATACCCTAAAAGACTGGCAGCTGTAATTGCAGCAAAAGGTGCTTCTACAAAGTATTGACTCAGGGGGCTGAATAATTACGCACATCCCACTTTGCAGTCATTTATTTGTAAAAAAAAATTTGGAATCATGTATGATTTCCGTTCCACTTATCACGTGTACACCACTTTGTATTGGTCTTTCACATGGAATTCCAATAAAGATGAGTCATGTTTGTGGTTTAGATGTGACAAAATGTGGGAAAGTTCAAGAGAGTCAAATACTTTTGCAAGCCACTGTATGCACATATATGTTCGGTTTATCCTATGAAACTGTACGACATGTATCTTTCTTGCTCTTTTTTATAAAAATTTAAATAAACATAAAAAAACATACCACATAAGGAGGCAAATTCTTCAGGTCTTGCATAGGTCAAAACTGCAGCCAAAGCCTCTCTCCAGTTTTTGAGATCACACGACTGCACAATATCACTCCAGTTCTTAGTGACAACAGCAGTTATCAGCTGGGGAAACGTAGGATAAAAAGTAAAAAATAAATAAATATGGCACAAAAAATTTGTAGGCATGTCATGAACGATCACACTTGTTTATAGGTGTAGAATGCTACCATGACAACACAATTCCGTATAATGGAGGGTTCAGTGAAAAGCCCTAGCTATAATTGTGTGTTGCCTGGAAATAATTAGCTGACCTGATAAAATAAACATGGTATCAAGGAAAACGTGGTTCACAGAAAATGTAAGAAATGGCACGTAATAGTACATAATTGGATATAGATCAGAGATCAAGTATGATGTCCGAAGAAGTGTCACATCTTTATTTGGTTCCATTCAGTAGTTTGCTTTTGGGCAATATGATTGTCTAATACGTACCCTTGTTATTTTGCTTTGTGTCCTGGCAAAGTACTTCTTTTGTGTTCTAGCTAGCAGATCAGGGCCACCAGCAATAGCCAGTATAATCGCATCCGCCATTCGATTATCATGCAAGCAAAGCTCAACTGCACTTTCAAAGTTACCCGTTAACAGGGCTTGTGTGATTAGTCCATCCACATCTAGAAATACAACGAAAATAAATTATCTGTTAATCTCATCCAGAACTCAAAAATTCTAAAAGCACACATATACAAGTGATAAAAGATCTCAGTTCAATTCACAAAATATAACTGCAAGGCCATCTACTGGCTTGGGCACTTATATAACAAGGGCATTGTTGGGGAAGGCAAGTTCCTTTAGGAAAGGATCCCCTGTGAGAGACTCATGGAAAAGCACGCAAACAATTGGATCAGCTGATCATGTTGATCTTAACTCATTCACACACTCATTCACTCTTTTCCAATTTATGTTAACCAGAACATCGGCTAATCAGAGCAGTATTTATTAGTTTATAAAATTAAACATTTGCTGTACAAATGTTGGACTAATGTACTGCAGTTCTTTAACTCTCTAAAGGTGACCATACACGTGCCGATTTTTCGGCCGTTTTTAGCCCTCCCGACCGATCCGGTAGGTCGGTCGGGAGGGATTCAGAACTGTTTTAAAATAGGCTGAAAAGTCGGTCGGGTCCCGCCCGCGGATGCCCGATTTTTCGGGAAGACGGCAGCTTGTACATGACGGCAGCTTGTACATGACTTATACAAGCTGCCGTTTTCCCGAAAAATCGGGCATCCGCGGTCGGGACCCGACCGACTTTTCAGCCGATTTTAAAACAGTTCTGAATCCCTCCCGACCGACCTACCCGACCGGATCGGTCGGGAGGGCTAGAAACGGCCGAAAAATCGGCACGTGTATGGTCACCTTAACACTAGACCTTCCCAGCATTAGGGACCCTACCATCTGCTTATTGGGTGTAATGGGGCACATAGAATAACTGAGATTGCTGAGAATGTTTCCCTTCTATGCTAGGAAACAGATTCTTATGTCCTGCAAACAAACCCAATATTCAATTTATAGAATGAAAGGAGCTACTTATCTAAATGCTGCCATTGTATAGATTGACTTATGAACTTAGAGACAAGGTTTCTTGTTTTGAACATATTTGGGGTCCATGAATCAACTCTACCCTACCAACTTCATGTCTCCCTAACGTTCTTAACAGCCGCAGAAAACCCATACTGTTATTATTGAGCATGAAATGTATAGTTAGTAATTTGAGGGAAGGCATTTTTAATGCATTATTTGCAAAATGGCTCGGAAATGTAATACTACGTTTTTTTTACTTTACTGTTTATTCGTTTTATCTTTCTTAAGCTTTCATTAACAATTGGAAAGTTAATAAATAAAATCTTACCTCCGCTCACGGATAAACTGAAAGTCTCACCAGATGGAATGTTCTCCCCGACATCTTCTTTACTTACACTGGCATTCTAAAAGAATGGGAAGAAAGTGAACAACACATTTAAATATGTTTCAAGAAGTAAAGAGTTCACTACCTTAGATGGTGGTAAAACACAAAGCCATGTTTGCTGTTTTTCAGGACAGCTCAAAGTGCCGTTTATAAGCACAAATACAAGGGCATCACATATTACAGAAATCAAAATAGCATGAAATAAAAAACAGTACCTCCCCCAAGCTCAGCTCTTCAGTAGGTTCACTTCCTTCCTCATCACTCTCTACAGCCACATCTACAGCCTGGTCAGAGTCTCTCTCAGCCTTTTATAGAATAGTGTTAGAGAAACAGTAAGGAATGTTTAAAGAAGAGAAAACAGTTGAAATCATTTCAAAATCACTGGAGAAATTGTGGTGGGTTGCAGCAATTCCTAAGCTGGTTGCTCTACACAAAAAAGTTTGTTTAGAAGCGATATATACAGTGGTGTGCAAAACTACTTGCCCCCTTCCTGATTTCTTATTCTTTTGCACGTTTGTCACACTTAAATGTTTCAGCTCATCAAAAACCGTTAACTATTAGTCAAAGATAACATAATTGAACACAAAATGCAGTTTTAAATGAAGGTTTACGTTATTGAGGGAGAAAAAAAAACTCCAAATCTGGCAAAAACATGGAACAGTGGGGAACCTTCCCAGGAGTGGCCGGCCGACCAAAATTACCCCAAAAGCGGCGAGACAACTCATCCGAGAGGCCACAAAAGACCCCAGGACAACATCTGAAGAACTGCAGGCCTCACTTGCCTCAAAGGTCAGAGTTCACTACTCCACCATAAGAAAGAGACTGGGCAAAAACGGCCTGCATGGCAGATTTTCAAGGCGCAAACCACTGTTAGGCAAAAAGAACATTAACCTCCCTGGCGGTTCACTGAGGTGCAGATTTCTGTACCAAAAGTGATACAGTGTTTTGCCTTTCCACCCCCATCGGCGTCACCGATGACGCCGATGGGGGCGGAAAGGCTCTATGTGCCTGCAGCTTTGTAGAAATGCTGCACGCACACAGAGAGCCAGCGGTTGCGCCTGATTCCGGCACGGGCACAGTTTGATTCACGATCAGACTGCGCCAGTACTTGCTTCGGGCGTCCAGGTGGGCGTGTTCATTTTGCGATTGATCACCAAGCGATCACCCTGAATGCGCATGGTGACCATTCGCAAAATCGGCCAGGGATTGAAGCGCTATGGCCGGCTTTAGAGGTACAGAAAAAAGTGTATATAAGTGTACACTTGTTTTCTTTTCTTTTGATTTGGATTGGATAAAACATTTATCCAATCCAATCAAAATAAAAACAAATGTAAAAAAATGAAAAAAATAATCTAAGAAAAATGATTTTTTTCCTGTACCTTTCAATCTCCCGCCCGGCGGATATGACGTCAGCGGCACACGAGCGCAGATCACGGAAATAGCCGGAGACCTCGGCTATTTCCGGATCTGCTCGGGTGCAGCCGGACATGATCCCACTTACAGAAACACTCAGCGCGAGCGTTTCTGCTAGCGGGATCCACTTTGAACTGGAATAGAAGACATTTCTTTATCCAGCTCAAAAGTAAAAAAAAAAAAAAAAGATAAAAAAAAAACAAAACAGGTTTGTTTTTTTTTTTAAAGACCTGTCCCGCCCCGCCTCCGTGATGTCACCGTCACTCCCTCTCCGAGACCGGAAGAAATCGGCATCGTAGCGGCTCGGCTATTGCGGCGACCAGGTGAGCTCCCACGATGTTCCCGACCCAGTTCGGGCGTTCGTATTGCCGCGCCCCTTTGCCCCGAAACTGGTTCGGGCATATCGCTAGGGAGGTTAAGGCTCGTCTCCATTTTGCCTACAAAAAACCTCTCAATGATTGCCAAGACTTTTGGGAAACCTTGTGGACCGACGAGACAAAAAGTTTGAACTTTTTGGAATGTGCATGTCCCGTTACACTCGGCATGTCAGCACAAGAACATGCATACCAACACTAAATATGGTGGTTGCGGTAGGTGATGGTTCTGGGGTTGTTTTGCTTGCTCAGGCCTGAGCTGGCTGTGATTAGATGGAAACCATGAATTCTACGGTCTACCAAAAATCCTGAAGGAGAAGTCCGGGCCATGTTTTCGTCAACTAAGCTGAAGCGATCTTGGGTGCTGCACAGCAGCAGGGGACAATGACCCAAACACACCAGCAATCCACCTTCGATGGCTGAAGAGAAAAAAAACCAGAAATGAAACGTTGGAGGTGCCTAGTCAAAAGTCATGACCGGCAATCCTATTGAGATGTGGTGGCATGACCTAAAAAGGCTGGTTCATGCTAGAAAACCTCAAATAAAGCTGAATTATAACAATTCTGCAAGATGAGGGGCCAAAATCCTCCAGAGCGCTGTAAAAAGACTTGTTGGGCTAAGATATCGCAAACGCTTGATTGCCGGTATTGCTGCTAAGGGTGTTGGCCGCAACAGTTATTAGGTTCAGGGGGGGCAATTACTTTTTCACACAGGGTAGTAGGTTCGGAGTTTTGTTCTCCCTTAATAATAAAAACCATCATTTTTTAAAATCTGCATTTTATGGTTTACTTGTGTTATCGTTGGGATTAATCGTTCAAATGTGTTTGATGATAAACATTTTGTGTGACAAACATGCAAAAGAATAAGAAATCAGGAATAGTTTTGCACACCATTGTATTTGCATAGAGAACAATGTCATTGATAAAGCATCTGTAGCATTAATAGCCTAAAGTTAGTGTATCATATGCTTCTCAGGCCCACTGTAGTTTTAGGACTACTGATGAACAGCTGGAGTGAAGAAACTCTGCATGCTAGGAAGGGGAGGAGTTATAAAGCCAATTTTATACATATTTTCTCATATCCTTATGAGTGAGAAGGAAATTATTTATATTTATTTTTGGCAGGTCAATCCATTTAGGACTAGCTTCCACCATGAACTGATGTTAAATCACATATCGATTTCATTCTTTGAAAGGAAGTAAAGTACAGTATTAAGAAAAGGTTAAATATACATATTAAGATCAATATTATGTTAGAAATTAAGTAAAATATGGTGCCCAAGAGTTCATTATCAGTAAGATTTTTATGTAGTAATGAAGTTTAGTCAAACAGTAGACTCCAAGGCCCCATCAACAGATCTGTTTACAATATATATATATATATGTATATATAAAATATACAGTGCCTAGATACATATAATTTGCAGAGGTCTGCAATATGAAAGCAGTGCTTAACTGCATTTTAATGCTTATAATACAAAGAAAGCTTTTTTTTTTCTATTCACACTTTCCACACAATGGCATCACAAAGAAGAAAACCAGTCACATGGCAATGGCCTCTGCATGTATTAAAGCTTTACTGGTCAGGAAACACACACATAGGCCTGTCTGATTTTACCAAAACATGTGGCTTAAGCTAGCCACACATGGTTCAATTAAGCGTTCAATCGACGTTAGATTAGATTTAGTAGTTCGATCAAAAAAAAATCTAAAATCTACTTTAATTTAATTGATGTACACCACATGGGGAGTACAATTATTGTTTAATTTCAACTGAAAAGCTAATCAAAGTAAACCAAAATCGTTGATTGAATTCCTCTTACGATTTTAGTTTCAATCGGAAGTTAAAGGGGAGTAGCCACACACATCGAATATCATTGACTCGGCCAAAAAAAAAGCTGCAAGGAATGTAGTTTGATAATTGTACAATCGACCAAAATTTTCCAACCTGTCCGATCACGTTTCAATCGACGATTTGACAAAAAACGATCAATGATCGTCAATTGTACTATGTGGGCAGCACATCGATTTTCTTTCAATCAATCGCTTTTTTTATCGAAAAACTTCGATTGAACGCTAAAATCAAACCATGTGTGGCTAGCTTTAGGGCCTTTTCACACTAGCCGACCTGCATCACAGTACAGTACTGCAACAAAGCATGGCTAGCGTTCATGTAAGGTACATAGGCTTTACACTGGACCTGGGTTTGTGTTTACAGTAACTCATGAAGTTTTGCAGACGCAGCTCCTACACTTGTATGGGAGCCGCAAGCGCAGCGCAAAAAGCCAAGTTGTTGATGGTAATGGACATGGTGGTGCTACCACTTGCGCGTTGTTAACTGTCAATAAAACGGCACCGTAGCATGTATATAGTATGAAAGGGCCGTCAGTTGTAGAGAACGTCAAGACTCCATTGTAAAGGCTACCATTAAAAAAAAGTACATGGAAACAGGGGTCTGTCGATGTATGCTGGCAAAGTTTTACTATATGTGAACGAAGCCTATATACGTTATCACTTTAAACCATAATATTATCGGTTTTTTTTGGACCATAATATTTGGGGGGAAAAAGTGCCTGCGTCTTATGGTCCGAATGCGCGACCCCAGTAGCCATCAGCTCTCTCGACAAGGCGATTAGCTGGTGAGCTGTCAGATTAGAGATGCCGGACAGTGTCCGGATCTCCCATCTGAACAGTATTATTGCTTATGCCAGCAGAGCCCAGAGCCCTGCTGGTATAAGCAATGGAGCTTTGCCTCTCTCTGTCCGTGGAACTGCTCAGCTTCCACGGACACAGCCAGAGAGGGAGAGAAAACTGTGCAAATAATCTGTTAAAGAAGGCCATACTTATTGCTTTCTTCCATTCCTCAAATTTCTTAAAATAACCACACGTTTTTGTAAACTGCGACAAAACAATTACATTTATATGTAACCTAGGATGACATCCGAAAGACATTGGTAGGTGAAGCAGCATGATCTAATGCAAATTTAGAAAGTTATTTAAAGTTAAAGAGGATAAGAGATCAAATGCAATCGCCTCTTTTGTGGGTAAATCTACCTGCCAGTCCATTAAATGAGTGTATATGAAACTTTTATTTACTAGATGAACATAGCAAACAAAAAAATGTAACTACTAATTTAACATATGTGTAGAAACATACCTCTTGTGCTCCATTTGCATTGCTTAGAACTGAAGCAATCTGTAATGGACAGATATGATAATGACATAAGAAAATGTACTCAAATACTATTTACTATTTTTTATTTTTACTGTTATTATATACACCTCTCAAGAAGGCCAAGATGGACTTTTTTTTATCTATTCTAAAAAAATATCAAAATAGTTTATAGAAAAGGGGGGGGTCGTTTGTTGCAAACGACAGTTTGACGTTCCCACGCTAATAGATGCGTGTATGGCTACCTTAAAATGACAAGAAGAAGAACAGATAAAGATAGCAGTACATACCTTGGCACCAAGATCTTCCTTTCTGAATCCTAAAAGGTCCAAGTATTTTCCCCGAGAATCATCCTCAAAGTTCACCTAAGCAGAAAAATGTATAGCTGAAAGAATGCACAGTATCTTTTCAATGCTTCTTTTAGTCAATATCATATGTATTTTAATACTTTAATGCATTTAATAATGAATCCTGGCCTCTTAAAACAAAACCATTATAATGGACAAATTGAATACTTGTCTCTATGAAAACTATAAAAGATTGCATTTCCCTTATATTGGTAAGATATTCTCACTGAAGTCTACAAAGTGTGAAAAGTGAAGTTAAATATCCCAATAAGATAAATAATAAAATCCTAAATAAATAAAAGAACAAAAACAAACGCTACCGAAAACCAAATTAGAGCACGGAATAAGGTTTTTCTTTTTTTTTGTAACTAAATTGATTTCAATAATTGTGTATGTCCGCTAGTGATGCTCCGATTGATCGGCCGCCGATCACGATCGGCCGATATTGGCTTAAAAAC
>CM070032.1:135503715-135527312 GCA_036250615.1 Ptychadena robeensis | reverse complement strand
CTTGGTGATCGGTAATCGGTGATCGGCCCCAAAAATGCTGATCGGAGCATCTCTAATGTCCGCCATTATATTCTTGTCACAACACACTAAGGAGTCAATAAACTTATTGTTAGAATTATTGCTATCAACAGGAGATAAATGAAACAGGAAATAAAACACAAGGGCAGCAACAAACATACCTTTAGGAAGGACCACACGTTTTTTTCAAAGTCGTTCTTGGCTTCATCAATTTTCTTCTGGCAGTACTCCAGAAAAGCACCAGTGCTGACCACATCCTGTAACTTGTTAGAACGGTTTAGGAACTCCTCTTCTGTGACCACCTGACTGACATAGACATTGAAGTGCTGGGCTTGTGGATGTTGTTGTGTTGGTTGAGTCTTCTCTGCCTCAAATGTAACCAGCTTGCCTCCAAACTTTAAAGAAAAAAAAATGATACAATTTTTGTGATGATACAAGGATACAAACACGATATACAAAATAACACTGCAACAGCAATTAAAACAACTGCAAGAAGAAAGCATGATGAATTACTACGCAGAGCCCAAAATGAAGCAACATTTTGCTATGTTACAGACTTTTTACAAAATGGATGAAATTAAATTTTCCTCAGAATTCTACACAAAACACCCCATAATGACAACGTGAAAAATTAACTTGACTTTAATTTTAAAAAGAAAAAAAAATACAGAAATCACATTGCTCAATACTTGGCCGATGCACCTTTTGGCAGCAATTACAGCCTCAATTATTGCTGAGGGTCGTTGTCCTAATAAAAGATAAACCCCAGTCACCGTTCAAGAGCGCTCTGGAGCAGGTTTTCATCCAGGATGTCTCTGTACATTGCTGCAGTCATCTTTGCCTTTATCCTGACTAGGCTCCCAGTTCCTCCTGCTGAAAAACCTCCCCACACCATGATGCTGCTACCAAAATGCTTCACAGTAGGGATAGTATTGGCCTGGTGATGAGCGATGCCTGATTTCCTCCAAACTACGTCTGGCATTCACATGAATGTGTTCTTTGTCTCATCAGAGCAGAGAATATTGTTTCTCATGGTCCGAGAGTCCTTCAGGTGCATTTTGTCAAACTCCAAATGGGCTGCCATGTGCATTTTTACTAAGGAATGGCTTCCATCTGGCCACTCTACCATACAGGCTGGATTGGTGGATTGCTGCAGAGATGGTTGTCCTTCTGGAAGATTCTCTAGCACACATCGGGTTCTTGGTCACTTTCTGACCAAGGCCCTTCTCCCCTGAACGCTCAGTTTAGATGGCCGTCAGATCTAACAAGAGTCCTGGTAGTTTTGCACTTCTTCAACTCACGGATAATGGAGGCCACTGGGACCTTCAAAGCAGCAGAAATTTTTCTGTAACCTTCCCAGATTTGTGCTTTGACACAATCCTGTCTCAGAGGTCTACATACATTTGACTTCATGCTTGATTGTGCTCTGACATGAACTGTCAACTCAGGGACCTTATATAGTCAGGTGTGTGTCTTTCCAAATCCTGTCCAATTAACTGAATTTAACAAACTCTCAAGTAAACTTTTTTACGTTGTTATTATAGGGTGCTGTGTGCAAAATTTTGAGGAACAAATTCATTCAATCCATTTTGGAAGAAGACTGTAGCATAACAAAGTGTGGACAGAGATACCCTGTGAATTAACTCCTGATACACTGTAAAATATCACTGCACAATTAACTTTTACCAAAACTATGTAATATGAGAACCAGTCTACACTGACCAATTAATCTGTATCCAATCAGGCTGTTGATAGATCAGAATTAAATTATACAAAGATTGAAAGGTGTTCAGTTTTCAACAGCGTTATGTGAAAAATTTTATCTGTAAAAGTTTACTAATGGTTGAAAGTTGTGGTTCAGGGACAAAACAGAACACAATTGGAACAGTTTTCCACTTAAAGAATGTATAAACTTTAAGCCACACAAAACAATCAAGGAAAAATCAGTTAAAAAAAATAGAAACATAGTTTAGGTTAACCTATATATATTTCACTTGAACATTATAAGAACATTCAAACTTTTTTTTAAACCTTGTAACCTTTGCAGCAGATTAAAAAACACTTACAGAAAATGAAGCCCCGACAGGCCTGCGCAACCACTTAGGAGGTTTCTTTAAAGGAAGCACAGTGCTCTGCTGAGTGGTCTGTTGAGGGAGCTGTAGTGGAGGAAGAGGCTGTCCGGTGCCAAAGGGATCCATGTTTCCAAAAGATGAAGAAAGCTACATGATACAAAATAAAGTAGTAAAACATGAGTTACACGCCTAGGGGTTTGTTTATCAACAACATGAAACAATTATAAAGCACAACAATGTGTATATGTGTGGTCTGTAAAACACAGACCATAGGATTTTTAGGATTGACAGAATTGAGTATTCTGCTGAAATGAGAGAGCGAGGAGGAAAGCCCAGCCATGTGATCTGTAAAAACCACATGGATGGCATTCTTTCATCACACAGATCTTCCTGCTACATTGAGCAATGACCTCCCTTAAGCTTTGGTCACATCAATGCAATACAATGCATAGGTCAGTAAAGCACACATACTATGATGCACATTTACCTTTGTTAGAAGATATAGCACATAATAATGAAAAAAAAACACAAACTTACCTGATCAGCCTGCTTCTGACTCACATTGTCAACCTTTCCACCCATAATGGAATACACGCTAATGCGTCCATCAAAAGAAGCAGCAGAGAGCACAGCAGGGTTACGAGGACACCACTGGATATCAAAGCACCACTGTGTGTTTGTAGGCAGCTCATATAATATCTGTTAATATATAAACAAAGAACACATTTGTACACATAGTAATTAAGAAATCTTCCTGCTTTTTTTGGTTTGGTTTTCACTAAACAACATTTAGGATGAGTTTTTCTTCACATCGAGTTAAACAATCAATACATGTTAACCAAACAAGTAATTCTGCTATACTAAAAAAATAACATCTCAAAGGAGAAAACTTTAGTACATCATCAAGAGGCCAAGTAATAATAAGATACAAACATAGTTTTCTAAAGCAGACAAACCTACTATCCAATAGTTGAATATTAAAAGTATCATGTTGATTACTTCTTTGGTGCTCTCTTTTCTCTATATTGTTTCTCTCTCTTCCTCTTACTGTGCAAAGATGTAAAACTAAACAGGCTTACAGTGAAGTAAAATAAAATTATGGATGTCTTTTATTGTTCCTTACTTTTATATTTTAAAGGTTAGATTGTTTGACATGTATTTACCAATTTCTGTGCCATTTCAAGGAACTCACCTCTCCAGTGTTAGGATTTGAACAAAGTATTTTTGAATCCTTTCCAGAGCTAAGCAATAGTTCTGGGTCTGCTAAACTCCAGGCAATAGCCAAAATACCCCTGAAATGATAAACATTTATTCAGCAAACTTCTCATACAATGATGAATGAATGATCAATGAATGATACAAGCTCGTAAGAATATAACGATATTTTGGTCAACAAGGCAACACAGCCCAGTAAGAAAAAGGGATTTCTTAAGGCTTAGTTCAGATGGTACCTGGGGAAACATGTAACAACTGGGGTGATGCAATAATGTCATGTATGGTGGGTGGTCGTCCATAGGGACAAAATGTTGACGGGTGATTAGCAGATGCCCACTGACCATCTGCATCTTACTGACAACTCATACCAGTTGACAACCAATTTTAATTAAATAAAATAAAAAATAAAATTAACATAAAGTTCTCAAACCTTGCATGATTTTCCATCACCCTTAAGGGAGAAGAGGCAAATCTGAGATCCCACATTTGAATGACAGGTAGACGGTCATCCTCTGATGATAAAACCATTTGAGTAGCAACATCAGGGTGCCAGGCCATGCCAGAACAATGCATCTGATCAACAAAAAAAGATCAATATAACACAAGGTAATATGGAACACAAATTATACGCGTTTCGTGAAAATGTACCCTGTTGCTGTGGTCGCTGACTTTCAAAATGGGTTCATTTTTCCGGAGATCCCAGACAGTGGCCCGACCACTGGGACTTGTAGAAGCAAGAATATGCTGAACTTGTCTGTTCCATGCAATACAACCAATGTCTTCTGGAGGCTAAAAGAAATTAGATCACAATTTTAATCCAAGTTATTAACATTAATGTGGCTTAATTTCCATTTGCTATTCACATTTTCACATCAGGACAACTAAAGTGTAGTCCTTCAACAATGCTTCCACAATGGCAATAGCAATGCTTCACAACCCTACCAAAAAACAACAAAGAGTTGTGTTAATTAGGTCAGAAACTAATTTACACTGTGCAGTCTTGCTTGCCTTGTTTAAACATGCATTCCTGGCAATGAACACATGATCTCACATTTTGTCATTGCTGACTGACCATACTCCAGGCAGACAATTAGCAGCTGACAAAGTCAACCCCTAATCACTGACTAGAGCCCCCCATACACGCTTCGATTTGCGGCCGCTCGACCACCGTGCACGCTCACAGTGGTCGATCTGCCGCGAAATCAGGTGCAATTCAAGGCTTAAACTTCAGAATCAGCAGCAAAATTGATTCATCTAATTCAATACGGACCAGCGTCCCCATCCAAAGAAACTGCCGGCACACACAGGGTGCCCGGACAATTCTTGGCATGACCTGCTGCACGTGATGATGATGTCATCATGCGCAGTTGGATCTGCTGGGAGATCAACAGAGAATCTAAACGGGAGTGGGGGGGGGGCTTAAATCATGGATTAACCTCCCTAGCGGTTGAGACGAGCCCAGCTCGTCCGCTGTTTAGGCTCGTCTCAACCGCAGGGGAAGCTGGCATCGGGGAGACCCGATGCCTCCCTGGAAAGCTGCAGCAATTGTCTTCAATGCTGCAGCATTTCCAGGGTTTCGGCACCGCCCTGATCGCGTCACGGTGATGCGAAAGGGGGCGAGGGGGGGTACCGCCACCATAGACCTCCATGTTAATGGAGGAGCGCCGGCTTTCCCACTTACGCAGCCGGTGTCAATAATGATACTGGCTGTGTGAAGAGCCCCGGAGGGAGGGAGAGAGTGACAGGCAGTGCCTCGATTGCCCGTATCGAAACGGGCAGTGTGCTAGGGAGGTTAATAGCAAATATGTCCAGTTCTCAAAAAGTATAGGCTCAGGACTTAGTCCACAATAGCCAATATCATGCTTATACTATTCTTTGGAGACTGCGTGGATCTTATTAAACAGAAAGTGGATTCAAAATCATTTAAAATTTCAAGCTGATCTTAAAACTCAACTATAAAACGAAAAGAAATTAACTTTGTTCACCTGAGATTTAGCTCCTGGAGTCATAGGAACAGCAAAGTTGTTCAAATCCCAAATATAGATTTCTGACTCATTAGCACCTGAAGCAACAAGGTTTGTCTATAGAAACAATGCAAAAAAATTGTACACACATTAACAAGCAAACTATCTGTCTCTATCAAAGAGGCAAAGTAGCTTAAAGCATATGTAAACATTTCAACATGGAACAAAGATTTAAATGCTTTCAATATTTTATATGTGATTTTCTCTCCATGGAAACAGATGCAATAAAAAGGAAAATTACTCTTTTGAAGTAAAAGACATGCAGCATAAAACATAAAAGATATTACCTGAAACGGATTTACATCCAAAGCTCTCACTGGTCCCGTATGTTTATCTTGCTGTGCAATCACCACATCACTATCACCAGCCATGATCTGAGCTGGGTCGTAAAGAATTACATTTCCATTTTCACCTCCTGCGATAATCACACCTGAAATACTGCTGTCAGATTTTACCCTGTGTGGTCCCCAGATTAGTTTATGATACCTGAATGCATAAAACAAAAGTTCTTAGATCAAGTCAATAGAACGAGGGAAAAATGAAGATCTTTAAAACAAAAGTGCATATAACAATATGCACTTAACAAATAACAAGCATTTCAAAACCAATTGCAAATTGTGATGACATGAATAAATGTTTCTAGGCGCACATTTGTGCTTGTGAAATGGAACAAACTTTGAAAACACTAGGCAGTTTTCAAACACATGGAAAGGCTGGGAATTTTAGTGCAGTTGTGGACCTTGGATATACAATAGCTGTAATAGCACACACTGTGTCTGTAGTAGATCGTGTCCAACTGCCCCTCATAGTGAAGACTGAAGCTGCACTAAAAAAAAGGGACAAACAGCATTCAAAACTTTTACAGGAGCAGGTGCTCGGCCAAAAATCGGCCTGCCGAGATAGACCAGGAATCTCCCCCGCATGTCAGATCGCATGGTCATCCGACACGTTGATAGATTCCAATCCCATTACTCTGTCCAGCACACAAAGGGTGCCGGCCGATCCTCTGAGCGGCCGGCTGCAGCGTGATGACGTCATTATGCTGCAGTCTGTCCCTCATCTATGGAGGGAGAATCCCTACTTGTATGGCTTCATTTGTATCCTCTCGGATTCATTTATCTGGGGATAAAATTGATTGGCTTTAATCTGCATCATTATCATAACCAACCCATTTCCAACATGCTCTCAACTAAATGACATCTATGCAGCAATGTTTTGGCATTTTAAGTAATAAAACCTATAACAGAAAAATATTGCATAATGAGAGGTACAGCTGTGAGAACTAAAGTGGTAAAATAGAAGTACCTTATGCATTTGGTCCATTTTAGTCTGCTAAATTCTATTGAAAACATTTGTTTGTGATAAGTTCAAAAAAGTGTTTTATTAAACATGGAGTTATTCACCATTGAAAACAATATAAGTGGGCAGATGTTTTACTGCCGTTTATTAACCCGCAAAAGACTGGTATTTACAGAGGATTAAATACGGTTGTGACCTTACAATCTTACCACACAATTTCTGTACAATCAACTTTTCTTCTACCAAAACCATGTAATATGAGAACCTTTCTACACCTTCCAATCACTAAGTATCCTATCAGGGAGGACCCAGCACTTCATAATTGTTGGTAGATCTAAAGGTGTATGGGGGGGGCACTTCAGGATTTTTAAGAGCTTCTCTATTATTGTAACAGCTCAGATAAGAGTGAAAAGGTTATAAACATTTTTTGACTATATCTCTTAAAAGGGCTTTCATCTTAAATCATGCTGTAACTCTTCTAGTACATTTCAAATAACGGACAGAAAAAAAGAATAAATGTAAATGTCATACCTGTGGGAAGATGTAAATGTAGCACATGATTTCATGTCCAGAGAAGTATCATCTAAATCTAGTTCAAAAATCTCCAAGGATGCATTTGTGCTAAAAGTGGCATCTAGCTGCTGTGCAGAAGTTCCTGTCAAAATAATTAAAGGGACTGAATCACAGATTGTGCAGATTCAATTGATCATTGTTTATGACTTGAATTCGTTTTGAACTTAATGTCTTGATGTGATTATTACAGAGTTGGTGGGTTAACTAATTACTATATCTAGACTCGCAAATAGGCATATTTGGGGAGTTATATTGGTCATAGGGTGTTAGGGAGTTTTATTAGTCATATCAACAGAAGTCAGTCAAATTTTACCTATCCTATTTACATCATATTTACCGTATCTGCAATATTTTTTTTCATTAATCTACTTATATTTGGTAGAAGACACTCATAATATCATTGGTTTCCCTGTGACAAGGAACGCTGGTCATAAATATTTCTGATCTGTAAAATCTACAACTTTAATACATATTACTATTTATAAGCATCAGTCTAAGAGGCCTGAGTCATTCTTGACAAGAGGACAGAAACTCCATAGCAACACAACAGGCTTTTAGTGTCTTCTTGTAGCCAATATGACTCATAGGTTCCGAATTATGATTACAGTAGCCTCTAAGCTAGATGTAACTAGTACAAGAAGTAGCTGATATACATACATGTGTGCTGTTTATGTGACATAATATTTGACATTTTGTTTGGTCACTTTTCTGATG
The DNA here is from genome assembly GCA_036250615.1 of Ptychadena robeensis. Lineage (NCBI taxonomy): Eukaryota > Metazoa > Chordata > Amphibia > Anura > Ptychadenidae > Ptychadena > Ptychadena robeensis. The sequence continues at coordinate 135,519,397 of CM070032.1, read as the reverse complement.
CACACTACACTACAACACGGGTAGACAGGAGATGATGCATTCTTTGTAAGATAATGGGAATACAAAATGATGTTGTCGCCCAGCTCAGCTCGGTTTTATGCTCATCTGTTCTGAGAATATTTACAGTGGTTGTCAGTTTTCATTCTACATACCACAATATGTGTAGCACTGCAATGCAAAAAAAATTCTGTCTCTCAAATACCTGTTACTCTGCCTTTAAAAAGTCCACCTCTACTACACTCATTAATCTAAATTAGTAGCATCTGTCTGAGCTCTTTAAAAAGACACCTGTCCACCCCACAGCCAGGCTTCTGGCGATTCCCGAGCTTCTTTCAGCTCGAGAACCGACAGCGCGTTCCTGCAGCCGCAAGAGAAACAACTTCCTGTGATCGTCTGCAAAGCAGTGTCTAATTAAGGACCCCGTAGAGGTCCTATGGCACGGCAGCCGGAAAACCGACCAGCGGACGCCTAATGTGGTGTTCGCTGGTCGTTCATGGTTAACCTTCTGAGCGTACTCCCCGAATTAACTCAACAAAATTGCTGACCTCCACAAGGCTGGAAAGGGCTATGAGGAAATTCCCAAGCAGCATGGTCAAAACAGATAAAAAAAAAAAAAAAGGAGGAGGGGAGGATGAATGGGGCCATGTATTGTAAGATTTTATGCAACAACCTCCTTCCCTCAGTCAGAGCATTGAAGAGGGGGGTGGCTGGGTCTTCCAACATGACAATGACTCCAAGCACACAGCCATGATAAGCAAGGAGTGGCTCTGTAAGAAGCATATCAAGGTTCTGGGATGGCCTAGCCAGTCTCCAGACCTAAATTCAATAGAAAATCATTGGAGGGAGCTGAATCTCTGTGTTGGTCAGCCACAGCCCCCAAATCTGACAGATCTAGAGGAGATCTGTGTGGAGGAGTGGGCCAAAATCCCTGTTGCAGTGTGTGCAAAGCGGGTCAAGAACTACAGGAAAGGTTTGACCTCTGTAATTGCAAACAAAGGCTTCTGGACCAAATATTAACACTGATTTTCTCAGGTGCTCAAATACGTATGTGCAGCAGTGCAATACAAATAAACTCTTTATAAATCAAACAATATGATTTTTTTCATTTTTTATATGCTGTCTCACATTGGGAATGCACCTACAATGTGAATTTCAGACCCCTCCATGACTTCGAAGTGGGAGAACTTACAAAATCGCAGGATGTTCAAATACTTATGTTCCTCGCCGTGTGAACTTATATATGTTCAGATATGAACCCGGACTAAGTGTCCCAAAAAAAGTGGATCTAATATTCTTAAAGGCTTATGAAATCCAAGTGTGAAGCTAAATTTAATAAGTGTATTCAGCAGCTTGTTTTGTGCTCAGACTTCCAACGGTATGAAACGGCCTTGCCATTGCAGTATCCATTTACTGTACATTATACATTACTGATATACCTGATTTTTGGGTAGAGGAGCTTTTTTTGTGTCATTTGCACTATGACATTCAATTCAGTTACTGCCCATTTATCAGTGCAGGAGTGAACAAAAAAGAAGATTCCAGTCAGTCCAGTGGCAGTTAGCTATAAGGTGTCGACTAGGAAGAATATGCTTCCTGAGACAGCAGTGTAACATATGCAAAGATCCTGCTTCCCCACCTCTTTTTCTAGTGACAGTTAAAAAATCTGAAATTCACATTTCCTTCTGACATGCCGATAATATTGACTAGCACAAGCAGAAGGTAAAGCTTTTATTTAGGCGTTTCTGGTAGCACAGGAAATGTTGTAACATTATTTCCTCCAGTTCAAAATACCCAAACACTGCAGATTCTTAAGAAACTTGTCATTAGGCTAAACAAATAAAAAAAAGGAAAACCCAACTTACCTGTTGCAAGATATATAGGATGTTGCTGAGAGGGGCTCCAAGCCTGCATTGCAGTGCGATCAATCTCTTTTAGCTTCATTCTGTAATGAAATACATAAAATACATTAAGGATCAAGAATAACAAACACTAATATTCTGTATAATTGTTCGTTCAGATTGGGACATTGTAATACTGTGACCAAAAACCTAGACATTTTGCTTACATTGCCGTTTATTCTCAGGCAACATGATAAAACTATAAGAGGCCAAACCACCAGTACTAAGAGTATAAACTGTTATTACAGGTGATTAATGATGGGGTGCTTTTATGAAGGGTAACATGTAAAAGGTTAAAGTGTATAAGAGAAGAATCTTCTATACACACTGATCTTCTTGGGGAATTTTGGGCCCGTAAACAGTATTCAAATATTTTACAATTATTGTACAGTTCTATTGCACAAACTACATAGTAAAACATATTATGGAACAAGCTTTTCATATGTTTTTACTATGTACTTTAACCAGTATTACAATATTTACAGTTTTATTGTATAAAGGCCCAAAAAGTTCCTAAGTCTCCATTTTGGAGAGAAAATTGTTGTGTATAGAAGATTCTTCTCTTATACACTCTAACCTTTGAGCTGTCTTTTTGGATGTCGGCCCTTTATAGAGCAGGATATCACTATTAATTTAACTGTCCACGTTCACTTTATTTGTTTTCTCTCCTGCACATTATTTATAACTTCAGACCACACATCTGGTACTTCTGCAAGACTGAACAAACTCTGGTTCATAGTCCTAGAACGGAATAGACTACATTGACTTCCTGTCTCCACCTATACTGAGATGGGTAAACAAGAAAAAGCAAATGAGATGTGTAGTGGCCCCCAATCCAGCTACAATATCACATCTATAAGGTATAGCAAGAACAGGGAAAAGTAGGAGACAGAAATAACAAACATCCAGTATGTTGATAATGCTTAGGTTTGTATTACAAAAAATTTAACTGCATGGTTATATTCTTATACACGTGAACAATTAATAACATTAGATATGATTATTTTAATACTAGGAACATTGGATTATTCTATATGACCTTGCTTTTGGGCTTTGAGATGGTTTTGAGATCATCATTAGAATGTAGAATCTCCTGAGCCACCAGAACAGCTATGTCCCATCAGATAATGTACTCCAGAAGACCGTCCTATGGTACCTGGCACAATAATCTTCAGTAAAGTTTTGTACACTGCAAGACCTCCATGGATCAGAGTTTTTTCCATCAAGTCGATGATGGAAGTTGCAGTAGACAATAAAAAATACAACTTTTAACTTTAACGGTCTAGTTGGGCATATAACTTGAGTGTAATCATTATACTGATAGAGCTACTCTCTTTTGACCGACACTATTTGGAGAAGGCCCGGATGTCTGTCTATGTTAATGGTTAATCATGTATAACTTTGAAGTTTAACATTGCTTAACATAGCTGTATACGTTATGGTAAATATTATGTATTTTAACATATGTACATTTGTATGACTTAATGCTAAGCAGCCAATCTCCCTGAGGAAGCCCATGCGTGTGAAACATGTTGGAATAATGATTGGATCATCATATTACACCTTATGAGAACAGAACTGTAAAGTAATGTTGTTATGCTATTTTATGGGCTTAGGCCTTAGCCTACATTGTAAAAGCCGAAATGTGTTGCTGTTCTTATATGTGTGTGTATATGTAGGCAGTACTGACCCTACATGTTCCACGACAGCAAGCGTAGGTTTTTTGCAAAGGACTGTAAAGTATTAATTAACTAAATCACTCATTATTTTGCTTGAAGCCAAGTAGAGCAGAAATATGTTTGGCAGGGTTTACTGTAAAGCCAGCAAACTACAATTAAATCTCATCTTAACGCATCTTGACTTAATAGGATTAATTTTCCTTGTCTCAGAGTTTCAGTAATCCAAACAACAGGTGAAACCTAGTGATGAGAGGTGTTTAGTGTTAACTAAAAAAAGTAAGCTCTACTCAACTTAAACCGATGCATTGGATATATAAAGAGCATCTCATAGAGTTTTGAAGTGCTGCTTATATCAACTACACATCACATGTGAACTTCCAAGACTAGCTTAAGCCCCCCATACACGTTCCGATTATTCTCCCGACCGATTTTTCGTCCGATCCTGTCCCCCGATTTTCACCTAAAATGTTATGGTCCGTCGGTCGACTGGCACGAAAAATCGGAATTCGAATTATCACCGATCCATCAGCCCGACCCTATTTATTAACAGTAGATCGACCAAAAATTTACGGACAGGTCCGAAGCGGTCCCGACCGATATTTCGACCGATTTTGAGAAATCGGGATCGGTCGGGTACATAATTCCGAATCCGATTAATCTCCCGATCGATTAACCTCCTGACCCGATCGGTCAGTCGGGCAAAATTCGTACGAAAAATCGGAACGTGTATGGGGGGCTTTAGTTAGAGCAATGATTATTTATGTAAGCTGGAGACCGCTAGAAGCGCAAAGAGGATACCTGCTAATAAATGTGTTCTATGTGTTACCATGTGCATGGATGAATTATAGTGACACACAGACTTTATGTATAAAATGTACAGAGGAATACCAGTGCTCAAACATGTACTTTGAACTTTATGACAAAGCACTATAACAATATAGTATAGATCACTGCACATATGACTTGCATGCATTTCGGTATAGATTCTGTGCTAAACAGAAGGGCTGGAGAATCTATAGATAGAAGAAGCTCCTGACCTAATCATAAGGCTGCATTGGGATACTAAATTATGCATACTGAAGAGTAGACTGCTCGTCTATTCAGAATATTATAATCTTCCACTACACAAGCATTCTCCCCACTTTGCAGTATACCAACAATTTCTGTAAAACAACCAGAATAAATTAATAGCATCATTAGACTATTATTATGCACAGACAGTGTGAAAGTTATATCATTATAATAAATTTATCATTTGGATGCAGTACAAACAGCAAACGTGTAACCACATCTTTAACGTTGCATCTATACTGATATATAGACAGATATTGGGTAAAGAAGTTTTAAAACGAGAAAGCCCAATAAGCAAGCCCAATTGGTTGCAATAGGCAATCAGCTGTTCTTGGTCCCACTGCTTACCACTAAATATAGGAGACACAAGACTATATCTTAAACTTAAAGACGTGCAATAAATTCATAAATAAAGTTGTTTAAAAAGAAAAATAATGTTTTTATCTAATATTATGTGAAACTGCATAGAAAGGGTGAGATGTTTTGATTTTGCTGACTAGAAAACAACACACTACACATTCACTGAAACAAGAGGTGAAAAGTGTTGCTGTTTGGTAGAGTAGAAAAGCCTGTACCCAGCCAGCATTGATACAGACTAAAAGCCCTTGTACACTAGCCGTGTTGCATTACGAGCATTGCCTGCCTCAGCGTTAACACTAATGCACTCATTGCCAGTAAATAAACCACAGCGTTACACTGTTATACCTCCCATGCTGCAGTATAAAAATGCATGCAGCAGTGCACTATTTCTTAAAACAATGCAAGCAAGTGTGTAAGGTTACCATATGATAACTCTAGCGTGCTCCATTGTGATAACAGCAACAAGGGTACCGTGGATGGGCCTAAAACTTGGTCTCTCTGCAGAGATCCAGAATGCTGACCCCCATTGATTCAGACATGGGGTTCTGTAACTATAATGTGATTTACTTACACCAGAGCTAAGAGTCTACCTCAGCAGAACAAGTGATAAAGTTCTGCCAAGACACCATCATCTGAGGACTGGTATGAGCAGTATGAGATTTGCTTATTGCGGAGATGATAAATGAGATTCACAGATTCCAACATCAACAAAAACTGAGCCAATCTTATTCGGCAGCACTTCAGTCTGAATGCAATGTACAGCTTCCATCTAATTATTTATCTCTTGAAGCTTCATGTGGAAATCAGCAGACACAGGGGGTGGATTTTAAACCAATGCAGAGAGACCACTACTTCCACAACAACAGTAAGGATATTTCCTCTAACAAGCTTTTCTACTAACACCGATTTTCATACACCAAGAATGCATGCTACTGCATTAAACTGAATACATTTGGATTCATAAGAAGGCCTTTCATAAAAAAAGTATTAAAAAAATTGAGGGCTGCACTAGTAGCTGTATTACCTGCATAAGTAGCAAGACAATAAAAGGAAGGGACATCTGACAAATAACCGTTATTAGCAGTAATCAGCAACAACCACCTCCATGTTTATCTCTCACAGGCTTTCTATGACCTCTGATTTCTTGGGGGCAGAGAGTAAACATGAATTAAAGTGAATGTTTGCATACAGGCTGACCTCCATCTAGCTGGAGTAGATGTGCAAATTCAGCTTGTTTCTTGTGTGTTGATTCTGAGCTCCTTGCGAGTTTCTTTTTTATTCCCACAGAGTGAAAAGTGTTATGACTCAATGAATGTACAAGTTTGCGCAAGGCTGCTGAAAATACCAATCACCTGGCTATGCCAAAACTTAACTTAAATGACCCAGAATAACAATTCAGATCATGATAATCATCATTTTTATGCCAGAACTTCATTCATGTTTGTGGCAGGACAGTGAACTAGAATGTATGTGTTAGGTCCCAGGTGCCCACCTGTGGCCTGGGGGCAGTCCTCTACTCGTGGCCCCCGGAACCTAACTATTAATGCATAAGGCATAGAAACTCACGTGTCGGGCGATCCTCCGCTGATGCTTCTTTGCCCTGGATCTACACAGAAGAGGAAGAGAGGTGAGGGACGTACATAAACGCCAAACAGCAACCCAGACGGCTCCTTAGCAAGTCCCTCGCCTCTCCTCCTCTTCTCACTCGGCGGGTGATTGGCAGAAAGGTGAATGCTTATGCTCCTACTATCCCACCAACAAACGGGGGAGGATTGCATGCATAATATAAAACCTCACATAACCTCTGAATAGGGGCACATAACCATTGACGATATATATGGGGCATTCCATATATTACCATGTGTAGGGATCACACGCTGACCCAGCTTTGTTAATCAACTTTGGAGCTCTAATGACATCTGTAAAGTTGTGAGTGTTGATTGGAAAACCAGGTCTACATATGACAGCCCCACCTAGGAGCGGTCCTAGGCTTCACAGTGCTCTGGGCAAGAGGGTCATTTACAATGATTCACTACACTACATTTTAACTACTACGTCACTACACATTCTAATCTTCACACATCTTTATGTACATATGACACAAAATGTACATTAACACACTACAGTGTTCCCTAATGCTTGAAGTATCATTTCAAACAAGTTTTGTTATTTAAAATGTGAAAATAATGCCTTCTGTCAGTATAAAATGCTTTTACAAGTCAGTATAGATTGAAAATGTTAAGAGCGGCACTTTAGTGATGTCGAGGGCCGCACTTTTGGCCCTCCATAGTTGCCCACCACTGTTAAGTCTTAGAACTGGCAGGATAGCCAGGGAAACGTCTTCGACAAACACCATGGCAGCCTGCAAACTTTCTTAGCACACAACTAAGTAGGAAGCCATTATTAGTAAAGCATCCAAGTGACTGTACACTGGTCAGATTAGGTCACTTCCTTGCTTAGAGTAACAATCTCCTAGGCTTTGATTACCAGCTTGAATGAGTTACTATCTAAGCCACCGCCAAGTGGAAAAGGTCAGAGTTCCTCTGACAGCCAAGCTCTGAAAATGGAATTGCTTGTGAGGAACACATCTGTAGAATTGAATGAATGAAGAAGAGAGGTGGCAATGGTGGGCAGTACCAAATGTCCACTCTTGTCACAGTTGTAGACGCTGGCAATAAGAGGAAGGAAGGGCATTAATGAATAAACCCACAGAACCTCGGATGTGTGAGATAACCCAGCTGGAGGGCATGGCTGCCGAATATTGCCAAGATCTACCTGCCTACGTGGGCGACACCAGATGGCAACAAATACCAGTGCCAAGCTCAGCAAACCCTCTATTGAAATAGCGGATCAGGCGAGTCTGACATGTCTCCAGTGTACACACGTTTAGAGAATTGGCCACAGCACAGCACCCACAGTGACTCGCAAGAAAACTGGGCCGGGGTCCCCTGACTGAGATGCCCGTGTCCACTAGGCACTCACCTGCCTGCAGCTCTGCTCGGAACGTATATCTTTTACAATGAATGGTGAGCTGGGTCTCAGTGACACCGGAAGCGATGAGAATACTATACAGACAGCGGACACCTTCCTCTACCGACACGGCAAGTGTCTCCCTCCCGGGATCTCTGGGATAGTCTGGTGGTCACGGCCTCTGCCCGGCTCCTGAGCCCCCGACTCCTCCTATCCACGTCCAACTCAACGTGGCAGCCCAGAGCCCGCCCACACCGGCCTCATACTGTACAGAGTGCTGGGCTGACACGCAGGCAGCTGCCCTATCCCTCTCTCTCTCTCATACTATAACATAGTTGCTACATACAACGTTACCCTTCAGTCATTATTACACTGATTACACAAGGAAAGCATCACAGGCATCTGTTTATGAACGTATACATAAATTATGCAGCTAACTGGAAGCGCCAGGCATAAACATGGCCTCAGGCAGCACCAGTCACGGCTGCACTTCCGCTTCCTCTTGGTATTTCCTGTTACTTGTGGGACGTCGGTGACGCCTTTACGTGGGTAGAGCGTAAGACCTCGTGTTAGAGAGTGCATGACTATTTGTGGCGTGGCGATGGAGGGTGAGGAGGTGAGTGAAGGTTTGTCCTGGAATGGCTGCTGACGCTTTTATACGATCCAGTATACATTGTTTTCACATTTATGGCAGTTCTTCGGGATGAGTGTGGAGATGCTTCGTTTCTTTGAAGGCAGTATATATTGAGTGTGCTGTTGGTGGGTGAGGCTTTAAGGCCTGTGGGTTAGTGATAGTATGACTGCACATTAGAATCAGTAGACACCCCGTTTATCTGGCACCCACACGGATTGATACTGGATAAATTTGGTTGCCTGAGAGGCCGCAGTTTAAGTATGCCAAGTTATTAGTACTACAAGTCCCAGCAGGAGTCACAATAAACCATATTTCAGTACTTTATATCAGAGCTGCCATCAGAAATTTTGGGGCATCCATGTTCCTGAGCCTCCGATTAGCTGTCTCCATCCACAGATCAACAGCTGGCTTTGGGTCACATGTAACTCACAGTACACCATTTGTTCCCCTGGGGGGCAGAGGGGGATTCTGCAGGTCTCTCCCCCTCTCTGGCTGTTATGCAGATGCGTGGAGGCTGCTGGGTCCGGGCAGCAGACCTTCATACCCGCCTTGATAGTAAGGTCCGGGAAGGGAGTGCCCCCTATCCCCACCTGGCGGCGACCCTACTTTATATATACACCATTATTTTCTCATATTACTTGATGCACAATAGCAGTATAGTGTATGTACAGCACGGCCTGACTCTTGTGAAGTTGATATAAAAAGGTTTTGACACATGTCTAAGACAGGGGTGGGCAAACAAAGGCCTGGGGGTTGTTAAGCTTTCTTTTCCAGCACTTTGTCAACTTGTTGAAGATGTTCCCTTCTGCTTGCTCTCTGCAATGAGTGCACATAATGCCTAAAGGTGTCCAAACGTTAGCTTGTGGAAGATGCCACTTGCCATGGCACTGTGGGAGCAACCTCTAGGAGTTATCTCATTGCAATGAAGTTCAGGAAATGTAAAAGATGAATGTCCCCCACCAATTACACATGCATGGAGTTGGCGCCCCTGCAGTGGCTCAGCCATTACATTATCCTGGTCCGGCCTCTTTATCAAATTTAAGAAGCCAATGTGGCCTATGAGTCAAAAAGTTTGCCCACCGTGGTCAAAGTTGTCTATTCAATCAATGGAATAAAACCTTTAGTTGGTAAAGTGGGTGTGGACATTGTATTAAAATGTCTAAATACTAGTATACAGGGAAATTAATGAACAATTTTGTTTTCCCTTAAATGAATTCCAATCCACATCCAATGATTAAAATGTATCACTGCTGTTCACATCATGATTGCTGTGATTATTCATTTATAATATGAGGATGTGGAAACTTACAAAAGGATTCCTCCTTAAAATGTAAATGTTCTTTGGATTATATAGAGTTCTTTTAAGTTTGGTAGGAAAAAAATTCTGTAGAAGCATTACAATATAACACTTTATTTACAGATATTGACTGGAACATATAAACGTTCTGCTATCATAATGCATTTCTCTTTTGGAAGAGAATTATTTGAAGTACAGAAGCCGCCATGATGGCCCTGAATTAATTCTACTTGTTTGGAAACAGAATAATCAGGTGCGTAACAAAAGGTGTGTAAAACGTATCTTCAACAAAAAATGTTATATTGGAGTTTACTTAAACCTAATATAGGTGCCCTCGCTCGGTTTTTTAGGATTGGTTTCTAACATGTCTTCCTTTATCCATGACCAAGTGTCTTGATTAAACTACTTATGTGTTCAAACAGAAGGCAACAAATACTGCATTTTATCTTAGATTTATATTTTTATGTCCAATGATGATAGCTTTTACTGCTGTTCACATTATGATTTTACTGTGATTAGCACAAAAAGTGGCTGAGGACATGCTAACCAGCATTCTATTTAGGAAGCTTGAATTGTTCACCACTTAGGTGTAATATATGGCAGTTCTGTCAAACCATTTAACTTTTTTGAGGCTCCTTACACGAAAAAGCTTGTGCAAAGACATACATATAGCTATAGTCTAAGGCTTCTTTTGCTACTTGGGTTAAACACTAGCCAGACAGTTACAGTGCAAATGCTGCTAGTGTAAAACAGTCCTGTGTGTGTGTATCCATAGATATATTTTTTTACCTATGAGAACGCTTGTAGAGTCTGGTATAGGAAAGTAAACATAGCTCACCTCCACATAGACCAAATACAGGACTAGGTAGAATAAGAAAATCATCTGCAGGAATACCACACGCAATACTGCCAACTGTTCTTAACCTTTGTGTGTATTTATTTTGGGGTAGTTTGCTGAATTCAGTTGCTTACTAAACGTTTAAGTTGGCTTCTGTTCAGGAAACTGATTCATTAGAGCAGTTATTTCACAATATTGAAACTCCTTTTACACCTCAGAAACATGAATGTTGATCTGATTAAATAAATTTGAAGTCCCTTCAATTCCCATAAACATGTCCCTCACTGTTGAAATCTTCCAACAAAATTCTAGTGAATATAATTTGTTTGACTAATGTCCCGGAGACTGATTAGATCAGTGGCCCAGTCTGAAACTAGATGTATATGTTAAACGAAATATGAAGAAAAATGACATGCTCTCTGAATGTTGTTTTTACCAGGTGATGGTGAAATGCATGCTGCAAGGAAGATTGCATTGCGTACACAAGTAAGGAAACATGTTAAATATAAAATTACAGTTTGGTTTTACCTGAGCAATGATGATTTTGCCTTCTGATGCACAGCAAATGTTGAAAATTAGAGGCTGTTTCTGAGCGGTTCAGTCCCCCACCTACCCTTTTTTGGCAATAAAACAAAAGGGCCAAAACACAAAAAAAGCCTTAACGTCTGGTCCATCTAGAACAATATTAATGTCATGTTTGATATGCATGTTACTTTTCCTTCTAAGTAATAAATACATACAATTTTTAAATTGTCGTTCATATTTTATATGAACCTGAAGCTCCTTTCATAAATAAGCCCTTTATGGTAGATTCCTGAAACTCTAGATTTTCTCCAGAGTTGTTAAGGTCACTTAAAGCTAAATACTAGTATACAGGTATAACATGGTAATGTTAGCCCCAACCTCCTATATAATTTAAAATAGGTTAAACAATAACATTGTTTTACCACTGCCCTCTAAATATGGTGTGGAATTTTTGGTGGGTTTCCCGTGGCATATTTAGTAACCCCATTATATACACAGTGTGCCATAATGATTGTAGTTACGTTTGAAAATTGTTGTTCTAATCTGCTAAACTTCCTAGAATAAGGCATCACATACCAAAGTTTTAGAGAAAAACCTTTACAGAACTAAAGATACATATGTTTCAGCTCCGCTCTCTTTTTCAGTTCCAGATTCTGGGATGTTGTTACAGAAGACTAAATATGCATTGTGCACAATGTAATGCAAGAGGTGAGTTTTTAGCAATATAAGTAAATAGTCTTTACTCTCTGTAGCCAACTTTATGATGCTACCCTTTGCCATATTTTACATTTATCAGCCTATATCATCATGAGTAAACATTCTGCATAAAAACACATCCCTCTATCATTTAGTGATCTAGAATGGAGATTAAGAGGCATGAGTAAAGCCCCCCATACACCTTTAGATCACTGCATACAATGTCCTTTAGATCTACCAACAACTACCCTTTTTCCCTGAATATAATAACTTCCCCGAAAGACCTAGCTGCTTAGCCAGTATGGGCACAGTTTGATCGTAAATTAAACTGCGCCCCTGCGATCGGGTGTGACCGCTGGCTCTCGGTGTCCCTGCAGCATTTCTCTATAGCTGCAGGCACACAGTCTTTCCGGCCCCATGTCTTCTGTGACGCCGAAGGGGGCAGTGCCGTAGACCTCCGTGGTCTCCCCACACACAGCCGGCGTCTAACACTAGGGAGGTTATTGAATTGATGTAGTAGGTTCTATGCATGCTGCAGTCTGTCTGCTAGTGTTGTCCCCCTCTCCTATCTTATATAAGAAAAGATGGAAAGCAATTACCTCCCTGGCATTATGCTTAAAATTGGAGAGCCAGTGGATGGCAGGGAGTTACCATGTTTGCCCATACGTTGGCTTTTTGCACCACAATAATCCTTGGGGAAGACATTTGCTCTACAATGAAGCCTAAAAATGTGTGAAACAGGTCAGAAGAAGGAGCTAAGCAAATGTATATCTCTAATAATTGTTTTATCTGTTGCATGTTTCTAGCATGAACAAATCTTGTGTCCAAGGATTAAAAACGTATTGCTGTTCACATCATGAGAGCCTGTGATTATTTCTTAACTGAATGAGGACACCACTTGTGTTGAGATGAATATGCATGTGTTTACCAGCTTTCTGCTCACTGCTCACTCACAGAACATGAACATTTGCTATAGCTATTGATAGTCAACCTATCTGTTTGGCGCCCATATATAGCACAAATGTGCTCAAAAGCATATTTATAAATTGGCAAATAAGACATTAACCCACCAGTCTCTGCAGTTTAAAACTGCATCAGAGAGACTTTTTTGGGGTTATTTTTCCTCCTCCAAACATTTCAAACCTGCTCCTGAAATGTTTGTTGCACTGCTTCCTTAGTGCTTTAACTGTTGGGTTTGTCCTGTAAGGTAAGTTTTAGCTCTCCATGAAAAGGTCCCCTCCACATCCTCTGAGGGCCAGAGCACAATAAATAGTTATGCTTTGGCAGCACTTCCATTTGTGTGTGATGGTGTCCTTTGCTGTTCACAATACAAATGACGGGGTGGGAAATCACCTAGAGCTAACCCACACTGGCAGGCTGTTTCTACAGCAATATGTATCCCATATAGTGGGAATAAGCCACAAGTACTTTTACCAGCGATGAACCCCCCCCCCCCCCCCCCCCCCCCCCCCCCCCCCCCCCCCCCCCCCCCCCCCATGGCTGTTGTATCCAGGATGTTCTTTGTTCAATGTAACTTACATTGTTTGTGTTTTTTTGCAGATGTACAGTAACCTTTTGGTTGAAAGAATCCAGTTTGGTGTGGATAATGTTAATATGGCACAATTATCTTTGCTATAATTAGAAGTGCTTTTACTGCTTATTTTTGAGTAAAATCCTTTTTATGTGATTGGAGTTTAAAATGTTATTAAAGCAACATCACACAAACCTTTTTCCTTTCCTTGATTTCATGCTCATATTCTGATAATAAACATTACATGAAGTTTTACTGGTCTTAAATAGCTTAACAATTGTAGAAAATTAACCATCTGCAAAAATGCATGTAGGTGGGTCTCCTTCAGCAGTGTCACTGCTCAGGTAAGACATTACCCAGGTATTACTGACTGCAGGTGCCTGAAGATTTCAGGAGTAGACACCTTTTAGATCTACCAACAACTATGAAGTATAGTGGCCTCCCTGATGGAATACATAGTAATTTGAAGGTTTAAGTTCCCCACACACGTAATAAGTGGGGACTGAAAGATTAGCTGTGGAGAGTGATGACATCCTCACGCTGCTCTCCATCGCTCACAGTATTGGCGGGTACCCTTTGTGTGTCACCCTTTAGTTTGAATGGGTACTCTGGTCCCCATTCAAACTAATGGCATTGGCCAGAGTAAGTTGTAAGGTACAAGTGTCTTAAGTCTTCTGTTAATACACTAAATTTGAAGACCGTATAGACATTGTATAAGTTGCTGAGGGCTTTCTATTCCTTCTGGTGGGCTCTTGCCTCTATAGGATACATTTTGTCATTGAAGCAGACTTCAACTCATCTAATGTACTCTACTGCTGTCAATATGGGTAATCTGCAAAAAGAAAATTTTATATATATATATATTTGCATGGGATTCTGATGGCTTCTGGACTTAGTTTGTGATACCATGGTGGTGACGTGCTCATTGTCATTGAGAAAACAAGACTTAAGCTGACCATAGATGTCTTGATTTTTTTCATGCGATTTCTGATTGATTGGTGAGAAATTGGTTGTGCAGGTATTAGGCCTGTCTGTAAATTTTAGTTGATCGATTGGGAATTGAGGTGTGTTGTTAGAGACCCTTGCAGACCTCATCCCACTTCCATAATTTTCTATCACTTTTTTTTGTGTAGCCAATCTTTACTTGCATAACTTATCGATCGGCGATAAATTATTCCAATCCCGAAAATGGTTAACTTAACGATTGATGTATGACTTATGATCAAAGGCTCAAACCCACATCCTGATCCTATAATAAATCAAGCTTAAGTAAATCTAAGTGTCTATGGCTAGCTTCACTGTTGTAGAAGTAGATTTGGATAATGCCTCCTGGCTATATGTGCACACATTTCTATCTAATTAGCCTGGCCTGGACCAGGTGGCCTAATGGCAGAAAATCAATTACATTGTTTTGAGGAGTTCATACCTGAACTCAGTTACTATCTTGGTTCTGGTCTTTCATAGTATGGCTGTTTAAGCCTGGGTCCCCGTGCAGCAGCGTATATAAATACTATGGTGCAAAATCTCTTACCAGGTACAGTTTTTAGAGAGTAGCTGTTCTCGTTCCATAGTCCAGGTCCTCAAAAAATAGCATAGATAGAAGAGGCTGCTGGGACTGCCTGCATTAAATAGTAAGGTATATAGGGACGGTCAGGTTATAAAATTGAAAGAGAAAAGAAATCAAAGAATGGTGAAATGTGATGACCTGTGAGAAGAGATTACATTTACCCCAGTAGCCTACTGCATATTAACAAACCATGACAGACACACACGGCATGCCCTTTAACCTTCTGAGCGTTCACCGTCTGCTTACGGCGGTCGGGAACACCGGCATGTATGCTGATGCTTCCGGGTCCGCCCCCGATCGCGTCACCAGTGACGCGAAGGGGGCGGGGGTAGGCGGCACCATAGACCTCCGTCAAACTGGAGGGGTGTCGCTTTTCATCAGCATAAGTCCGGTGTTTCCAGTGACGCCGGGCTTATGTTAATGACCTCCAGCTGAGCAGGCAGCTCTCTGTGTTAGAGTAATAACTATCATGTTGGACAAGAAATGATCAGTTTTCAAAGAATACAAGGGGGATCAAGCCTCTGTGGTCAGGTACATTGTTTAGCTGGGCAATCAATGCTTATACAGGGAGTGCAGAATTATTAGGCAAATTAGTATTTTGACCACATCATCCTCT
>CM070032.1:135489472-135503615 GCA_036250615.1 Ptychadena robeensis | reverse complement strand
AATAAAATTATTCCTCAAAAATACCACTTGCCTAATAATTCTGCACTCCCTGTAAGGTCTTGCATGAAACAAAAAAAACTAAAAAAAGCAGGTCCAGCAGTAACCCATCAGTGGACAGTGCTAGGAACACCTAGGATAGCTGGATTATCCCATCTAGAATCAAACATAAGTAACATACAGGCTCCAGGAGAAAAAAAAAATCAAAAATTTCCCATACTCCTAGCACAAGGGATACAATGCATGAGAGAATACACCAGTAATAAATGCAGTATTGCCCACCAACACCTAAACGTCTGCAATCTTAGCACTTCTTCTAACAAAAGATTCTGCATTTAGCAATCTCAAATACCACATTTTGTTAAAAAAAAACAGAAACAAGTGAAAAGCCTACTTATCATCAACAAGAAAAGCAATACAGAATAGTATAAATGTTTATTTTTCTGTGATAACTTTGTACAATATAGAAAAGTATTTTAGTGCTAGTAAATATAAACTTTGTCTGTTCTACCTTCAGATATACACAGAACTAGAAAAAGACACAAGGATAAGCCAATACAAGCAAAATACACATTGCTATTTCGTTTTTTTTTTTTGCTTTGTTACAGTATCGTTAAGCTACAGCAAAATCCACAATCTGCATTCTTTGGGTTTGTTATTTTGTAGCTCTAGCTACCCCTTTGGGTTTTGTTTTTTTTAAATGGCATAGTTCTAAACATTAATGATCCAGCACACAGGGTGGATTTGATTTAAATCACTAGTCTGTAAGGCTAATCAAACTGATTTAAATCAATCATTTTTGCCGGTAGAACTTTAAAATGCAAGTAGCTGAAGATTTTTAGAATAACAATTTTTCATATTAGTTTTTTTTATCCCCAGTTTAGGTTAATCTTTCATATTTGGACAACTTTTCTGTTGCACTTAGTTTTGAGAACTGCAAAAGGAAACCAAGCATCTGTGATAATATCTTGTAGGCGGAGAAACTGCCCAATAATCTTACAAAACCAGACAGAAGATGATAATGGCATAAGCACATCACCCCAATTTCCCCTTGGATAGACATGGTTTGGGGGAGAAACAAGGGCAATACATTTATTATACACAGTGCAAAAAATGAAGTAATGACCATCATATCATTTAAAAACAATGCACAATGTTGCGGATGTACACATTGGTACACGTGCGTAGACAATTAAAACAGTCCAAATGGCGCAAATTTCCCCCCAACGCACTGAAGATTTCTTCAGGGGTACGATATGTAATTTCAAAGATCAATAAGACATGATCTATGGACATGATTTCTGAAGATGACATCCCCACTGGTGATCTGCGTAACAAGACCGACCCAAACCATCAACTGATCATGTTTACCAAAGTAAATGTATTGAAAATCGATCTCGTTGTACACAGATCACCATGGCATTTATGCGGTTAAAATCTGTCTGTCTCTCTATTCCCCACTGGGGTCGGTGCAGTGGGGACATCATCTTGAGAAATCATGTCTTCCACCCTATATTGATCTATGTCTATGAGTTACCCCTGAGGGTCTGTGTCCACCTTTATGTGGATTTGGTTATTCAATATGACTGATCCCCTTGGGTTAGGTGTTTGTATTATGTAGATGTGGCCTATGAAATCACATATCATACCCCCTGAAGAAGTCTTCAACGAAACGCGCGTTGGGGTGAAATTTGCGCCATTTGCACAATTTAATTGTCTAACAGTACGTGTACATCCACAACATTGCGCATTGTTTTTGATTGATATGTCATTACTTCATCTTTTGCACTGTGTATAATCAATGTATTGCTTTTACAAATTGAGTGGCCCATCCCCTCACCCTTGTCTATGCCAGGTGAAATTTGGGGTGATGTGTTTATGCCATCATCAACTTCTGTCTGTTGTTTTGGGGATGTTGGCCGCTATACATCTGAGAGTGTAGTTTTATTGATTATAAAATCTTACAAACACCTCTGGAAGAGCATGACATTGTGAATGGATTCATGGAATTTATTTACCAAAAAATTGATTATAGCACATGCCAGTTGAGAGGTTGTAGAGCATTATTTCACTACTGCTTCATTTACAATCCACCTTAAAAGATTTGAAACTGCATTAAGGATTAAGGTCCTGAGTATAGAATTAAAGTGGAACTTGATGCTAGGTTTACCTCTTAAAAGGTAGAAAAACGCTGTAAAATGCTTCAAAAGTGTGCCCCCATTTTTGTACGCATTCACACCAACGCACCCCTAACGCTTAATGGTGACTTGGCCCTTATAGTTATGCTAGAATTCTTTCAGCACTGTCCATCTACCATGTCTGCCTACATCTTTTATTTATCCAGTTCCCTCCTTACTTTATGGATCAGTGACCATTTATCAATTGAGTAATTATACAAACTGATTAGATTTTATACTGGAAATGAAAGAGAAGTAAGGCTTTAGAATCTTTAGAAATAGGTACATTATTGATTGCATCAATTAATTGTTTAAGCCTACGTCTGTGTAGGAAGAGAGTAAAGCTGGGCATACACAGCTAATTTTTTTTAAATGATCCGAGTATAATCAGGCGCCGTGAACAGGATTTTGCTTGAAACTATTAAAAAATTTGAGCCATCCAGGCTTGCTTCAATTGGGATCAATTGATCCATCACAAAAAATCTCAGCCAAACACGTTTCCAACATGTTGGAAACCCTTGTTTAATATACATTACTTTAGTGTCCGATATTGATGACGCAGCAATGATGTGCCTCGATATAGATGAAGCTGGAGAGCAGGGCGATGACATCATCGCGCTGCTCTTGGCTGGGCATCTGTGGCACAAGATCTACCCGTGTATGCCCAGTATAATACTGCTTCAATGTACATATTCTCTCTGGGTACCATACATTCACATCTTACAGATCTGGCCAGGTACAGCAACATGTTACGATGCTGAGCGGGTCTGCACATTGTATGTTCTGCATACATCATTTTATGGGCATTAGAGTGATGTCTGAAACATCCTTAATCTGTTGCATTTTGTTCCACTTTGTAAAACACTGGCATAGTAAGACCAATAGTAGAACCATTTAAAACTCATGGGAAGCATTGTTTGCAAGATTTTTGCACGTTTCCTAAATGTCATTTAAAATTCACATTTTGAACATACATAAAAATACATTATAAAAAGGTGCCATACTGAAGAACTACACTATTTACAACACTAACAACAAAACACATACACAAATAGTGGACTCTTTCTACACGTCTATCTTAAATTTTTACAGATTGACTGAACCTAGACAGTCAAAGTGTTAATGCTCTGCACACATTCTCACACAAACAACACTGGGAGACATTTACTTTTGCTGGTCACTTCCCTTTTTCTTCTTGTAAAGTTGGACAGAGGATGCAGACTGGAGAACACTATGGACAGAAAAATTTACACATTTTTAGGGCCAGAGATAGTGCTCCTTTTTTGTTCTTTAACCTCCCTAGCGCACTGCTGAGGTCCAGATTTCTGTACAAGAAGCGCACCATAGACTTCAATGGCACAAATTTTTGGTGTTGTAGGCATGTAACTTCCAAAAATCTGTCCGTACAAGGGTCTAATAGACATCCTGAATACAATAATGTTTGAAACACACAATTATTATAAAAAAAAGTACATTAAAAAAATTATGAAATGTATCATTTGAATGCAGTTATCAATGTATCCAATACAATGGCATTCTCTGAAAGGGTTAACTTCAAAGATAATGGATAGGAGGAAAGAAATGGCACGTATCCGCACTCTGGAATCTTTTCTTAAAATCTTTAAGGCTTTATTTAAACATCACATAGAAATATATAGACAAAAACAGGGTCCCTCCAGGGAAAATCCCCTCTAAGAGTATACCGTATATGTATACCGGGAGGAACAACATATTTTGTACCCATGGTGTGGTTTGTGCGGATTTAGCACACCTTAAACATAACTTCAAAGATCACATCTGGAATGACAATGGGGGTGATATTCCAGGTGTGCTCTTTGAAGATATCCAAATTTGCACATGAATGCCCCCCCCAATGTGCAAATTGGGACATTCATATGCAGATTAGGCTAGTACAGAGGTGACACAGCCGGCTTGCATAAGATCGGGACAGCACAGAGCAGAGTGTGCAGCCAGCGATTCTGAGCTTAGCTGGACGGCTACATCTCGTCAGCTGCAATACTGCATAAGCAAGTGCAGGACGAGATAGTGCCGTCAGAAGCGCTAGGGAGGTTAAGAAATCAAACTACAAATGGGAAACTAGGGGTGATGCACTATTAGCAATGATGACTATTAACCAGGTAGGAAGCATATTTCTACCTAACAAAGGCCTCAGACCCTATATTGTCAGCTTTCTTACAGATTAATTTTATTGCAAATTATTAGTACACAATAGATCCTTATAATAAAAGCTAGGAATCAGCTGATTCGGTAAAGACAATGTATACCTCTGTCACTGTTACTTGTGATGTGCTCACCATATAATGACTGTTTCCTGTAAAGGCCATTTTCACACCTGCTGGAATGGTACAGTACCGCAATGCAGCTAGTGTTAACGCAAAGTACACCGTTTTCCATAAGAAACCTGTGTACCTTTCACATTGGCCTTCCCTTGCATAAACGCCCTGCTGCAAGCATTTTTGCAGACACAGCACAAACGTGTATGGCAAGCACAGCGCAAAACGTGGGATTTTGGCTGGTAACGGACGCAGTAGATTTACTGCACGCGCTTCTGTTATCATTTTAAAAAATGCAACGCAGTCACGCTGTCTGAAATGGTCCAGATCTGTAAAAGGGAACCACAAATTAATTGGTAGTCTTACGCTTATGTGAACCTAATGATGACGTAGGATGTCAACATAAGCATTTAAATTTCATTTGAAAAAGTGTTAGAAACTCTGCCTTGCAGCAATTGTTTGTTGATATGGCAGGAAGAAACATGCAAAAAGAGTAATCACTTGTTCACTTTACCCAAGATTTACATGAAAATATAGCAAGGCTTAAGTCATTGAGCACTAATGGTTTTGAGGCACTTTGAACAAATTTATATTATTTAAATATAAGGTTCGAATGTGCATACATTTTTTTTCCCATACAAGAAAAAGTAAGTGAAGAGAACTTTTCATTTATTTTGGGGAAGTGGTCTTTGAAATTGATGGACCAAAGTCTATCGGTATCCTATAGTATACGTTCAGCAACAACCATGCAGCTTAATGCAGAACAAAGCATTAAACTAAATGACGATTAAGCTAAACGAAGTTCCTAAAGATTGTTAAATGAGCTGTACATCAGCATTTGCTGCTGATGAGATGGACATGCAAGGGAATAGGTCGTCCTTTAAGTAACAATAACTCAAAATAGAACAGCATGACATGTCACTAGTCAACCAAATGGTCATAAAGTAAGCATGATTTCAAAATGATCTGTGGCGAAGGTCCTGTTTAAAGCCCCCCCCCATACACCTTAAGATCAATCCATACAATCTCCATTAGATCTACCAACAACTGTGTAGTATAGTGGCCTCCATGATAGAATACATAGTGATTGGAAGGTTTAGAAATTTCCTCATATTACATGGTTTTGGTAGAACAAAATTTGATTGACAGAAAAACAGAATTTCTATGAAAAGATTGTAAGGTGTATGGGGGCCTTAAGACAATTCAACAACTAAAACACATATGAGCATAGAAAACAGATGGCTGCTTTACCAAGATACACATTGACAATGCAATCTGTATTAAAACGGTGTACAAGAGAACATGATTCTCCCTCTTAAACAGCGTACAACAGTATACAGGATACTGGTACATATATTTCTTACCATACAGTTTTTTTTGTGATAGGCCCAGCTTCCAGTCTAGGAATTGATGAAATGGGTATATGTGATATGTATTCATTACTTTAAGTGTTGAGAAAAAAAAAATATATGCCTACTACAAAATGTATATAAATTGAAAGCCGTTCACCAAATTGTCATTTTTGCATCCATAGGAAATATTTTAACAGAAAATAAATATCCTTAGAAATTAAAATATTGAAAATTATTATGGGTTTAAGGCCATTAGTAATAAAACACCTAAACAGCACGTTGCAGGTATAATAGGCTTTCAATGGAAACCTGTGTGCCCCAGTTACACAAGCCCAGCTGCGTTGCGGTACTGCAGCTAGTGTGAAAGGGCCCTTTAACAACTTGAATTCACTTAACTACTATTTAAAGCTCATACCTCACATCTACTCCGCCTGACAGCATCATGATGATAACATGACAGAAACTTAACATTTTTCTTCGGTTAATGCTAACGGACGTTTAAGTACATTTCTTCCTGAATTATACAACAAAACAGTTCGCGTGTTCAACTTTAAGTCATGAAACTAACAAACCAGCCTTAATCATGCTGCCACAACCCCAGTATATGTAAATAAGAAAATATAACACGCATCTGTAATATTTACCAGTATAGAAGGCACAATGCATATATGTGAAGTGGAATATATTCTGAACAATAGAATAGTATTGCTCCTGACGCTAGATTTGGCTAACACTAGATAAGGGTCAGACATGGTTATATCCTTCTCAGTGTATGTGGAAAATGCATAGCCTGCTGCAGTAAATGAAACCCATGCTTTTCACTACCGAATCCGATATAACATTTCTCACACTTTCCACCAGTCTTCATTATGTATTCCAAGACCTGATGTTTATTGTAAAGAGCCTCCAGGGATTCCAAATATCACACAATGCACACAGCATTTCTTTAGACCAAAACTTACCTCTATATAAAGACATTTGAATTCAAAGAAGGGAAGTAGAAACAAAACATTTGTTCAAACTAGAAAAAATATACAGGCTTATGAAATTCACCAAAAGGATTCATCACTGGGTATGGTCAATAAATTAGGGGTGAGAGAGGAGTGCAAGATTTAAAACATAGAGCTTACCATAAAATCTCACAGCCACATACAAACACACAGGAATTCTGGCACATATATGGATGGAAACTGTAGACTTTCACTGTGTGGCAGTGTCATGTCTCATAGACAGTGTACATTATTCTTATAGACCTCTCTCCTGTGCAGTCACAAGCCACAACACTCATTCTAGTTAGTCTTTTACACCTAACAGCTCATTGTACAAGGGTCACTTTTTGCTTTTCCTGCAGAGTTGATGACCCTCATTAGGCAACGTCCAAATTCTTCCAGGATCATTCTCTCTGTGGCAGCTTGGGATTTTGAGAGCTTCTCTCCTTGCTCAGCCTGTGCAAGTAGACATTCGCAAGTGGCTTCGGCAACTTCTCTTGTGACAAATGTAAACGGTAGCCTTAAAAAATGGTAGAACACATATGGTAATAAAAACAAAACCAACCAGGTATATCTTTAGAAATGAAAGTTAAGCAGTAGTATGATCTGGCCCATCTGATCGCTACTTTTTGCATAATGAGATCAATTCTAATCAGTTCCATTAATGCATTTTTGGAATTTCCTGTTTAAATATAAGCCCTGTGCATTAAATCGATTAATCTCCAGCTTTCATCTGGTGATTCTGTCACTTTCTTATGGCCCTAGAGTATGGACTATGCTTACAAACAGTATTGAGATGACAAAAACAGATCTGACATGTTTAACACATATGTGATTCACTTCCCACACTGCGTGCTGCCAGGTGAATGATATGCTACCATGCTCCCGATCATGTGGCCAGTCAAAAAGTCAATCCGCCACAGCATAGGAACAACTTATGGCATGAAGTTCTAAAGAAGAATTTCCCAAGGCTTAGAATGTTTAATGTGATCCATCAAGTGCAACCCCCTGTAATACTGTTCTACTAAATCAGGAAGAAAAAGGTCATAAATGTTTGTGATGTGTGGACTGGAATGTAATTAATATTGTAATTAATATTGCTCCCACCCTTAACAGAGAAAAGCACTGGAAAAATCATAATCTGAGGGAACACCTTTATGTTATGTGAGAACTGATCATATGGACTGGTTAGATATGAAACTTCAACATCCATATACACAAATATATTGTGAAGAAACAGCTGAAATTAGTTTGACATGGATTCCCTGTTACAAGGTATATCTTCTCATAACTATAAGTATACCATCAACTCATTTCCCCTCAAGTCATTCATTTAAAACTGTGAGAGGAGTATGCCTTGTACTGGCATTTGGTTTAAAATGAGGTGGCATGTATTAATGTGGTTTTATATTATAGGAATTAAAATGAGCATTTACCTAGCACTTACCCAAGTAAAAACTGAAAAATCTAGCAATGCCCCACCTGTTTAGTGCTAAAAACGAGCGTAAAACGAACCTACCACCACTTACCTAGGTATGGTAGCATGGGAGTGAGGAAGAAGGAAATGCAGACCATAAGACACACTTCCCTGGGGGCTGCGTCTTATTGTCCCCACCAGCGTCTTTGTTATCTTAGCAAGATTACCTGGCATTGTTTACATCAGCGGAGCCCCGCTAAAATAAACAATGAAGAGTAGAGACAGATGACAGGGTAGCCGGCATCTCTCCCGTCTATCTGCTTGTGTGCAAGAGCTGCAGTTTTCACACACAGACATCTACACTGTATGGGAGTTGGGCACAAGCTGCCCACCTTACACACAGCTCTGCCAGTCAGGACCAGAGGCAGGGAAGCTGTCAGAGACAATAAAAAAAAATGTACGGCTGCCCAAGAAACAGATTCATACAACATGTGATGCTAATGTTAAATGTTTGGCATCTCATAAGCATCTCTACTTAAACAAGGCATATTTATTTCAAATTCATGGGATCCAAATGGAGAGAGAGACAACTTACTTTCCTCCTCCACTTGTCAATGATGGTGCAGGCCTAGTGAGCAAATCTGAGATCTGTGATGAAAGCTTGGTTTTGGCTGCAGTTTGCTGTTGAACCCTGACTTCTGCTGCATCTGCCAGATGCATGAGTGTCTTGCGTTCTGGACTCTCTTCAAAGTTTTTGCAACCTATACACTTGCATATTGAGGAGCACATAATTTTAGCCTGTGGGGAAATGAACATATGTTATCAATGGCATAAAAATAAGCGTCAGTACTGAAACGAAACTACTCAAATAGGATTAAATAAAAAAGGAAAAGACTATTTTTTTAATGTAAACATTTCCCCAAGAGATCCATGAAAGCTGCTGTTACCAACGTAACTAAAGTGTTGCAGCACCCCTCCAAACAACTGAATTCAGATGTTCAAATCACTTCCATGGCCACAGGTTTATGACGTCAAGCACCTAGGCATACATGGCTTCCTTTTTAAATTGGCTTCAATGTTTCTCTACATTTCAAGCTGTCAAAATATTGCTCCAAAAAGGAATTTAACCTTACCTCATAACATTCACAGTAGTTCTTTAAACATCCCGAGCGTTTACAGTTGCATCCTTTGCTATGTCGCCTGTCTGATTCGCCTTCCTTTCCTTTACCAATTTTTGGTTTAAAAGCTTCAGGATTTCTATCCAGACAGGCCTAGAAAGATTGATAATAGAAAAGAGGCAATAAAGACATGTGAAATATAAAATATAAAATGTGCAGCTCTCCCCCCTTTTTTAGATACACCTTCACATTCCCCCCACAGGTTAGCTGCAGAACCAATGTATATAACCTGGCAGCTGGAGCATCACTCACATACACAGAACAGGCCAGAGAAAAAAAACGGGGCTCCAGTTGCCTGCTCACATGCACTGGCTCTGCAGACTGGGAATCTGTCAAAGGCAGCCTATGACAGCTTCCTGCCTCCTTCTGCTTGTTCTATGCTGTTCCACAGTATTTTTTTCAGGATTAATGCTCCGCTGTATAGGGTCTGTTCTATGCAGCAGAGTGCCCAATAGTCTGCAAAATATATTAACTACATAACTATGTTGCCATATTAATTTAAGTGAACCTAACCTGCAAAAAAAAGATCTGAAATATAAAATAACAAATCCTGAAATAAGCATACCGATAACTGTGGAACAAGTTGTCCCAATTCTCTGAACTCTGATCTACATATGTTTTCTGAATCAGCGTTTCAGGAAGTATTAGAATCCATACACAAATGGAGAGTTAATGCATGTACCAAAGGTGCTTTTGTCCATATTTCTAAAGTTTAACAACAAACTCACTTTGATTGCTTTTTGCCTTTCGTTTTCATGTTCCAAGTTATTGTAGCAATTTGTACAATTACAGTTGTTACAAAATTCTCCATTTGCAAAGCAGTCACAATATCTAAAAATACAATAAAACAAATGTTAAAGAATTGTAATACAAAATAAAAATATTCTTTATGCACATTATTATTATTATAACAGAACACATGCAAAACTCCCAGTATACAGACAGTAAAAGAGCACAATAGGGTTAAAGGCTATATACAGTCACACCCATAATTATTTATTCCCCCGGCAAATGTTGACTTAAAGTTACTTTTATTCAACCAGCAAGTTATTTTTTGACAGGAAATGACATAGGTGTCTCCTAAAAGACAATTAGACGATGTACAAGAAACATTTTTGTGGAAAATAAACATTTCTTAGATTTTATTTACATTTGAGCAAAAAAAGTGTCATGTCCAAAGTGATCGATACCTATAGAGTACAGGCACTGCCAAGAAGCAGCAAGAAATGTGCATCAGGAAAGCCATGGGTAAAGTAAAAAAATATATATTTTTCTTAAATATAGACATACCTACCATAAGATGTTAAACCTTATTAATTAAACAGTGTGGGAAGTTCGAAGCAGCAGCTCATCCATGCGAAAGGCTTACAGACAATAAACAAAGTGCGGGCACAGCTAGAGCACATAAGCATTCACAAGGGTGGCTTGGGGTTACCAATATTGGCAATACAAATCCACTTGAGCCACACTCGAAAATACTACCTCCCTGGCGTTAAGGCCGAACTCAGTATGGTCACAGTTCATTCTTAGAACGAACTGTGGCCATGCCAGGATCGGGCATACCCACCCATCATTGATCTGTTCCAGCCCCGTGTCTTCATCGGTGACGCCTAGGGGACCTCCATGTTAACGGAGAAGGCGTCACTTTTACCCACACACATCTTTCAATGACAACGATGTGTAGAGGGGAGGGTGGGGAAGCACTACAGAGTACGATCTCCTGTACAGTTCGGTTTTGCCAGTGAGGTTTAACACTCTTCTAGTAATACAGTCACATCACTGACAAAATCATAGGACCAAGCCCCCCAAATATTGCTATCATCAGTATAATAATAATGTGACATTTGCTTTAGGAGTGCAAAACCAAATAAAGAACAAACCATTTTTGTAGGGCAGTTTGTAGTTTTTCTTTTTTTTACAGTATTATAGAATAGCAAAGCTGTATGTCTGCCTTTTTCATATCTTGGTTGTAAAAATATAATAAAAGTTTAGCAGTGTCTAACCAAGCACATAGAAAATACTCACAGTTTCAGACACAATGACTTTGTGCAATTACACGGCTTTCTTGGGCGACTAGTAGAATCTGAAGCTATGTTGCTATAAACGGAAGACAAAAAAGAAACATAATTTGCTTTGTGAATTTAGAATTTAAAATATTCATCCCAAAAATGACTACTGTTTAAGGAACTATAACCTCCCTAGCGGTCATGACGAGCCCAGCTCGTCCAGAGTTTGTGTGAAGAATGGATGAGCTGGGCTCCCATGAAAGTCAAATACCTCCAGAAAGCTATGGCGATTCTCTTTCCAGCCGCATTTCCGGGGTTGCGGAGGGTGGGCGGGGGGTGGGCAGCGCCATACACCTCCATGTTAATGGAGGAGCATCAGCTTTCCAACCCTCACAGCTGGCGTCATTAACCTCCCTAGCGGTTGAGACGAACTCTGTTCGTTCGCCGTTCAGGGTCATCCCAACCGCAGGGGAAGCCGGCATCGGGCAGACCCGATGCCTCCCTGCAAAGCTGCAGCGATTGTCTAGATTGTACTTTACTCTGCCTCGATTGGCTGTGAGGCAGTGCGCTAGGAAGGTTAATGATGCCGGCTGTGTGGAGAGAGGTGGGGGGAGGGGGGAATTGCAGGCAATTGTTAAAAACAGCATGGTATGGGCAGACCACTAGGGAGGTTAAGCCTACATTTTAGAGAGCTCTTAACAACTCCCTGTTCCATTATCACCAGGGGGCTATAATTTCTAAAGTCACTATCTGTATAGTTTTAAGAGCATAATATGGGAAACAACTAATTAGAGGCAACCTTAGCTTTGATTGCTTTCCAAGTGTTACAGGAAGGCTTTTCAGGTGTTACATAACTTTAGCAATTGTATAAATTTAGCAACTTTAAAATGAATGCAGATTTATGTGTATTTTTTTATAATAAGAAAATACATGTGAATTTATTCAGTCTAATGCATATGCTTCGTATTTTGTATCTATTAATCAAACATCTGTTTTCTTGAAATACATCAGTAAATGTAAAACACAAGCTACACTCACCCGTTTAGTGGGCCCCGGGCCTGATTTTGTGAACTCTGAGCACCAGATAATCCTGCATTACTCGCTATCGAGACATATGAAGACTGCTGCAACTGTACATAGACAAGGCAAAAATAAGTTCGTGTTATTTAACAAACAAAATAAAAACTTTAAAAGACTTAAAATTTGCAGATGAGTAACACAAACTGAAGTACCCAGGTACAATTACAAAAAAACAGAAATGCAACTTTGTTCTGCAATTGAATGTTACAACTGGTCCTTCCAATGTGCTGTTTTGCCTAAAGCATATTACATGGTTTTGGTTAAACAAAAGGAGATCTAAAGGAAATCTGACCTGATCTGAGAAATCTAAAAGGTGTATGGGGACCATAAAGGATATGTACCCTAAAGCTGGCCATACACCTTTAGATTTCTGTCTCAGATATCCTTTAGATCTACCAACAACTATGTAGTATAGGGTCCTCTGCCATTGAACACAGGTAGACTTTATGGATAAGAAAGTTAAGCTAGCCACACCTGGTTCGATTTTAGCATTCAATCGACGTTTTTCGATCAAAAACCGATCTATTGTAAAAAAAATAAAGAAAAAAAACGATGTGCTGCCCACATGTACAATCGACGATCATTGTTTGTACAATTTTGTGCTTTTTAGTCTATTTTTTGTGTTGTATAATCTTTCTTTAGTGACTATTTATAAAATAAAGGAAACTATTTTTTAAATCGAGATTTTGTATCTAATAGAAATCAAAGCATTCCATTTAAAGTCCCACCAGAGGGGAACCGTTAGTTTCTTTTGTTCCAATTGACGATCATTGAACGATTTTTGTCAAATCGTCGATTGAAACGTGATCGGTCAGGTTGGAAAATTTTGCTCGATTGTACAATCATTGAACAACATTCCTTGCAGTTTTTTTTTTGGTCGATTTTTTGGCTCAATTTGTGTGGCTACTTCCCTTTAACTTCCGATTGAAACTAAAATTGTAAGAGGAATTCAATTGAAGATTTCAGTCGAAATTGAATAATATTTGTACTCCCCATGTGGTGTGCATCGATTAAATTAAAATCAATTTTAAATTTTTTTGATCGAACTACAAAATCTAATCGAACCTCGATTGAACGCTAAACTGAACCATGTGTGGCTAGCTTTAGTTGTTGGTAGATCTAAAGGATATCTGGCACCAAGATCTAAAGGTGTATGGTCAGCCTTACACTCACTTCAAGTAGTCAAGTAGGGGGAAAAAGATACAACAGTTTTGCAATGAGAGAAATAGCAATAAAACACACATAATCAGTTTATCCGATTTCCTATTATAGAAAAAAGTTAATTTGCATAATGTGGGCAAAAGGTAACTTTACATGTAGACAATATAAGCTAGCCATACATGGTTCAATTGACATGAAATCGATCATCAATTCGATCGAAGTTTTCGATCATTAAAACGTATGTCGATTGTAATTGAATCTAAGTACACACCACATTGAG
Source organism: Ptychadena robeensis (assembly GCA_036250615.1). Classification (NCBI taxonomy): domain Eukaryota; kingdom Metazoa; phylum Chordata; class Amphibia; order Anura; family Ptychadenidae; genus Ptychadena; species Ptychadena robeensis. The sequence goes on along the minus strand of CM070032.1, from coordinate 135,489,684 downwards.
TATGCAATCAAAGCCAGACTTCGATTTAATTTAATCATTTTTAAACGTAGATTAATCAAAAAGCGATTGTCACAGAGTGATCAAAAAGGGACCATTGATGGTCACAGAGGGATCAAAAACCCATAGTTCGTATCTTTGCATTTTAATCCAGTACATTATAATAATCGTGGCAAAAGGACACTGGACACACATTACATTAGGAGATGTATTCA
>CM070032.1:135465355-135489372 GCA_036250615.1 Ptychadena robeensis | reverse complement strand
CCCCCCCCCCCCCCCAATAAAAATGCTTAGACAGACCCAGGTTATATGTGCCAATGGTGAAATTGCTCAAAGCATTTTGTGGTCCTCCATGATTAGGAGACATTGCTAAATCACTAACCTGAGTCACATACTGAGCAGGAAGGACGGCATAGCCAACGTTTCCGGTTCCTGGAGCAGGGGTTAGAACAGTTCCTGGAGGAAGATTGGTGAGGTTGGGCTGAATTTGAGCCAATGGTGTAGCAGGCATGAGAAGTCGTTGTTGTGGTTGGCTTGTGGTTACTATCTGTGAAGGTGCATTTATTGGCTTTGGAGCAACCTACAAATTTAGGCAGATATTAGAAAAAACAACAACCTCTCAAACTATAGGACATAGTTTATTCTAAAATAGAACATATGTTTATACTAACATAGTGCCACCATACTGCTAAAGGGAAATATAGACCTTTTTTTCCCCGATAAATAAAATTGTAATTAGCTTTAAAATGTTTTGCCACATTGGTTAAAGATTTCTTCAATAACAGTAGCAGGATACAAGTTTCTGATACTGTTGGGCCATGCAGCCCCATTATGAAGGACTTAAGATATTGGAAAAGTTACCTAGCTGCCATAGCCTGTTTCATCTACCACACCTTGTTTTCTGTTTCAATATTTTTTTTACATTTCTCAAGTTTTTAGACTTATAGACAATACGCAGACAATAGATAAGAAAACATATATATATACACCGGTAGCAGAATAGGGCTAAAAGCCCATGGTTCATATTCATCCAACAGATATAAAAAACATCCAGAAAAATAATACAGCACACCTTGTTTTGTGTTCCTTTTATTTATTTGTTCTAGTGGGTTGGACATTTTTTTTCTTCTATCACTGCTTTTTTCTTTTTACATCAAAACTTAATTTTTTTTTTTCTTTAACCAAAAATCCTCATACGTTCAACACAACCAGGACCTAAGCACATATCTCTGGACATGTGTATAGTTGCCTGATATGTGACCTTCACGCTCTGGACCCCATATTGGGCACTCTCCAGAACATTGTCTGGTAAAACCAAGGACAGCTTTGTAGGCCTTGCACCAGCATCAACGACCTAGCTTTTCCTGTCTCTGAAGACTCCCTTAGTGAAAATGTCATTGCCAAGCAGTGTTTCCTCTTTGTACTTCATTGCTTTCACTTGTCTATTCTCTGTGTACTGCTTGCAACATATGATGTTCTGAGAATAAGAAAGACATTAATGGCTGAGATTTTTTGCCAATGTTTAAATCCTCCTTAAGGTGCTCGGGTCCCTCAATGGACTTTAAAAAAAACCTTTTATTTTTGCATTTACTCAGGAACCGGTGAGGTGTATTCTAATTGTTGTAGCACATCAGCAATTGATTGAGCCTTTCTCCTCTAGCAGTAAACACATGACATTTATTACATAGACACCTTTAATTTGATTGCTTTTCCTCCATTTCCAACATCCTTTTTTATAAACTGGTGATCAAACCTAAACTGCATATTTGAAATGAGGTCTCACTTATGTTTTAAATAATTATTTCTTCATCTTTATAGAACATGGATATGATGTTATATGATGGCAGCTTACCTTATATAATGAGCTTTGTCTCAAGTAAAGCAGCAATAACAAAAAAAATCTAATCATATAACATTAGTGACAGTCAACAGCATCCAAAGCTATTCTGTGATTTCTGCATAGGTACTGTTAAGCCAATTCATACATAAACAAACAATCTAAGAAATGTCAACAAAAAATTGCACTCACTTGCTTAACAGCCTGTGCTGGAACTATAGGAACAGACATTCGTACTTGTGTAGCATTTACTACCACTGGTTTGGCTGAAAAACAAAGACCAAAACTTGATTTACTTATGGTTTTTTTATAGATTTGCAGTACTAAGTCAAATTAACTAGGTTTGCTGAAATTTCCACAAAGGTTGAGAAAGCCAAGTCAGATGACTTGGGGGGGAAAAAACCTTTGAGAAAAAATTTAGCAAGCCCAATTACTTTGGCTTACCACTACACATATACTATGACTTGGATGGATGAATGAATATTGTTTGCATTTAACTTGAAACATAAAGCACAGCCTAGCCACACGACGTTTTTCAAAACTCTAGAATAATCACTATATATAAGCCACAAAAATGGTCACCAAAATACTATAAAGACTCTTAACATCAGTAGTAGAAGATTTAACCTTCATAGCCACTTAGCTATCAATGTTAACCATAACCATTAAAAGCTATTTCATGGCAAAACAAGAAGGGATAAGCTATGTTTAATCTAGCACTAGATATGTAGAAAATACCTCTTAATTAGTCAAAATTAATGCATGAAAAGTTTGCTTTCATCTCGGAAATATAACCTCCCAAGAGGACTAAAATGGAAGAGGGAGCTCTTTTTTGGAAAAGCAATATAGCAAGTCTCATGTGTACTTGCATGTCCCTAAAACAAGTCAGGGTAGATATAGGCCTTTGGGGAGGGCATGTCAAAGACAGTGCATATACAGAACCTTCACTGTCTGCTTGTCATCTTAAAACCCAGCATTGAGATCACACATATTTTGCCTGGAGATAAAGCCACATAAGTATACGCATGGGCTAGATACAGAAAATGTTACCTTGCTGGAGAGGCTGTGTGCTGGTGCCTGCGTTCTGGCTATGTGTTGAGGTACTTGCTGTTGATGCAGTCACAAGCCGTACATAATGAAACTTGCTTCCAGGAACTTGAATTTGCTGCACATTTGGAGCTGCTGAAAGTGGTATGATTGTTTTGAATTGTGGTGTTGTATTAACACCACTAACTGTGATGGTCTGAACTCCCGTTTTTACAGTCTGAAAATTGAGACAGGATAAAACTTTAGAAAAATAAATAAAAGTATAACATGCACAAACTATAAATATGTTTACACAGGTTGCTGATAGGTGTGATCAGACTTTCTCAATTAGATATTGTCTGGAGAACCAGATGGGGGGAGAGAAACCCCACATCTAATTAAATTCCCCCTGGGAAAATCCCAGGGGCGGGGGGACTTTAATGGCCACTTGGGTATGATAAAGTAACATGTAGTAAACTTTTTCCAATCAATAACAATTTATTGCACGTAAGGATTAAAAACATATGGCATGTCAATGTCGGTCGATGTTACAACATTATACAGATACTCGGAACTTCCATATGCAATGAGTTTGATTTAAATACAAATATAAAATTATATAAATAAAAATTAGGTATCCAAAGCGTTTAGGATAAAGGTCCTGTATAGACAGGGTTGAACCCTAACGCGCGTTTTGTGTCAAACTTCCTCAGGGGGTGTGTCTTTATCCATGTGGAGTCTAAAATGAGAGTAATGGCAACAACACCAATAGAGGACAGACATAAAACATCGAAGAGGGTCGATCAGCACCTCAAAGAGTCATAAAGTAAACCAGTCCAAAGGGATTATAGTATTTTACTCACAGCGAAGTACCGAGGACCAAACATTGAGACCAGTGGCGGTCAAAGCCCCCACTAGGGGGGCAGCCATAAGTGAAGAGCGGGAGGCCACAACAAACCGCCCGGCAGGAGTGGAATTTCGTTGAAGGTTCGAATAATTTCTATGGGTTAGGTTAAAGCTAGTGTTGGAGGGGGACCACCAAGGGTAAGTGCATGGGATAACATCCCAATAGAAGTGTGTCCTGTGGCAGGAAGTGATCATACCTGATAGTAAAGTGTAGTCCATGGGTAGTGTAATTAGTAAAGTGAACGGATAGATAAAATTCAAGAAGGTGATAAATAATAATAATAAAATACCAAACAAGTGTGAACGAAGGTAGAAAAGTGTTGAATGGGTGAAAATGTGAATGATTCAAGGTGATAGAAATGGTTAGGAGGTGATGGGGTATGTGAAGTGTGCATAAATTTGTGCGTGTGGACAATAAAGGAGCCATAAATTCCCTAGTGTTGGCAGAGACAATGTGAATAGTGCCAAAATTAAATGTTTTAAAAGAAGTAAACAAAAAAGAGTATGGAATATATTTAAATGAGGATACCTGTAACATGTAACCGATCGTAGGTATAGTAGTACCAATTGTCTAGGTAAATCCAATAAGGTAAACTTCCTAATAAAGGAAGGATTCAGCATTAATATGCTGTAAAGAGGGTCAAGAGAAGCAATAGAGTAACTTTAAGTTAAGCAATCTTACTTTTAGGTAATGTAGGTATAGGTAATAGGATCTTGTCAGGTTAAGTAGGCAGGTAAAGTCCGAACTCCTCGTGCTCCAGATCCTGCCACCACCGCCGCCGGCGTTTTATGGCCCCCCGCCGCCGCCGCGCTGGCGCACCGGCGCACGCGCGCCCGGGCACAAGTCCCAGGCGCGCGCCCCAGCAGCCCCGCCCAGCGCGGCGACGTACGGACACCAGGAGCTTCCCCGCCGCCACAGCAACAGCCGGGGGGCAGGCCAACACCCCCGGGGGGAGGAGCCAAACGAACAGAGGAGACCCCATGCTCTATGGTCCTACCGTAGGGGGAAAGTGCCCCGCATCCCCACGCCACCGCCGACACAGACGAGCCGCCCCTACGTAGTCACCCACCCGACGGTGGGGCACATGGAGTACCCCACCCCAAATGGGGGACTGGCCGCAATCGCGGCCGTTGGTGTCCGCAACCCACCCATGTCAGACCGCCACACAATCCCAAGTGTCAGTCCAAGAACAGGTTCTCGCTGGATGGAATAGATAAATACTTACAGGGTGGAGTAATCAATAGTCAAGATACATCACAATAATTATAAAAAGTAAAACCATCATTCGAGACATTTTTGCGGTATTGTAGGGTAAACCGTACATTAGGTCATAAGATTAAACATAATAATAAATTATCATGGTATAAATCATATATATAATCATATAAATGATGATGATAATAGGAATAATTAAGTTAAATAATTCAACAATGACCAGGTGAATAATGCCTTTTTATTTAAAAATGGTGAAGTTATTTCAAGAGAATTAAACCAGGTCGTAATTTAGTAAATGGGATAGATGAATGTTAATCAAGTTGGGTATCAGGTGATCAAGATACATCATCAACCGTATATAGTAGTCGTATGGATAATTATGATAGTAATGGTAATTGAGTAATTCAGAGGTGACCAAGTCAAGAGTATCTTGTCATTTGAAAATAGTGAAAATAATATAATAATATAATATAACAATAAATAGGTGTATACAGTAGGTTTACTGCATCTAAACACAGTGATTATACTGAAGATTATAGGAAGTATTATATAATAGTCTAGCATTCTATAAGTTTGCCCAATACTAAGTTAATTTAAAGAAACATGTAACCGGTGGTGAATACCGTATATAGTAATACAATTTATATGATTGTAAGCAGGTGTCAAAAATTATATATAATATATAAAGGTATATAATATACTGTCTCAGTCTATGTATAATTAGGTCATTAGTATTTGGACTTACAGTCCAGTATTAGCGTTCAGTCCAGTATTAGCGTATCCTAATTAGAGCCAGCATAGGTAAGCGTACATGGTAAATTAAGTTGTTATCCTGTCATAGCAGACAAGAGGGGGCAAAGTAGAATGATAGAGTATAAGGGGATAGTGCAGCTAAAACAAAAATGGGTATTTTCTACCCTGGGAAATTTTATAAAAAGAGAGTTGCACTGATCCTAGTGGTGTGGCCAACATCCCGAAATAAATATTATCTGGAGAACCAGATGGGGGGAGAGAAACCCCACATCTAATTAAATTCCCCCTGGGAAAATCCTACTTTAACGACCACTTGGGTATGATAAAGTAACATGTAGTAAACTTTTTCCATCAATAACAATTTATTGCACGTAGGGATTAAAAACATAAGGCATGTCAATGTCGTTTGATGTTACAACATTATACAGATACTCGGAACTTCCATATGTAATGAGTTTGAATTAAATACAAATATAAAATTATATAAATAAAAATTAGGTATCCAAAGTGTTTAGGAAAAAGGTCCTGTATAGACAGGGTTGAACCCCAACGCGTGTTTCTTGTCAAACTTCCTCAGGGGGTGTGTCTTTATCCATGTGGAGTAGCGAAGTACCGAGGACCAAACATTGAGACCAGTAGCGGTCAAAGCCCCCACTAGGTGGGCAGCCATAAGTGAAGAGCGGGAGGCCATAACAAACCGCCCGGCAGCGAGCAGGGCCAAATCAGACCTGTAACATGTAACCGATCGTAGGTATAGTAGTACCAATTGTCTAGGTAAATCCAATAAGGTAAACTTCTTTTAGGTAATGTAGGTATAGGTAATAGGATCTTGTCAGGTTAAGTAGGCAGGTAAGGTCCGAACTCCTCGTTAGAGGCTACGTCCCCACTATAGCGATGTGTAGTGATTGCAATTGCGGCGTGGAGACCGCTAGCACCCAGGGATCTCCCGCGATTTGAATCATGGCAAGGAAATCAGTTTTTAACCGCGCCCATTCATTTCGATCAGGGCAGATTGGCCACCGCCACCCATGATCAAAACACAGTGAGCTGCGTTTTAGATCACGGCCAATCATAGCTGTGGGGATGAGCCCATATAAATACATATCTGTGCAGTGATCATAATCGTGGGACATAGCTATAATAGGGGCAAGCCCTTACAGTTTTCTCTCTATTTGGTGAAGAAAACAGACATTGTATAGGTTTCAAAGAGTATAATCAAACAAGCAAAATTATTTCCCCCATGACTAAGCACTCCAAGGTGAGGAAGTATAAGTTAAATTATTCTTAAGATATATGTGAGGATAATCATTACAATAGAGTTCTATGCTTTTCCCCCAACAAAATATAGCATGGCAGTGTTTATGTTTCAGTCAAAAACCACCAGGTGTCATTCAGCCTGGATATAAGGTAAGCTTGAGCTGTTCAGTCAACACTGGCAGTTGAAGTTTTTTGAGAATTAAATATTGGACTAGCTCACCAGTAAAAGAAAAAACAAATTATTACCTGAGCAACTGTACTATTAGTAACAGATTTTGCAGGAGAAGATGTAGATGTCTGAACACCCAAAAGCTGTTGACCAAGAGCCACACTTATGGGCACACTAACTGTCTTCTGAGGAGAGCTGGCAGGCTGAGAGGCCACCGATACAACTGTGACCTAAGAAATATTATGAAGATAAAAATGAAGATTATGGACTAGGAAAAAAGATCTCTAGTAGTAGGGAAGCACACCATTTGTTTTGCATACTGCCAATTTGGCAGTAATTATCCACAGCTTATCCTCCCTGGCAGTTCCATTTTTTATCTTAAGCGGTACAGAAAATACAAAGCGATTACCACATTTATGCTTTATATTTCCTGCCCTCTCTTGCTGCCTGTACACATTAAGGATGCTGGTGATGTGAGGACCCAGGACGACTCCACCTGTATTAGCATACAAGCAAATAGCGATGACACCCCCAGACCTTGACATCATCACTGACATCAGAGAGGTGGCTCCAGCAATCAGCCTGGTAGACACTGACACATAATGACAGGGCAGGCACAGCTTAGTTTAGCTCGGGGTCACCACTATTGGTTATGAAAAAAAACTACCCGAGTCACACAGGGGAGTTAAATGAATTCGGACATTCTGAAACTGAGCCAATCCAGCACATATGCTGTTATAGCTGTCTGCAAACAATTTGCATCCATGTCAAACTTTTGCCAGCCCAATATCTCTTTAACCATTTCTACTCCTTAGGATACTATAGCAAGACATTTTATTTGACTCTAAAAGGCGGCCTCCTATCAAATGCTACAAGCACCACCTTGATGAACAGAAGTTGTGTGGTCTGCTCGAATACAACTTGTAACACTGGTAGATACATTTCAGAATTCACTGTTGTGATTGCAAGTAATAACAAGAATGTTACTACAGGTTACTACTACCATGAGTACCCAAAGTTTTATGCATAACAAATGAATTTAAAAAACACACACATGGATAAAAAAAGTTGTGTACTAACATATACAATATATATATATATATATATATATATATATATATATATATATATATATATATATATAAGTTTTTACTGAAAGTAGAGTAAAAATATTACCTTGGTAGGAGGAGACTTCAGAGGGGATATTGCAATTTTACTGGATGTCTGAGTGGAATCGACTCCACCACCTTCACTGATTGATATTGGTTTGGACTGAGTTAAACTTGAATGAGAAAGTACCTTGCCTGTGAAAGAAAAGAAGCATCATAAAAACGATTTATGTATGATTCACACTGTATTGCTGCAGCCGTTTTTGGTGCATGAATACCTAATACATGCCCCATTTGTGGCGAGTCACGTAGCCCCTAAAGTATAAAAAAGTATTTTGTTTACTATAAAGACCTATTTATTTATTTTAATGTTCTGCAATATTGTGCGCAATGTCATATTTGCTTTCAATATACTGCAGCTTCTAGTTCCTGGGTTGAAGGCCAAAAAATCCTCACAATTCTAGTCTACTGGGGTGATCTTCTTATGAAGCTAAATTTATTAACACACAATAAATTGTGTGAACAATAAGATCACAACCTACTGCATTACTTACCTTATCAGTAAAAAATCTATTTAATATTCATTACACTCATATAATCTATTCACAAGGTAGCACATAAAATAAGTGAACAGTAATCATGAATTTTACAAAGTCTCCGATGCTCGTACAAATAACCCGGCTGTGAATGAATGGCAGTTCAGTGACCCCAGGAAACAGAAGACAAAAAGTTCAGGATGATCACTTCTTGGTTACCAGATGGAACTATGGACACCAGTAGAGGAGACAGAGAATGGTGCCCGTGGAGCAATGGATAAAAGGATTCCATCTAGCAACCAGAAAGTTACATCATTAATATCCAGACGAGATAGAGAGAATCAAACATTTTGAGTTGCATACAAAACAGGAATGGATTAGACATTTTTCATTGGTCTAGCTGCATATGTTTTTCACATTGGGGAGATTTCCTCTTTTCCTCTTGCGTGACAGCAAAAGGTAAAAGGGAAATCATTCACATGGTAGCAGATGGAAAACTATAAAATTGATTGAGGTTTTATTTATATGCTGTACTTTATGCAACATTAATAGCTCACAATATGTGCTCACCTAAAAATATATAAGTCATTTTAATGCAAGATGATGTAAAAGCCATTGGCAGTTACCTGCAAACACAGATGATACTTGGGTAGTTTGTCCGGGCTTGCTGTTCAAAGGTTTCGTTATAAATAATTTGGTAATGACAGCACCAGAAGAAGTAGGAACTTTCTTAGCAATCTGTAAAAAAGGTAAAAAAGTTGCTGTCTTTGTAAATTTTTTGTTGTGTTTAAACAGAAACTTGCAAATTACTATTATAACTTAATATTGTAAGTATTTTGAATCCCTTCAAAATGCAATGTATTATTTAAACCTTATAGGACACTGAAACACAGTGACTAAAGGACTGATCTAAAATGTCTGAAGTTTTCGTTGAAGACAAATTATGCTATCAATTCTTGCTCACAAAACACATTCACCCCGAGCTACTCAGGGATACTGGACGTGTTGAGAGGAGGGAGGGCAGGGAAACTTAGAGTACAACATACTCTGCTTTGATTGGCTGCAGCGCGTCATTAAAAAGAGCTCCTCCAGTGCTCACGCTCCACATCCATTTGCCTACAAGGTTGCCCCTCGGTGGGGACCTTTCTACATGTGTGGTGGGACTGTCCTAAGGTGCGTAAATTGTGGATCAGGAGCTATAACCTTTTGTGTACACCTCCCTACCAAAAAGTCCTTGGGATGCCCTGCTCAATAGACGTCCGCCCCAGCTGCAAAACTGGCATCATATGTGTTTCTAGCCAACCGGGTAGTGATTGCGAGGTCCTTGAGGCAACCAACTCTTTTCCAAAATGAAGCAGCACCTGGTGGGTATTAATGAACATCTTACCTCAGCTTTATCCTAAATTTCCTGAAATTTGGTCCCCTTGGATCGAGCACCTGAAGCCTAATGGCCTTCCTCTGGACTGTGTAAATTTTTAAGGGTCACCGAGTCCTTCCTGTCTCTCTGCCCTGCACCCATGCTTTCCTCTTTCTTCCCCTCTTTCCTTTCTTATTTCCCTTGATCCAGAACTTCATCTTCACTGTGTGGATGGGTATTTATACCTTGCCCTCTTGGGAATTTGGTTATTTATGGCTTTGGTCTCTTTTGCACTATGCAAAATCCCTATCTAGCTGATTGGATCGTTTGTAGTTGGAAACTACACTACATACTCTTATTTTTTGTATCTCATGATTACAGTTATAGTGTCAATGTTTGATAATGTCCTTTTTCTATGTTTTGTATTTCTACATTTTGGAAAAACTAATAAAAGTCTTTGTAAAAGAAAACAACTCCTCCGCCTCCCAGGCAAATCTTCTTGCAGGGAGAGCAAAGGTGTTGGCGGGAAGCTCGGCTTAGTCAGTTTCACCTTTTGGAAAATAAGACTATTAGATTGTAAGCCCGATCGGGCAGGGTCCTCTACTCCTCCTGTGTTATAATCTGTATGTACTATCCTATGTTGTATCTCCACTCTAATGTATTATACAGCACTGCGTTATATGTTGGCACTATATAAATAAATGATAATAATTAGACTCTGGCATCCCCCCCCCCCACAACATAGGGTCCAAAAATATGGTATTCTGTAAACAGAAATGTTACTCCCACAATCAAAACCACATTTATATAGCTTTAATAATAGAAACAAAGGATAGGGTTCCCTCTTGGGACTTTAAATGGAGCAGTATCGCACATATATATATGGGGCAGGTCAGTCATATACTACAGAGTTTAGATAGTATTAATGACAATCTTTATTAATCATTAAAATCCAGTTACATCATATGGTCTAGATGTACTTATAAAAAACACAGCGTCAAAGTGCCAGCCACACTATAACATACACAAAGTGTGGTGGTAATACACATATACGGTAGCGTTTTAAATATTGAGACAGTAGAGTCAGGTGCCTGCGGCTACATGTTTCGCCTTTAGTGGCTTCTTCAGGCCTTTAGCACCTAGGGGGTGTATGTGGGTGAATCTGTGTGAAAGAAAGAGGTGTATAGATGAATATGTTGCTGTTGGGGAGAGGGGGGAGGGGAGAGTTTGTGGGGAGAGTTTGTGTACCTGTTGCCAATCTTAATGTGTTGGACTATAAAACAAACAATCGAGTACATTGACTGACCTGCCCCATATATATATGTGCGATACTGCTCCATTTAAAGTCCCAAGAGGGAACCCTATCCTTTGTTTCTATTATACAATTTCAGGGATGGGAACAGTATCGAAACTCACCCTCCAATCTATACATTATTTTGCTTATATAGCTTTAAACATTAACTTAAACTTTACCTGTACATTCTGTACTTGTTGCGTCTGGAGAACAGATGACTTGGCAGCGGAACTAATGATCTGAGCAGAGGTTAATGAGGACATTCCCAATACAGGTTTGACATCAGAACGACTTCCAATAGTAACCAACTTGATCTGCTGTGGTGCACCCTTGCCATCTACATGCTGGAGAGAAGTGGCCTTCTGGTTACTTGACATCTGGTTTTGGGGAATCAGAACAATGGGGTGACTTGACTTCCCTATGGTTGTTACAATCAGTTTCTCTGGCTTCAGAAGTCTATTACTAGATGTGACTTCAGAAGCTGCCTTATTAAGAATCATTTGCCCAGACAACTGTGTCCCCAACTTATGTATGCCACTCTGTAGAACAGTTTTCACAGCTGTAGCTGAAGGTCCAGGGCTGGGTTTTGAAGCAACGCTTACTACTGCTAGATGGCTGGCATGATTACTAGTGGTTGGAATTGCTTCTTTGGCAAAAGACGTACTAATGCATTCTCCACTGCTATTAACTTCTACAATTTCCTCCAGTTCAGTTTCCATAGGTACCTCTTCTGCCATGGGAGAGGAGATTATAATGGCTTCAATGTTGTCTTCATCCATGACTTATTTCTATGATAGAAAAGAAAGATGTTTAGTGTTCAATATTTTAGGTCAGCCAAACCTTCAGACCCTTCATACCTTAACAAAAACCGCTTTAGAACAAATAAAACAAAACATGTTTGTGCATTTACACTAACTTCAGGGAGGCCACTATACTACATAGTTGTTGGTAGATCTAATGGAAATTGTATGGAGTGATCTAAGGGTGTATGGGGGGCCTTAAGTGTTAAACTACATCTAGGAAATGACTGTAAGATTTCTTTATCTATATACTTGTTTTTGGTTAACAATGCTAAAAGTTTCTGGAATCAAAGCGCCAGTTTGACAGACTTGGGGATAGTATTCTAACAACACGACGTTAAGCCAGGGTCTAGTGCTTTGCATATTTGTATATATAAAACATTTGTTGACAAACAAGAAATATAGGGAAAAGGGTTTAAATAGAGAATAGGTGGCACCTTCATTGCATGCTTGTTCTTTCAGGAATTATCACCCTTTACTAATCTTATGCCCCAAGTACAGGAAATCCCAACCATATTGTCATGAAAGAACAGGATTTCCCACAAAGACCCATGGGCATCACTAGTACCCTAGGTAAAGACATCAGTTGTTGGGCACATTTGTTTCCTAGTTGGAACAGGGGAATTGAAGAGGCTAACAGCCAATGAAAACAGAGACTAAGGTCCCATTTACGTGTGTGGTTTCAGGGCGCCTGACACTTCGAAGCCACCCTTTAGTCGTCCCACAGCCTCGTTGAACAGTGGTTGCATATATTGTACAGGTGTTCGGGAGGCGGTTATCAGATATTGAGAGCTATCTCCTACTCATCCATATGGGCAACTGGCCGAAAATCGCAAAGGGAATGCAGATTGTTTTCTCCTAGATCATGTTAAATAATGGTGCATACAGAATTGTAGGCAGAAAAAGACAATGCACCTTGTTCCCACTATAATGTATATTAACAATGCATTAAGGTGCAATTAAAATTAATGGAAATGTAGGGGGTGTTACATCATTGGAACCTTTTACCTTAACCTATGTACCATTTTGAAATTTGTCCCCAAGCTAAGAACCTAATGAAATTTTCTTAAAATATCCCTCTCAGTGCATTTCATGACATACATGGCTTACATAAAATGCACTGCATCAAACTGTGCTTCTCTTACTGAAAACGCTCCAACAATGTAGCCACTCAATGTACAATGTAGCCACTCAGTACATACACACATATCGAGTGGGGGCCGAAAGATGAGCGGTGGAGTGCAGCGTGATGACACTGAGTATCAGCAGGCACCCTTTGTGTGCCGGCCAATAGTTTGAACGGGGGCGCCGGTCCGAGCTTTGACTGAGCATCTGGGTATCAGTGCCCGATTTTACCGTCGACCAACGGCCGCGTACACACATTGTCCACAGCTCGCTACGTGTATGGGGGCCTTAAGGGTCCCCATACACCTTTAGATTTCTCTATCAGATAGTCTTTAGATCTACCAACAACTGTGTAGTATAGGTTAAGCTAGCCACACATGGTTCAATTTAGCATTCAATCGAGGTTCGATAAGATTTTGTAGTTCGATCAAAAAACATTTTAATTTAATCGATGTACACCACATGGGGAGTACGATTATTGTTCAATTTCGACTAAAAAGTTAATCGAAGTAATCCAAAATCGTCGATTAAATTCCTCTTACGATTTAGTTTCAATTGGAAGTTAAAGGGAAGTAGCCCAAAAAAACATTCAACCAATCGAGCTAAATTTTCCAACCTGTCCGATCACATTTCAATCTACGATTTGACAAAAGTAGATCAATGATCGTCAATTGTACTATGTGGGCAGCACATCGATTTTTGTACAATCAATCGTTTTTTTTGATCGAAAAACGTCGATTGAATGCTAAAATCGAACCATGTTGGCTAGCTTTACTCTGCAATTGAACATCAGAAGACATGATTGTTTAGAAAGTCTCTCATATTACCTTGATTTGGTAAAACAAAAGGAGAGCTTAAGGAAATCTGAAGAATCTAAAAGGTGTATGGCCAGCTTTAGACTCTATTTTACTACAATTACTACATTTATGCCCCCATATGCTGCCACCTAAATGCTAAGCTACCCCTACTTTGTGGATCCTATTTTATATGTGCCCCTAGTATTTGTCTCTTCATCACACATGCCCCCTGTCTCTGCATCCGGTCACCTTTCCAAGGCCTATAACTTCTTGACACTTAATTGCCCCCTGAAAGACAAACCTGCTGTAAAGCACTGCCTGAAGACCTTGTAGGCCCCCAGCAATCAGGAGTGTCCTTTTCATTACACTAAACATTTCAGACCCAAATACATTTCTTCCCCTTCTGGGCATATTCCATGTCAGACCAGAATGTGTGACTGCTAGCAGAATGCAGGAGTTGGGTGCCAATATAGAATTAGCACTGTGGCACTTCTCTTTGTGTTTATGTCTATAGGAGGTTATTTACAGAAAGATACCACTTGTGTTGTGGTGATCTTACATCGTGGCATGAGGAGACTTTTTCTCTGTTGATGTTTACTTTTTTTGCATGTGGCAGACATCTCTGAAGAATGGGGATACAGAATGCACCTCCTTGTTGTCACAGTTTTAAGCTGGCACCTGCAGCACATGAGTGCCTAATCACTACCACCCTGCCTATGTGGGCGACACCAGATGCCAAGCAATACTCCTATCCCAGTGACAAGCCCTCTACTTTGATAGTAGAGCAGTTGTGTTGAAGATACCTCCAAGTATCCTCATGAGAACACATACATGGTGGCTAGCCCACAGTGACAGGCAAGAAACGGAGGGGGCAGGGACGATGCCAGTAATGCCCCCTATTCCCCAGGCACTTACCTTCCCGCGTCAGGTGCAGCACTGCTTGGACCGTATATATAATGTTATGAATGGCGGGTGCAGGCAGCAGAGCCGACTGTCAGACAACAATGATAATATAGCACAGAGGACGGGCACCTTTCTCCACCGGCACGCCAGCGGCTTTCTCCCGGTATCTCTGCTATAGTTCGGTGGTCACGGCCTCTACGCGGGTCCTGAGCCCCCGACTCCTCCTCTTCACGTCCAATTCAACTTGGCAGCCCAGAGCCCGCCCACACCGGCCTGATACTGTGCAGAGTGCTGGGCTGCCTGTGAACGTGCCGCAATGCTTTCTCTGCTCCCACATAGAACATTATGCCCTAGCTGATAACTATCATTCTCTAACATCATACGGATGGATTTTATTGATTCTGCTGAAGAAAAATATTCGGTAAACTGTAGGCGCCAGTCATAAACATGGCCACACGCAGCGCAAGTCACAAGCACACTTCCGCTTCCTTGTTGCTGTTTCCTGTTACCAATGGGACGTACGTGACGTGTGCACGTAGCAGAGCGTAGGACCTCGTGTGTGGAGAGTGTGTGGTTATTTGTTGCGATGGCTTGTGAGGACGGAGGTGAGTGTCGTCCTGTCTGCTGTGTTCTAGTAACACTATGATGCTTTGTTACTATACTGACCTACACTGTCATCGTTTCTCCATTGAGTATAGACAGGCTATGGGTATACTATTATGTCGGTGCTATAGAAAGACGGGATAGTAATACATACTGCATAATAATGTAGAGCCGCTTTTTATTTCATAGCAGGTTCTATGCAGCAAATCCTCCTCGGATAAATTTCTTGTTCAGGGCATGTGTCCACTGCAGGGATTTTAGCGCAGAATCCATGCTTCTGTGGTCCTGCATACAAAGTATTCTAATCATTCAGTCAGGAAACTGTTTAGATATGCCTTTGATTTATTCGTTTTTATTTTTTTTACTGTAAAGGAGGTGCTCGTGGTAAAGCCTGTTACTGGGAGAAATAAAACCTGTTTCTGCATTGCTCTGGCTCTCACTCTGAACCTGTGTAGTTTCAATGGGGGAGGCTTGATAATGTTCCTATATAGAAAAGAGGGGTCCTGCCAGTGTCCCGTCGAAATCTGCTTCACCTGTAGCACAGAATGACCAGCAGGAGGTGCATATGTGATGAGATAGGCGAAGGGGAGCCGATATCGACCAGGACCCATCCAAAGCAGTGCCTGTGAACTTGCCGACTACTGTGTCCAGGCTCCCCCCGGTCCCCATGTCCGGTATATGCTCTCAGTGGAGATGTGCTCCCCCTATAGCACACAATGTCATGGGGGAAAGGTCGCATGAAATTTTGTGTGGATGATGCGACAGAGGGGGTCCATCTCTGTGTGGTACCAGATGAGTTAAAGGGGAGTCTCTCAGAGATGCAAAGGCTGCACCCATTGATATGAGCTCCCCCATCTGTCGCACCATCCATATCAAATTTCATGCAATGTTTCCCCGCATGACATTCTGTGCTACAGGGGAAGCACACCTTGATGGAGAGCATTTACTGGACATGGAGACCGGAGGGCCTGGACACAGTAGGTGGCTGGTTTGCGTGCACTGCTTTGGATGGGTTTCGGCGGATATTGGCTCCGCCCTCGCTTATCTGATCTCATGAGATAAGCTTCCCCTGTTGGTCATTCTGTGCTACATGGGAAGAAGGTCTCGAGCGGTGAGTTAAAATTGACAAGAACACTGGGAAAGTTTGGGAACCACTGGGTTAATGTCAAAATAAACCACCCATCTATAGAAGGCTCTAACATCTGTGTAATAGAATCATATTTCTGCCAGGTGCAGGTTTGCAAACACCAGCATTAACTAAAACCATGTACCTGACCTCAGATTTTAATGCTACCAAAATGAACACTCCTCATTCTGTAGTTGACTCAGCAGTTATGACATAGTTATTCTTTGAGGTGAGCCAGCAGAGGTATTTTCTTTTCCCATTTTTCTGACTTAAACTTGTTCTCTATCTTTAATTCTCTTTTTTTACGGGATTTGTATCATGCTTTCCTTTTCAACCCTAGATGCTGCCAAAAGGTGCATGGCTATCAGTACATTACTAGCCTTTATTTTGTGTTTCAACAATTCAGAGACTACTTCACCCATCCAGTTGAAAATGTTGTAATTTACCCCAAACGTATTTTTCTAACATCTTAATATTGAACTGTGCAAATCTGGGTTTTTATCATTCCATTTTTTTTTCTTTTAGGGTGAAGCTGCAATGAGAGGCACAAGCTAATTTTACTTTGTTGGAGTTATGGACTGTTGTGACGTTTTTATATCTGCAGGGAGAAGTTTACGCTGAAATTTAATAAACACAGGGGGAAGAGGTGTCCTTCCTACAGCACTTAAAGCCTAGCTATCTTGTTCCAAGACCAGGCATTTCAACGTTAAAGTTGATGTCCATGTGCTGAATATATTTTTAAAAATATACCCCAGATATTTGAAATCTCATAAGAGAATATTGGGTATATCACCATTATCCTAGACCCGAGCAAGCTTTCAGAGAGAGTAAAGGCCCCCATACACGTGTCGGATTCACACCGGATTCCGGCACGATCGATTCCGGGCGCGTGCACGCGAAACGATCGTGCCGGAATCGCATGCAGCCCACCTTGTCCGATCGATCAGGTCCGATCGTTCAGGGGCTCAGAATCGGATCCGACGGAGAACCAACATGTTGGTCTTTCTCATCCGATTCTGCCCGGATCAGGGGGAGTTGCCATTTGTGAGGTGGAATCGCACACGGAATCGTCCCGGAATCGTGCCAGAATCCGCTCGGACAAGGTGGTATGCTGCGATGGATACTCTTAATTGGCCAATTGATCACACCTGCGATTCCCGGCAGAATCACCGGAATCGATCGGATGATGAATCGATTGGACATGGAATCTGACATGTGTATGGCTAGCTTAAGTGCCTGAGGATGAAAACTCTACATCTATGATCCTGAAACCAAGAAACAGTCAAAAGAAGTTCTGAACGCAGAAGGAGCAAAGCAAAATGTCATAGCGTCTGTCTTCTGGGACAAGGAGTACTACCTATTCCAGGGCTCTTTTGGTGAGAACACTAGGGAAATGATTGGTGTTTCATGCATCATGTTTATTATGAAATGGTTAGGTATGGGTTCATAATGGATTATGCGTATTTTCTAATAGAATGTGGTTTTAATTTACAACCAACCATTGGCGTTTAATGCGATTTAGAAGTCAAGCGTGTATATTGTTTTGTGTTCTATGTTCCTTTATTGGCTTTCCTAGGAACATTGTTATAATAGCTCAGTACAAACTACTGTACAGTAAAAATGGTGTAATGTACTCTGTGTGGCCATCATCAACACTCTTAAGCAATAAATGGCCTAAAGCGATTGAATCTATATAGCACAAAGTGGTGCTCATAGATTCCTGTTCAATTGATGAATGCTCCAGCACAGCATGGTGCTGTCACCACGCTGGGTCGGGTGGGTAATAGATTGTCAGAGAATGAAAGGGAGGGGGGGGGGGGGTTAAGATAAGAAAAATCTGACCAGCTGGAATTGGATATTCACCACTATTCTACCAAAATATAGTGAAAGCTAGCTAGCTCACATTGCTTGAATTTTTTGTTCAACCCTAAAATTAGTTCAACATCCAGTGATTAAAATCTATCACTGCTGTTCACATCATGAGTGTTATGATTATTTGTTTTTTATATGAGGATGTTGGAACTTACAACCTAGCAAAAGTTGGTTTGCTATAAGATTTTTGGGAGGGTTTTGTTATGTTTTTCTACATAAGCATTATACTGTAACACTTAATTGCAGATGCTAACTGAAGCCCTATATGAAGTTCCTATATGTGATCGACGTGTGCAGGAAACATGAGCAGGTGTGTAACAAAGGATTTTTTATTTATTGGATTTATATGTCCGGTGATGATAGCCTTTACTGCTGTTCACATCATGACTTAACTGTGATTAGCACTAATGTGGCTGAGGACATGCTAACCAGTACAATCTTAATTTAAGGATATTATTATTATATTCCCCTTTAGAAAGCCCTGATTGTTCCACCTTATTAGGTGTTCCTTTTTAATGTGAGCACAGATGGTAAACAGGGGTGTGTGGGTTTATAGATATATTTTAGTTCTAAACAAATAAATGCAACCTTTAGGTAGTTGGCAAAACACTGCAAAGTTTTGAGATGTGGAAGTGCAAGTGATTTCTAATACCTGAGCTCTCATGGAACTTTAAGGGTGAGGTTTTTACCAACTAGCCAAAAAACAAAACCCTACCACATAACTTAACTGACCTTCAGCTGTTAGATGAGCTCTCAATAAAGATGTAGTGCCTTTTTTTAATTTGAGTCATTTTTTTTAATCCAGGTGATGGTGAAATGTGATCTGCATGCTAAACAGAAGATTGCAGCAGGTAACTGATGTTTTGATTTAATTGCAGTTTGGTTTTACCTGAGCAATGATGATCTTGCCTTCTGATGCACAGCAAATGTTGAAAATTAGAGGCTGTTTCTGAGCGGCTCAGAACACATCGTTCTAACATTATAGTCATCTGAATTGTACATAGCGTTCCAGATTCCATTGTTCATTATCCAATATATGAAACTTTAGATTCTTAGTGGACATATTGCATATATCACATTTTGGTATAGGCCACTGATGCAGAACCTATGGCACGTGTGCCAGAGGGGGCACTTGGAGAACTCTGTCAGCATGTGAGTTGTCAGCAAAGAAGCTGAGGAAGGAGAGAATGGCAGCCTATTGGCTCTCTGTTCTGTTCTGCACTGCAAGCCCGTCAAAAGCTGAGGAGGGACAAGCAGAAAGGATTTGATTTATACAAAGTACTGTAGAATGAAGTGTGATGGGGGTTTTGTGTGTAATGAAAAGACCGTTGATATGTAGCAGATATAGAAAAAGCCAGCAGGGCATTCTGGGCTAGTGTAGCTTCCTCGTCAGTCAACTGTCAAAAGGGAATGCGTGTTTTTGTTAGGGTGTTGTAGTTGTACGGGGGCTCGCGGGGGGGGGGGGCTGCGGGTTTGTGTTCGTCGCTTTTCTGTGGGCCTGTTGGGGGGGGGGGCTCGGGGGGGGGGGGGGGGTTGGTGGGGGGGGGGTTACCATGTTTTGAACCACATTACAAAGAAACGTTTCTCTAAGCTTGTCCTTGCTTGCAGGGGTTTTGGCTCTTGTCATATTCACATAGGCAAGTGCTTTAACCGCTGACCTTGTCTCCTATCTCTCTAAAAGAAAGTATGTTTCTGACGTTCACTCATAAATTCTTGTTTCTCTTGGCTGGTGTGAACCATGGCTACAATCATCATCATTAGTGACCACAAAGGCTTCCGGGGGAGGGTGGGGGGGGGGTTTTCACAGGACTGGTGTGTCAGGTTGTTCTCGCAGGACCAGTTGTTTTCCAATAAGGCTACAACAGGTGGGGCATTTGTACATTGATCACATCAACCATCCCTACAATCTTGCTGTCACAATTTTGGATATTCCCGGGGAGTCTGAAAATGACATGTGAATTCAGCCTTCCCATGTTTTACAGTACGGGCTAAAATTTTATATCTTTACAAATAGATGTTACCTTGTTATTAGTACTAAAGTTTAGGCTAAACTTTCTTTCCCAAGGCGTCCATTCCAGGACAGCAACCAGAGAGATGGACCCTCCACCTCCTGTGGGAGGAAACACCCACAGGATACGTAACTTTAATAAGCTTCCAGCTCTCCTCCCTCCTCTATCAGTCTTTGTTTCTGTTTCACCCTCCTCACCACGTGCAGGAACATCAGAGTAGGTTGGTGTCCATCTGTATGCTGCCTGTCCCTTAGGGGAAAAAAATGTGGTATTTGACTGGATCCCCCCGTACACTTACACCGTGGGGGGTACAGTGTCCGGGCGCAGTAACCTCGGCTCACTCTCGGGAGAGTTCTGAGCCTGCCGCTCCAGGCCACGGGAGAATCGTGCGGTGTCTTCCGCGCCGATCCGCATGCCGCTTGGTATGGGAAGTTCTTCCTAGCAGCGCGGGTGCTAGTGCTGGCAGGGGAGGGTGTGGTGCGTCTGACGTCATCAGAAGCGTCTGGCGCGGGAGGTGAATGCCTAGATCCACACGCTGCCACCATCACTTCCGTTCCCGGCGAGGAGTTAAGGTGGAACCGTAATGCTCTGCATTTTCAATCCCGGGCGGGACAGAGCTTCCTTCAGCACATGGACGATTTGGAGACCGGTTTCCCAGCTGTTCACGGCGGGTGGCAGCGCAGCCCAGGTAAGAGACGGAGTAATGCTTCCCTTCTTTTGCGTCTCTCTGGGTCTGGATGGTAGCTAGTTGAGTGGTGGGGTTTGTCTCTAAGACCATTTTTAAGGTAACTGTTTTCCCTTACCTCTTCCCCTCGGGTTAGCTCTCCAGGGTGGGTTTGGGACAGTAAGGTAGAGGGGCCCCTGTATCAGTGGGTAACTTCTTTGTTCCCTCATATTTGTTTCCCCCTGTTGCTTGGTCTGGGTGACGGTGTCCCTCCCTATCCCTTGTTTTTTTTCAGCCCACACATCTGCCCAGCCAGCCAAACCGGAACTCGTAACACGGAAATGTGCTGGCTGTACCACCCCAATTTAAGTAACACCTTAAACCTTTAAATTTTATGGCCGCAAGTGCATTGAGACTTGGTGCAGGACGACGGGG
Source organism: Ptychadena robeensis (assembly GCA_036250615.1). Taxonomy (NCBI): domain Eukaryota; kingdom Metazoa; phylum Chordata; class Amphibia; order Anura; family Ptychadenidae; genus Ptychadena; species Ptychadena robeensis. The sequence goes on along the minus strand of CM070032.1, from coordinate 135,467,842 downwards.
CGCGGTGGCAGCAGGGAAGATCTCTTTAGTTCAGTCAATGAGGAACCTCTCGTCACACTTCGCTCCCGCTTGCAGAGGCTAAGCAACCCCGAGTCAAAAAGCCGCGCAACCTTGCCCCCCACCCCCTTGCTATTATTCAGGAACGTGATGCCGAGGAGAGGGATTCGATGGCTGAACTCCTCGAGTGATTCAGGAGCGGAGCTAGTTCCCAGGCCGCCCCCCGCTATGGCGCCTCTTCCCTATACGAAGTCGATGATTTGATTCGTGCTATCAATGAGACTTTTACCATTGAAGATGAAAAGCAGGTCCATCTCCATTCACGATCAGTGGTAGCAAGGACTGGGGGGGTCGCAAGCCAGAGTCTTTCCTCCCCGGTGCATGAGGTTGGTGAAAAATGCCCAATTAGAGGAGTGAAAGAGCCTTAAAACTGTTTTTTTTGTCAGGTAGCCTTAAAGGCGATATCCCTTCGACGAAGACCTGTCGCTACCCGGAATAAGCATCCAAAACTAGATGCGCATTCTCACAGGTGTCCCAGGTTACAGATCTTGGTCCTTTGAGGACTGGGTACCCTTAAAGATTCCGATGGACAACGCGATCATAGACCCTCTCAGGAGAGCAGGGAGGCTAACATCTTAGGGTGACGACAGCACTACCTCCCAACCTGTGTGGCCAGAAGCATGGGGTCTGGTTGTCCAGTTTCAAGTCGCATTTGGAAGGTGGCACTCCCCAGTGAACAACTGGTATAATGTCTTCACTATCTTGCAGGCTTCCATTATATGGCAGACGGCCAATCTTGGAAGCGGTGGAGGGTCTCAGCCAGGACAAGGGGCCTTAGTTAACTTCTCAGGCAGCCCGCTGGCTCAATCTTGGGCAAGGGCGACAGCGGTTCAAATCCAGTTAATGCATCTCCCTTTTCAGGCGATCTGCTTTGTTGGGCCAGAGTTTCGAAAAAATCCTAGATCGGACATCAGATATGAAGAAGGCCTTCCCTCTGCCAAAGAGTGCCTCCCAGTAAACGGCCCTTTCGGGGGCGCTACCAGTCGCATCGGAAAGGGAAAGAGCCAGCGGCAAAGAACCTTGGCAACCCAATGCAGGGGGAAGCCGAACATTTTGTTTGACGGACCCAGTACCTCAAAAAACCAAGTGACGTCCAGGCTGTGTAGGAGGCAGATGGGGCATTTCCTCACTACCCGCGTGGGAATTTCGTGGCCCTAACCCCACAATACTTGAGGTCATCATGCAGGGGTACGATTGGAATTCCAGTCCGTTCCACCCAGGCGGTTTTTTCTAACCACTACTGCCACTCCCGCAAGAGACCCTGTCAGAGCAAGGCCCTCATGGGTTGGCATCTGTCTGGGATCTTTGTAGACCAGAATGTTATGGCTATGGTCCCCCCCCATGTCAAGAAGGCAAGGGGTTCACTCGCGGTCGTTTAAACGGTCCCCAAACCATCGGGGAACGCAGGCTCATTTTAAAACCTGAGTCAGTTGAACCGCATCTCATTTACAAAAGGTTTCCGGATTGAATCCATTACAACATCGAGGAATTATCTATGGCAGATGTTACCAATGGTACAGTGGCCTTAAAGGATGCCTATCTACATGTGTCCCATTCTCCCAAGATCACTGGCAATTTTTGCGTCTAGCGATTCGTTTGGCAAGGCAGAACCCGCCACTTTCAATTCCAGCTCTACCCTTGCGGCCAGCTCAGCACCACGTATCTTCACCAAGGGATGGCAGAAAGCCTGAGCTCCTTAAGGCAAAACAGGGGGTTGCGATAGTCCCCATATTTGACGACCTACTTCTCGTTCGCCCATTCAAAGAACAACTTTCTGTGTGGATTGGACACACGCTCACTGCATCTCAAAGATTAGGCGGGTGGTGAATTGGGAAAAGTTCAACCTTATGTTCCCACCCAGTCGCATCCTCGTTCTTGGGATACGATCCGATGGATTCTGGTAGTCCCAAAGAATCTTGTCTTCCTCAGGAGAATGATTCTCAAGTTGGACCATGCAGCGTTAAAGCCAGGCGTCGCCTCAGCACACTGGTCTATTGTCTGTCAGACAGAGCCATGGCCGTTGAATATGCCCTAAATGTTCCCTCGTTCTATTCCAGGCAGTACCACTGGGCAAAGGCCCACTTGCGGCGTCTCGGCAGGAATACACCTGGTCAATAGATGGCAGCCTGCCAGAAACGAAGACTACTGTGAGGTATTGATTTCATTTCACTTCCCCACCAAGGTGTTAAAACGGTCACTCTGGTTGTGGGGGAGGTGGGATCAGTCATAGATTCTAGTCCATGTAGGGTTCTGCGGTGTGCAGTTTCCAGATCGAAGCCATAATTACCATCGGTCACAGATGCCCAGTCGCCTGGGTGCTGGGGGGGGCGGCAACGCTACCTGGTTGAAACCAGCATTACAACCCAGGGCACGTGGAGACAAAGTGGTAAGCCAGGAAATCATCGAATCTTTTCGGCGAGGGTTCCTTGA
>CM070032.1:135423053-135455536 GCA_036250615.1 Ptychadena robeensis | reverse complement strand
GCAACCTGTGAGTATATAGTCCCCACCCCAACCCGTGTTTGCATGGGTTGATCCATAATTAATTTTCTGTTAAAGAGCTTCTATAATTTATATTTTACATTCTGATCTTTTTTGTCAGACAACATGATACTTGCCGGATAGAATTCTCCTGAGGAAGCATATTTTTTGCGAAACGCGTCAAGACATTATCTGGCAATGAACATTTCATTAGGATGACTAAATTTATGTACATACCACTTTATGCTTTACTGACTAAAATGATGTATTTTACAATTATGCATTGTTATTGTATAATCATGCTTCGTAATGTTAATAAAATTGTGTCTATATTAATCTGGGTAAAACTGTGTCTTAAAAGTCCCGGAGTGGGATCTCCATTCTTTTTGCTGTTTTTTGTTTAGATATTTGTGAATATCGTCTATACTGGCAAACCTGTATGTATTTAAACAAAAATGTACCCGATTCGTGTTCCATCATGTTCTACGTCCCTAAATATGTACTATGTGTTTAATGTCATTTTATTTTGCTGTACAAAGCTGTCTGTGTAATCTCCATTTCATGGTGGCTGCCATCTTGGTAATTTTCTGGTAATCCTGAAAACCTTTTGTAATGGAAGACCAGCTGTTCATATGCCAAGATTCAGGTACAGGTTAAAATTAGAATTCCAGACAGATATAAAAAAGGTACATTAAATGTATGTTATAATGTCATTAAATATTGTTATTCCAGTACTACACAATATTGCCTTCCTATATATATGTTTTTAATGACATTCTATTATTAATATACTGTATAGGCTTTAATATTGAGTTGGCCCACATTTTACTACTTCAATGCCTCTGGAAGTGCTTTCCACAATGGTCTTTTCAATTGCTTAGGAAATTACTGTACTTTAACATTAATTACACCATCAATCAAGTAACGCTTATGCTTCACTGCATTTTGTAAAAAAAAATACCCCACAGGTTTTGTCAACCTTTTTTTGGTCCATTGATTTTAATGGACTAAAAACCATGCTGGTACTGTGTCCAATCCGCGTCCATTGACTTCAATGGGAGCAGCTGGGCTATTCATACGCAGTTGCGTCGAGGTGCGGTCTGCCGTGCCGTGGTGCACGCCTGGGGAGACTGACACATTGGGGACAAGTAGGTTCGGGCACGTCTTTAAAAAAACGTGTCCAAACCGCCCCAATGGAGCTTCACCCTAGGAGTAAATGGGTATATGGCTAGCTTTAACTCAACTATCCTCTGCTGCCAATGTATTCTTCAAAACTAGTGTTGATCGGGAATATTCGGATCTCAAATTTTTATTGCAAATATCTGCACTTCGAGAATTTGCAAAGATCTTGAATATAGTGCTATATTTTGGAATCCTTGAATATTCAAGATTTTGGGGAAAATTACCATGCATTGCGTTTGCAATATTCTCATTTACATGTGGCAATTTTTTGCAAAGGAATTACTTTTATGAGTGTTCTTTTATGTGGCAATTACACTGCAGATGCTATTTAACATTCTGCCATTAGATGTTGCCATGACAACACACATTGCGTTTGCATGTACAAGTGCCGATTTTCACAATAATGACAGATCCGAAATTTGCGAATTTACTTAGAATATTTGGAGAGTAGTTTACAAAATGTCGCAAATTGGAATATTGCCTCTGCTGCTCAACACTATTCATAAATTGTTAATTGAGAATAATTTTGTGTTTTATTAGAATAAGGTACGGACTGATTCATTAAGCAACACCTGTTCCCACAGTAGTTTTTCAACACACTTAATCCCTCTTTATAACTTTTAATGGCTAAATGGGATTAGTGTAATATGAGTAAAGTCACCCTATTTAGCACTTAGAACACCCGAGGTCAAGAAATGCAAGGCAACATCAATATATTTTCAAAATAAATTAATCTTTTCCCTTACAAATACTTATAACACACTTGTTAAAGAAACTACATAACAATAATGAAGCAAACTATCTAGGCAGTTAAGTGCAACTGAGTGTTACATTTTAGCAAGTGAAATGAAGACTGCAACTAACTTTTATTTATTATCAGACTAGTACCTGTACTGTCCTAAAAATTTAATGAATCCTATGCTATGGCTGTGAGGGCCCTTTCACATTATCCGTGCTGCTCTTTTTGACGATAACGCACGCAGTAACGCAACCGTGGCTGCTAACTGCGTAACATGTGTCATTGTGCCAGAAATGCAAGTGCAGGTCTAGTGTGAAAAATTCCTATGGAAACCTGTGTACCTTGCGTTGACCCTAGCTGACCTGTGCTGTAGTATTATACCGCACTGCAGCTGCAACACAGTTAGTTACCAGTCTCTAGTCAGGTTTGATAACTCAATCTCCACTGCGGTCTTCACTAAAGATGTGCAATCGACCGGGGATCAATTACAGTGTGGTGAAGTCATCCACATCAATTACTGAACGATGAGGACCCGGTTTCCCGGTCCCCCGGCAGCCAGCTTCTTCGGCTGGCTGGCAGCGCTGTACCTGAGCTAGAGACACACTGCCCTCTTCTCTTGGGGCAGAGATAGCTGGGTTGGTGTTGGCCACGCCCCCTTCACACAGACGGCCCTAGCTGAATACACAGCTTGTGTTTAGCTGCTTTGTGTCTCTGGTTCAGCTGTCATTCATTGCATTGAATAGGGGATAGCGTGGTCCCCTATTCAATGCAATGGATTTTGACCAAGGTTTTCCAACATGTTGGAAACCTATTTGTTCGAGATCCTTCGAGAAGGATCCATTGATCTGACGGCCATCTATCTGACCCATATAATCTGCCCCCATCGCAGTTTTCGAGCGGGACAAATCAATCCTGCTTGAAAACAGCCTTATCGGACATGACCGTTAATTCAGCGATGTCCGATGCTTTGCCTGGGTCTCCAGGCAAAGCTCAGCTGAGGAGGAGGAGCTGGGGAAAGGCAGTTCTGCTCTCTCTGGCTTCTCCGACATCTGACAGCAGCGTGATGATGTCATCACGCTGCTGCAGGGTACATCGGACGGCTCGAATATCGAGCCGCCTGTACCCTGCTTAAGATAGAACTCAAGGTCATGCACCGTAGATCAGTCCAATAAATGGATTAGCCAGGAGAGTGGTCATAAAGCAAGCAGAGGTCAGCACAGGCAGCAGGCTAGATATGACAAAAGATCAAAATATGAGTAAATCAGGCCAAAGCTTAAAGCATCTAGTGCTATACAGGTAACTGACACTACCATCAGATCCTTATACACCAGTTAAGCTGGGTACACACGTGTAGATATGGGCCAAATCGATGGCCGCTTCGAGTGCCGTGTTCTCTCATGGCCATCTATCTGGCCCATATGATATGTGGCCATCCCTGTTTTCGACTGGGACCATTCAATCCTGCTCAAAAACAGGGATATCGGACATGACTATGAACCATGTTGAATGTCCATTGCTTTGGATGGAGACCGCGGCTGGCTTCTCCTCTCACAGGAGCTCCTCCCACACAGGATCATCTCACACTGGTTGTACTGGGTCCGCAAGCAGGAATTGATGTGACAAGTGGTGCAAATTGACAGCATTATCCAAACATGATCACTATGTGGCATCAACATGGTTCTGACCTCTCTGTCTAAAGCCTCCCATACACCTAAAGATCACTCTATACTATTTTCTTTAGATCTACCAACAACTATGTAGTGCCGGGTGCTCCCTGATAGAATACATAGTGATTGGAAGGTTTAGAAAGGTCCTCATATTACATGGTTTTGGTAGAACAAAAGTCCATTGTACAGAAAGTGTATGGTAAGGTGTATGGGGTCAGATCTCCTTTAGATCTCCTTTTGTTTTACCAAAACCATGTAATATGAAGTAATCAAGTCTACCTGTGGTCAATCACAGAGTACCCTATACTACATAGTTGTCTGTAAATCTAAAGGATATCTGACAGAGAGATCTAAAGGTGTATGGCCAGCTTTACAGGGAGGTGCGATCTGAAAAAGACTAGGGCCCAGACCTGTACATGCAGCAGCCTAAGGCTAAAATATGAGCCGCTGTCAGCTCTAACAGTGGCGTGTCAAATATAGTGATAAGCATTACCGGCATTTTTCTGAAAATACATTCTAACAGGCTTCTATTCTCTCTTACATCAAATAGTCTGCCTAGGGTTCTCTTACTGGTCTAAGGAGCCTTATATACAGATAGATGTTTTGTCAACTTTAAAGTGCAAGTGTATATTCATGATTTTATATTTGTGAAGGGTTAATACTCCTTTCTACAATTAAAGGTGAACAGAACACTCAACTATAATAATCCTAATGAAAGTGTCGGAGCATACATTTATGGTTCTAAAGCTATTATTAACAAACGATTGCATGGGAATTTACAAGTCAACCTTACTTATGATTTTTTTTTATATTTTGTGTTTGAAGAGGCAAAATGTGTTGGGTTGTTGCCCAAATGTGTTTGTTAATATTTATACATTCTATTTCATAAAGCTAGAAAAAGTTTGAAACTATGAAAATGATAAGATTTTCAAAAATTACTGATCATGTTATTATAAATATTTTGGTGACACACAAAACAGTTATTTTACCTCAAAACTAATTAAAAGACTAAAATAAATGTATAAAACTGAAAGATAATCAATAAACTTCCCATTTTACGCTTTTTTTCTTTTTGTTGTATAATAATGTATTATTATAACGTTAACTGCAATTTTCCGACATGTTCGATCATGTTTTGATCTATTTTTTACAATTACGATCAAATTAAGTTGATCGGACCATGTGGGCATGCAACAATTTTCAGCCGACCGATCTAAAAATTTATCGTTTTTAATCGGTCAGCCGCTAATATCTGTGCATGTATGTGGGCCATAACTCAGATCTGTTCTCTCTGAAGAACCCCAGGGGTAAATATCATAATTGAGAGTTAGATTAGTTTCCAAGCTAATAAGATTAAAGTTATTGTGTTGACATGTCTATTCTCACATTACTTGAAAACCTTTAATTGAATATTGTCTGTTGTGTTGACTGAAGGATTATAAAGCCACTCCCTATACTATGCAGTGTCGTTTTTGGTGCTCAGAACATTGTAAAACAGACTATGTTTTCAAATACTTCATAAATTGAAAGTAGCAATGTGCAATGAGGTTCGTTTTGTGTAGTTATAAAGCTTACAAGTCTAAGGCTGAAATTCACACTGGTGTTGAGGAACATGTTCTTTACAGCCTCTGTATGCTTGGGAACCGCAATGTCACATTCACTGGGCAGTTGTCTATAGGAACAACATGGAAGTGGTCTGCGGGTAATTGACAGTCTTCTGCCTGTTGCCTGCTGAAAGACATCTCAGGGCTTGTTTTCACTAGTGCCGCCGCCGGTCACTCGATTGCAGCCGCTTAGATTCATCCCCGCTAAGAACTGCATCTTATGTCGTTGTTAGCTGGGGCCATTCACCTCTATGGTATACCTCAGTATACGGGCAATACTGGGCGGCCGCGAAATAGTGCGGACCGCGGTCAAAAACTCGGTCGACCGAGTTTTTAGGCGGCGGCCGCCCCCTGACCGCAGCAGGGGACTAGACCATTAAACTACATCGGCACTGTTTCGTCCACCCTGTTGTCAACCGCGGGCTTCTGTGGTAGTGGAAACAAGCCCTTAGGAGGTAGGGGTTTACGCTCCCCCCCTAAATTACCACCCCGCTTGTGCATATGATGTGTGGGGTGGGAAATTAGTGGGGGGGTGGGGTCGTAAACCCCTACCTCCTGAGTTGCCTTTCAGTAAGCAACAGGCAGAAGACTGTCAATAGAAAATAGAAGGGAGTGGACATAACTCGTACCCAATTGTATATTTTGAATGCTGAAGTGACACTCTGCAACGTCACTTCCGTATTACAAATATAGGACTTGCCACTTTGAAATGTCACTTCCTGTATGTTTAAAGGGTAATTAGGTTGAGAACCACTGCTGTATGTAGTTTTTATGCTGTGCATATGTATGTATGGGTTTCCACAATGTACTCTACCTCCCAGGTAAACCTTTTAAAAATAAATAGACTCAAATTATCCAAATTATTGTGGAGTACCACCATGAATAAAAATCTACAATCTATTACCTGCTTTTTTTTTTGCGAAAAGGAATTTGGGTGAGTCAATTATATATGTAAATGTTAGAATTTTGTCTGCAATTCAGGTAAGGATACACAAGTAAGGATGAAACCAGTAAAAATTATCTCAACCTAAACTCTTGTTGCACAAGAGTTATTTTTACAAATGCTACGGATGTTTATTTTATTTGACATTTGATTTCCCATGTGTTACAGTATTATGCATTGCTTGTTTCCAATTTCATATGAAAATCCATATGAAAAGGTTTAAAGTTATATTTGATAAGAAGGAGAAACTTTCTCAATATTAAGGTTGGCTTGTGATTTTGTCAAATTTAAAATTTTTGCCCACTCAGTATATGAGATGGACACATCTGGCCTATACAGTGATAAGCCTGTGCATTAATAAGCATTAAAGCAGTTCTGTACTCAAGATAAAAAAAACACAAATACATTACATTGAAATAATACTCACCTGTCTGCATTTTACACCTGGGAAAAAAACACAATAAAAAAAACTTGCCTTCCTCATTTCCGGAGCCAGCATGTTTAGTACTGGCGAAGAGAAGCTGGCTCTGCCCATTCTTTAGGAGTGCTTCATTTTGACAATGGAGCTGTCATTTTAGAAAATGTCATTACATTACATCCCACAGACGTGAGCTTCCATCAAAATCTCACGTGACTGGGCAATTGTGACAATTGGGCCGAGTGCCCTTGTGGGGAGTATTTACAAAACACTGCCGCGGCCAAACGTCACAGTGGGAGGGGCATGATACTAGGAAATAGGAAAATACTGTCTTTGCTCAAAGCTGAACTCCATGCACCATAAAAATACATCTCTTGGTACCCTGACATTTAGGTAAATTGTCTTTGTCTAAAAATAATCACTTTTTTTTCTGAGTAGATTTCTTTCTGAATTTAGAAAGAGACGGGCTACAAAAAAAAAGGATTGTTCTAGTATCTGCATTTTTTGCATAAAGTTCAAATGCAAGTGCAAATGTATGCAGAAACTCCAAATAACATTCCTACAACCTTTTTCTACAGGGGCTTTGCAATTAACTCCAAAATAAGCTAGTCAAAATTTCACCACTAAAAAGCTTTAGGGTCTCTCTACTAAAGACTTGGGGGACCTTATTTCACATTCACTGGGTGGTTGTCCCTGTGTACAACATGGGGGCAGTTTGAAAGTGATTGCCAACCTGCCAACAGTTTTAAGGGTGGCAGAACTTCAGAGCCCTTCCACAATAGGTGGGTTGCATTGATTAAGGCATCACCCATGTACCATTAAGGCTTATGCACATGTAAGCACATTAGTATATGGGAAACACTTCGCCTCCACACGCGATCGCAAATAGTCTCCATTTATGTCTATGATAATATGTATTATATACTGAATTATTTTGATCAATTGTAATAATTTTCTGACAAAACTTGCACATAAAAGCAACATAAGCATCTGAAATGCACAAGACGCCTATTGGCAGCAATGGGGCTATGACAGGGCTGACTCCACAGCCCGTCAGAACCCCGGATCCGCTGGTCCCCTCCTCCGTCAGGCTAATGTCAATGCAGCCCATCGCAGACCACAGTAACGTGACGGAGGCTTGGGCGGGCATAAGCTGATACCAGCGCATGGTGAAGCTTTAGGCTAATGGTATCAAACTTTCTAAGGTCCTAATAAGCCTATAGTTTACTTTTCAGTGGCAATTGTTGAGTAAAGCAAACATATTTATATGCTGTTACACCCAGGTAAGTCTGGGAACCATTTCAAATAGTACATCTTATCATGTCAATTAACCTTTTACATTCATTCTAATAGGTTCAAAGGCTACCTGAATAAATCAAATTCCTAACCTTCCTAATGTTCTCTACCTAATTACATATTTACAGTCCTAAAGTTTTAACCTTTACTTTTGTTTCTGCATGTGAGAAGATTTCATGTTCTTGGAATGCAAGCCTGTTATTGTATAAAGCAACAATAAATCATGCAGAACTGCACATCACATAGTGAACAAAATCTTAACTCTGCCTGCATGAACTTCTTTGTAAATATTGTTACAATAATACAGTTCTATACAAGTATAGTTGTGTCGTCCAGTGCTCCAACTGGTCTGCTTTCAACCTCGTGAAGACACCCACTGTCCTTCCTCCCCATTTGTAATTTTATTTTGTAATGGCCCATAAATAGTTAATGTGCCATCATAGGACTTAACAGCAGAGTCTGTAATAGTTCAATCATTTATTTATATAATAATATTGAAATATTCTATTTACTGTGCTTCTTTGTGTATAGTTTACTAAGGGAAGCAGCAGAACTGGTTGGAAGGGATGAAGGTTGGTTTAGATGGAGTAGAGGTTTGGCAGTGCAAATGCCCTGGAATGGCCCTGACAGCATAGTTAAAGCGCACCTAAACCCACCAGACAAACTTTTTCCCTTAGCTAGTTTACCCCTCATTATTAGAGCAATATGTTAATAAAATATAAAAAATCCTTACCTGTGAGGAAGGATATGTATGTGTATTTCCCATCCCACCCATCCTCCTATGTGGATCGATCTCAGAAGGGCTGCAGTGATGAACTCCTCACAGTGTCTGGCAGACATTCCTTCTGCTGTTGTTCACAATTTTTTTTCCTACCTTCACTTTGTGTTAATTGACACACATTGTATCTGGCGGCCCCCGGTGGCTGCCGGCATCATTGTAGCCTTAACCTATTCAAAACTGCAAGACAGGGAGCTAACACTGAATCTAAAATGGCGGCTCCCACAGACATCAGCAGGATAGGTAAATATATTTTTTTAGGTTTTTGAGCAACTTTGAGCTATTGGGACAGTTTAGAGGTAAGTCAAAATGTAATGAAATTTTTTGGGTGTTTTTCTGTTTTTGAGTTTAGGTGTGCTTTAACATCTAATTTCCGTATTCATTTTCAATCAAAAAAATATACTTGGCCATCTTACCATAAAGATCCAAAGGTTTAATTTAGGTACTTGCCTTTTACCTGCTTCCATTTACCTATTTATTTATTTATTTGTTGCAGATTTTGACATATTTTGTTATGCCATTTACATGTTATTTATTTCAGTGGCTATTTTTGTAAAATGTATCTATTGGTCTGCCTTTATTTAGCCAATAAATGTAGACAATTACTTATTTATTTGTTGCAGATTTTGACATATTTTGTTATGCCATTTACATGTTAATGTTCTTATTTATTTCAGTGGCTATTTTTGTAAAATGTATCTATTAGTCTGCATTTATTTAGCCAATAAATGTAGACAATTACTATACAATTCAATCAAGTTTGTTACCTAATAAACCTCAGTAGGTTTGTAGAAATACTGAAAATGGTCTGTTTTTGAAGTTTGTGACTTTTGTTTCTTGTCTTCCAATAGGAGGGTGTGGAAGAAACTGCTGATCTATGTAGAAAAATAGGAGCGAAAGCCTATGCTTATGTAGTGGATTGCAGTAAGAAAAATGATATTTACACCGCAGCTGATAAGGTAGATACTGATGTTTTTAACTACATTTATGTATTTTTCATATAAAATGAAATATATTATTATATGATTAGACTAGTCGACACAAGATTTTCATCGTAGATAGCATGATGTGGGTTTTGTAGTGTTTTTAAAAGCTGTCTTTCGTTCTTTTCCTATCATGTAATGTTTATATGATGAGCCAAATTTAAAAGTTAGCAACTTTGTGCTATTAGTCTTATCATAGAACAAGACTTACTCATAATATTGAGTTTAATGAATGAGTTTTCTTTTAGATTTGGAATAACAAGGCAACAGTAAAGCTGGGAATACACGTGCTAAAAAGATAGATTTTTTTCTTGATTGGAACTTTATCGAATATTTGTAATTAGTTTGATAGATTCAATGATTTAAGACCCCATACACCTTGAGATTCCTCCATACAATTTCCATCAGATCTACCAACAACTATGTAGTATAGTGACCTCCCTGATAGAATACATAGTGATTGGAAGGGGTAGAAAGGTCCTCATATTACATGTTTTTGGTAATAGAAAAGTTGATTGTACAGAAATTGCATGGCAATTGTATGTGGTGTATGGGGGGCTTAACAGAGATCGATTGATTACTCTTTGTGTTGTACATTTATAAAAAGATCGAGTTTCATATAAATCGAACTATTCAATCTCATCGAATATCGGATCTCTTGAAATCTTTACATGTATGACCAGCTTTAATTATTATTGTGTAAAATCATGTTTAGAAAGTGCAAACACCATTCAGATATGTTCACATGTGTGGTTAATTTACACCTAAATCTTGTAAAATACCCTTTTTTTTAATCTACAAATTGTATTTCAACTGTGCACTTTAGTCAATGCTCAAAATATATTACTTTTGTCTCTCCATTGTGAAGGCAATGGCTAAAGCAAACTCACAAGGTTATCAATAAATTCACAAATTTACACATCTCAGCTCTGCTAAACTGATATAAGGAATATTTGTTGGCCTGGAATTAGGTCCTTTTACAGGGATAACAAGGTAAAAGGTTTGAACAATATGAAAACTTCATTGGTAACCAGAAGTCTAGGACATACAAAACTGATGTTGAGAATCTTCTGAAAGCATACCATGAAACAGGGTGTAGCATGTCATAGAAATGGTAATTCCCTCCTCTGAGTCTCCTGTGCCATTTTGATTCCCCCCTCTGATCCCCCCTGTGTCATTTTAAGTGATCCCTCCACCCTGATGCCCCAGCGCTGTATTCTTCTTAATGGAAAAATAAGACATCCCCTGAAAATAAGCCATAGGGCATCTTTGGGAGCAAAAATGTATATAAGACACTGTCTCCATAGTGTGACAGTTCAAACAGTTCAAGGTGCAAAAACAGTACTGTCCCATAGTATGTTCCTGAAACAAAGGCAAAAACATCACCTGTATTTCTAAAAATGTACTTGAAATAAAAAAATACATACAGATCCGAAATTGTAAAATTGATCTAGAAAATATCTATTCACTTTTTAATGATTAAAAAAAAAAATTCTTGACCTGTGGTATTATTAACTATTCTAATACTATCAGTCATCTTGCATAAGGACTGTAATCTGCTTTTTTGGTTTTAATCACACACCAAGCACAAGTGCACAAGTCAAAAAAACGGTTAGTGCCAAAGCACCAGCAGCAGGGTGGGCATGGACGAGCGTCGGCAGCTTACCTGCTCTCATCTATGGCAGTTGCAACAGGTTTATAAACTGCTGTCATTAGTTTGACCATTGTCTTCTATGGGGAAAAACAGCTCTATAGGCTTGTATACAGATGTGATGAAATGCCTATTTTCTATATTATGACTGTCTTTGGTACACAGTCGTGGAGGAAGGACACTTTAAGTAGAGCCATAGGCACCCCTGCACTGTTCTTGCTGCTGTACTGTTTGGCCTAATCACTGTGCATGAAATATAATACTTAGATGGGTCATCCAACCAGTAAAGAAAAATATGCCTCAGTAAACGTATGTTATCCTTTGGGTTGGGAGCCATTTTAAACATATACGACTTCTGTCAGGTAACTGTAATGATCTGATTTAGAGAGCAGGGGGATGAAAAATAAGGTTGGAACCCTCTAAATGAGGTTAATAGAAAAGTGAAGAAAAGCATTACGGCACAAGCAACAGTATGTCCATGCAGCAAAATCAGTTTGTTCATGTTTTTTTGGTAAAGGTGTAAGGAAGTTTTGCACCCCTTTAAATTTAATCATATCACCCTTTCATAAGTACTATAGCGGTTGGTTGGGACTTTTTCTCATGTTCTACTAAAAATATAGACTCAAAGCAAGATGTTTACTATTGCTAACCTCATTCTAAAGAATACCCTGAATGTGAGGCGGATCTTTTGGCTTCGGTAGTTTTAGCCACGCACCTGAAAAACAGAAATGATCCCCATCTTGATCCACTGCTGCATCAACAAAGTGGTGACCCCCAATTACGAGCCAAGCATCCATTGAATGTCAATTAACCCATCAGAGGAACATGGAAAAGCAATGCCCAAAAAGCATGGAGTGTGTTTTTTCCCGCGTTTATCCAATTCAAATGAATAGGGTATGTCACTACCATTGCAGCAGTAATGCATACTAAACTGCGGACAAACAGTGGTCAATCCACTGGTCGGGCGGCATGGACAAGTCATGCTGATGTGTCCATGCCACCCTGTGGAAACAAACCCTCAAGCCATAGTAAGCAGGAATCCTGAGCTACAGATTTGTATTTGTAGGTCAGTGATTAAGAAAATTTTAAAGGATCAGAAGTCAGTGATAGGTCCCCTTAAATTTTTACTATTTGGCAAATGTGTGCATGCTGTTAATGTGTTCACAAATAAAGTTCTATTTTTTTCTAGTGGTGTTACATTATTGTTTGTTTTATATAGGTCAAGTCAGAAGTTGGCGATGTGGATATCTTGATAAATAATGCTGGCGTGGTTTTTGGAGTGGAGTTTCTCAACTTAAAAGATGACCAAATTGAGAAGACATTCGAAGTGAACATTCTGGCACATTTTTGG
The DNA here is from genome assembly GCA_036250615.1 of Ptychadena robeensis. Classification (NCBI taxonomy): domain Eukaryota; kingdom Metazoa; phylum Chordata; class Amphibia; order Anura; family Ptychadenidae; genus Ptychadena; species Ptychadena robeensis. Next base: position 135,442,927 of record CM070032.1, on the reverse strand, counting down.
GTGTGTATTAAACAATTTAAGTCAGACATCCACTTGTCCAACCTGTGACTTGTGTGAGGGATTAGTTGTAGAGCGGCAAGGTACGGGACCCCCTGGATGGGTCCCCAGCAGGTGAAGGAGGCACAGCAAACAAGATTTTCAGGTGAAAACACACGGGTGGTTTATTGTGCAAGTCCTATATACAATATGTACATCAGGCAAAATCCAAAGCAATCAATAGTCCACAGAATATAGGCTTTGTAGCTCAACACATAGAGTTCTTTCCACACAGGTACAACAGCTCCCCAGTCATACACAGTACTGGTTCCAGGGTGGAGCCATCTGAATGAGCAGGTGAGGGGGTTTTATAGAGCTGAAACCAACTCTAATGAGAAAACAGGACACAGCTGGTCTTACCCTGCACCAAGCCCAGCAATTCTAGCTCCCTTTGCTGGTCAGATAGCAAAGTACTTGGCATACTGCCAGTATCTGGGACACACATACCTCCCATACTAGATACAACCAGAGGGTTTAACAGGCTTCCTGTCACACTTAAGACAACTACAAAGGACATAGATAAACTGCTTTTTTTTGCTGAAACTTGTCAAATTGCGGAACATAGAACTTGCTCTATCTGTGATGGTTGATGACAGATATAGGGTGAAAATGGGACCAACTACCAGTATATTCTGCTTTAACGAGATGGCACTCTGAAAAATAGAATATTTCCAGAGAATTTCAAAGCTTCCCAGCCCCTTTCTGCTTTCTGCACATTCCTACTGGCCAGTAAGGTTACCCAGCATAACACTAGTCCAATGGAAATGTATAGTGGTGTGGATCATTTGGCAAAATCTGGGTATGTCTGAACCCTATAACCCTGTTTTAAATAAAGCCACCCTTTCCTTCATTGAATTTGCTGCATTTTGTAAAATTCTATAACATTATAATGTTTAACATTTAGACCACAAAATCGTTTTTGCCTGCAATGATGAGAAAGAATCGAGGACACTTAGCTACTGTGGCTTCTGTATGTGGTCATGTTGGAATTACATATTTAGTAGACTATTGGTAAGTGATTTTTCTTCTCCCTACAGAAATTATGAATAATAGCTGATAGATCCTTCTCCACAGCCCCTCTAACTGCTACACCCACTGGAGCTCCTCCGGGCTGCTTCAGTCCCGGCTTTTCAGCGGTGCCCTCTAATGACATCATAGTGAGCACCTACCCATCAAGGAAAGAAGGGGCTGTGAGTACAGTCGCATGCCTATGCATACACTGTATTTATAGGGATGCGGCCCACATAGTATGCACTATATCATGTGTGTAGTCCATGTGTCCCCCAAATTTTTGCTGCATTAAACAGCATTTTTGTGCCATTAACGTAGGTTAAGAGGGACCATTACTTCCTATGTATCAAATGTGCTAAAAACATTAACGCTGATGCATAGCAAACCAAGGCCTGTGTGTACACGTGCATTTCATAGCAACTTTTACATTTTGGCCCACTTCGTATTTGAATTTAACACCCCTAATCTAGAGTATATAACCCTTTCTGCCTTCAATTAGCTTTCTTTTATGGTCAAGATTGGGTGACAGTCTTTTGAGGAATCTTTTGACTATTTATAAATGACATCAATGATGGTCATTCGAAACCCAAAAAATACACAGTGTTATATGTTTCTATGTGGGGGAAAAGGGTAAGGATAAATTGTGTTGTCATTATCTGTGGGTATAAGGATACTTATCAATAGTGCATAGACTTCAAATTACCCTTGCCCGTTTAATGCAACAACAAATAAAAGTTGAATTTACTTTTTTTTTCTAATGTGCCCTTTGACAAGGTTAAACGTAAAAATGAAACTTAGGGTGAAATATTCATCTTTAATATGCTGTCCTTTTTTTAAAATTAAAAGATACCCTTGGTCTTCTGAGCCGAGTGACACCTACTGTTGAGCAGTTTCCTCTTTACCTACAACACCCTCTATTAGAGAGCAGTGCTCAAGTTATTGGCAGTATACATTTCTTAAAATATCTGCAAAAACAAATTACATTTCATGTTATATTTCATTTTAGTGCTAGCAAATTTGGAGCTGTTGGTTTCCATAAGTGTATGACTGCAGAACTTTCTTCTCTTGGAAAAGATGGCATTAAAACCACTTGTTTATGTCCAGTGTTTGTAAACACTGGATTTGTTCAAAAGCCAAGTACAAGGTGAGAATCCTTACTTTTTGTTGTTTTGTTATGTCATATATTGGACATACAATGTTAAACCACAAGAGCTAATAAAGAATTTACAACAGGGGATTTTGGAGGCAGATTCGACCACTCCTGAGAGAAGTCGACTATTTGCCTCTCTGTGTCCATGCCAGTTGGTGCACACACACACAAGACATTCTCTCTTTATGTGCCTGCTGACAATTCATGTCCCCATCCTGCTGAATGGTGCCGGAACAGGGAGGGAACAGAGAGACAGTTTTTTCACACTCCTTGTCAATTCTTTCCTATCAGATTTTTTTTAGTATACATTTGTTGCCTGTACTTCTGGGAAATACGCGTAGCGGAAAAATTGTCTCCCTTCTCCGTAATCTTCCCTTCAAACTGCACTTCTCTGTTTTGTTTCTGATGCTACGATCATGCTGTCTTTGCCTTTGATTTCCTCTGTGTGAAAGGTCATGACAAAGTCGCTCAGGACCCACGACTTGCGAAAGCAATGCCTGAACTTTGATGCTCAAATTTGCAAAGTATTACCCTGCTTAGCGGACGGAATGGGGAGTTGTCTAACTAATATCCTGGCGAGAATGGGGTGAACAGAGTAGAGCTGCTATTCCGTTGAGCTTGAGGGGGTTAACATTACACGGTTAGTATTCCTGAGTGTGGCTCGGCGCAAGCACAGGTTACCAAGCCCACAGCCACCTTGGAGTAGCTTACCTGTTGCGTCCTCCATTATTACGCCGATGCTCTGTGTATTCCATCTGTGTGATGCTTATGTAAATCAAGAAAATACAGGCACACATTGATATAGCTGGGGACTGTCAGGTTTCCAAAGTGGATGAAAAATTAAACACTTAAAGCATCCAAATTGTAATGGATGAGAGCCTCCCAGGGAGTTAACACAAGTAATTTAATGGCCCAACACTTTACAGATTGATGTGCCATACATTTCATGGAAGCCGTAGTACAAGGTACAGACGAATATGTTAATCCTCAATATATTATAACTAAATATACTTAACCATTTTTATTTGTTGGTACATTATTGTTACTGTCATTATTTTAAAAGTAGCTACTCAAGCCCATAAAAACAAACAGAACATGTGGTGCAATCCCCTGACAGGTACCGACATGCAGCCGTCGATCCACGAGACACAGTTGAGGTCGACCCAGGCGTTTGTGCACACACAGGAAGGGAACATCCAGACAAATGGTGGTGACAAAACGAAACAGGGTTTAAACTGAAACGAGCTTACAGGTATGAGAAACAACAACAGGTACCAAGGGTCCAGTGAGTATCACGGGTTCAGGTAAAAGCTCCGGAGGTTATCAGTGGCAAGTCCCAGGGGTGGGTACACAAGTGTCCGACAAGCACAGCAAACCAAAACAGCAACAGACAGAGATCCGGATAAAAGTACACAATGAACACGCAACGCATGGCACTTGGCTGGAAGCACCACCTAAAATAGCACTAAGCTAACCGAGGGAGAAGCGTAAGCTCACCCCAGCCCATGCTTGCAGGGAGCCACCACTGCTGGTGATGTACTCGGTACACGCCAGGGTCACAAGAGTACCCCTTAGGAACCCCCCTCCTACAGGAGCGGGCCACTGGACGCCTCCAAGCCGCCCGGGTACCGTGGCGGCGGGCAACCACACCCCCCAGGGTCAAAACACAAAAAAGCGTCCAGCAGTGTGCAGACTCGAGGCGCAGGGGGATCTCAGGAGCGGAACTCGGGGACCACAAGCCCCTCAGAGCGGACTCATTACCACAATCCCCTCAGAGTGGCTCGGGGTCCACCAGCCCCGCAGGAGAGGGAATCGTGGACCACATCCTCTCAGGGACGACTCGGGTACGCAATACCTCTCAGGAGTGCGGAATCGGGGGACCACAACACCCTCAGGAAGGACGGATACGGGGAACCACAATCCACCTCAGGTAAGTCGGAACCATCGGGGGGAACCACAATCCCTCAGGAGTCGGACTCGGGGACCACACAATCCCCCAAGGCAGGCTCGGACTTCGGTGGACCACAATCCCCCTCAGGATGCGGACCGGGGACCTTACATCCCTCAGGAGGGGACGGGGACAACCAATCCCCTCAGGAGTCGGACTCGTTGGACCACAATCCTCCTCAGGAGCGGACCGTGCAGGTCGACCAAAATCCCTCAGGAGCGGACGGTGCAGGGGCGACACAATCCTCCTGGACGTGTGCAGGTGCGCCTCCTCTGGAAGCGGGTGACAGGGCGACCTCATCCCTGGGATCTGGGTGTCAGGGACGACCTCCCTGGAGCGGGGAGGGTGCCGGGCGACATCCTCCTGGAGAGGTCGGGGTCGCAAGGCGACCTCACCGGAGCGGGGTGCAGGACGACCCTCGGAGCAGGGTGCAGGGCGACCTCCCACTGGAGCGCGGGTGTCAGTGGCGACACTCCCTGGAGCGGGGTGCAGGCGGAGACATACCCCGGAGCGGGGGGTGCAGGGCGACCCTCGGAGCGGCGGTGCAGGGGACATACCGGAGCGGGGGTGGGCGAGGCGACCTCCTGTGGAGCGGGGTGCAGGCGCGACCTCCTGGCTGAGCGGGGTGGCAGGGGCGACCTCACTCTGTTGAGTCGGGGTGCAGGGCGACCCTCCCCTGGGAGCGGATGCATGGAGGCAAAGGCATTCGTTGTTAAAAACTCTTCAGGAGTAGGCTCAACCTCCAGGAGGGAAGAACCAGCCCTGATCCCACCCCAGCATGTAACAGAGAAAATACAGTCCAGGATGGTATGGTATCGTGGAGCTTATAACTCAGGGACCTGGCGACAACAACGTCCTCGTCCCGACCTAGCCAAACACGACAAAAGGCTGCAGAACCTCTAGGTGGCATAGTTGTACCACAAAAAAAAAGGGGGGGGGGGGGTCCACCAACACAAAGTCTAACAAGAAACAACAAGGTCCAGCAATGGCAAATCAGTGTGTGCTGCACTGGTCAATGGGCTGTTCATGTCTGTCGTCAGGATCCGATGACAGAGGAGGCGACCAGTGCGGTTTGCACCACACAGACATCCAGGACCAAACGGGTGGTGACAAAAACCGAAACAGGTTTGAATGAAAGACTTACAGGATGAATGGAAAACAAAAACAGGTACAACGGGTCCAGGAGTATCAGGGTTCATGGTAAAAGTCCAGGGGTTTATCAGGGGCAAAGTCCAGGGGGATTCACAAAGTCCAGCACAAGCAAAAACAAAAAACAGCAACAGAAGAGATCCATATACAAGTACATGAACAGCAAGCATGGCCTGGCTGGAGCACACCTAAATAGCACTAAGCTAATGAGGGCGGCGTGAGCTCCACCCAGCCCATGCTTACAGGGAGCCACCTGCTGGTGATGACCGGTACAGCCAGGGTCCTAACACAGCATTAATCAGCTTAGGTAAGCAGCCCCTATCTATCTATAAAGTGTGTTTTTTGTTTACCGCACTTAAGGTGGCCCATACATGGGTTTTTAATTGATTAGAGCACAATCAAATGCTGTGTGTGTTCACAGTGATTGATTGTGCTCGAATTGTGGCCACGCTCAAAAAACCTTGATCAAACAGGGAACCAACATACTGGTTAATCCCTGTTCTATTGCCATTATTGTGGATGGGAAGCAAGCTTTTCCAGCTTGTGCTGAAATCATTGGACTTTTGAAAGTCTTCCTCCAATAATGAAGCTGCTATTGCTCCGTTGAATTTTTGGAATGGAGAAACCCAGGTGACACGCAGTTCAATAGAGTACAGATGTTTGTTATAAATATGCTCATATGCATTTGGTCTTTTTCTTTCATTTAAATGAAAAGGAGAGAAATTTAACCTGAAAAGTCAGGGGTATTAATTTCAGGCCAGGGGGTCAAATCTGGTCCACGGTGTACATATATTTGGCCTACAAGATTGTTTTTTAAATCTCATAAAAAAATGTGATTTCACTTGTGGTATTACACTTTGCTTGTTTCAAATTCAATGATTAGGCAAAACCTAAATCAGTTTCCATATAAAAAAGGTTCATCCTTACACGGGATTGGCCCGTGTTATTGAGACAGGTTCCCTTTGTTAAGCTGTCCACAACTATTACAACTATATTATACAATCAACACTGTAGCCAGCATTTGGATAGTGTGCACAGAATCAGGAAGGTGCTGCTTTGGTTACTATGATTAAAGGCATCACAAGAACCCTGCTTTTAGGTTTAAGTTAAAGCGGACCTACCACTTGTTAGGTCCCTCTGCAGTATCAGCAGCAGCTCAGCCGATACTGCAGAAATGCCTGACAAAAAAAAAAGCAAACTATTTCTGACAGCAGGAGGGGTGTCTTTTTAGAGACAGCCCCTTGAACTGTGTTACATCTTGCCTAGGCAAGACCTAACAAACCGCAGGGTTTACTGAGAATTCTCTCCCATAAGCCCCTGTGGCTCAGTCTCACAGATGTGACGTCAGCGTCACACCTGTGAGACTTTGTAAAGAGGGGAGAAAGAAGCCTCTCTTCACTCAGCCACAGCTAGATGGATCCAGCCGATCACCACCCCCCTTCTTCCCCACATGGAACTCTAATGCAGAAGAGTCTCTGTCTGTGTAGGAGTGAGGGGGGAGAAAGGGGGCGGGTTGGTGTCAGCTGCCGGCCACCCGGAGAAGAATTAATCCGGAAGTGACATCTCTTGCCCTTAATCAACATGCTGTCACCATCAGTGAAAACATGAAGAAGGTAAGTAAGTTTTATTTGTTTTTGTGTAGCGGGATCTAAACTGCCAGGATCTAAACTGCTGACAGGTAAGTAATGTGTCTATTTTTTTCATGTATGTTTTGTTTTGTTTTTGTTTTAGTTTAAAACCGCTTTAACAAAGGTTTTAACAAAGGTTGACAAGTTTGCGTTTACAATGCAAATTTTGGTTGTTTTTCAGATTCTGTAAGTTTCAGTGAGTAAAACGTTTTAACTTACCCAACACTTTAGCATTGTCAGCAGAAATGAAAGCAAAGTAATTTATTTGTAAATCATTTGTGAACAGGAATTTCCTGTGTAGTTGTATAATACTGACATAATTTATAAACAGTAGATAAAGTATGAGTGTCTGTATGACTGGAAGTCAAACATTTCTGTATTCTAAATGCAATGATTTTTTAAAATTAACTTTAGTGTATTATTGGAGACTCTGTAACCCCCAAAATGTGAATAAAACTATAATGGGCCACTCTTGGAGCTGATTTCAGTCTGCTATCTGTGCTCTTTAAATTCCAGACTATGGCCTGTACTGAAACCTGAAGATGTCTGTAGGAGTTTTGTGGATGGAATTTTGACAAATCAAAAAATGATTTTTGTACCTTCTTATGTGAAGAAATACTTGGTACTGGAAAAGTAAGTTAAAGTTGCACAAAATGCAAAAAAATAAATATAATCCCTTTCTTTGGAACGTCCCTACCAAAGTAGCAATTGCTGTGCCTGCATGCATTTTTTTAAACCACTGTATGAATAAAAGCAGTTTTATTGTATGTGGCAATGTAGAGGGCTGGACAGCGAGGGCCACTACTACCAGTTAAACCTTTCTTAAAAACAGAAAGCAGGGGAGGGGTAATTTGTCCTAATAAAATCAAAACAAGTGCAGGTTTTGCAAGCTTAGAAGCCAATTAACCGTAAAACAATAGGGGTATGGGAAGTTAGTGGTAGAACAACAATTTAAAATTTAAGCTAGTTCTAAAGTTGATCAGAAGACATTCATAGAGGATTTCCCCTTCTTAGTGCATGGCTACCCAACACAAGTTTACACAAATTTCAAAAAGAGGATCTGTTATGTCAACAACTGACCCATCATGAGAGCCATAAACAAAAGCAAGATAAATGTTACTTTGGAATATCCAACTATGTTACCTCAATGTAAAGATATTAACTTGAATGTTTATTGTAATGTCAACTAAAAATTGTAATTGAACAGTATTACCAAGCTTGTAAAATAATTAATATTTTGTGTTCTGTATTTTCAGATTTCTTCCTCAGAGAGTGATAGAAAGATTAAACAAGATGCAAGATATACAATTTAGCACAGAGTTCAGAAGTGCATCCAAGACTAAATAACTTGGTTTTACACACTGCTAAATAAATTGGGTTTATACTACATTACTTGCTCTTTATAAAGTAAAACTAAATTAGGTAAACTATAGGCTAACGCTGAAGAGTTTTGTTTGTTTAATTATGTTAATATAAGCCAGATTTATCACATCATGTGCTTCATCATTTTATCTATCAATACATTTCTTTTGCAGCAAACCATAATCATTTTTCTTTGAGGGAGGTTTACATTTTAAAAAGAAAAACTATAATGTCAAGTTAGCCATACTTTTTTCTTCTACTTCAATTGATATTTATGTATATGTAATCTTTTGCAAATAAACATTTACGGGACCAAAAAGTTTCAGTGCACTGTGGTATTTTTTACTTTTGTCCATATAGTGTGTATATGTCATATATGCTTCATAACATAGACTGGCAGACAAAGAGAGACAGACACAGAATTTCAACAAAGGAGCACAATCTGCAAATATATATTTGTAGAAATAATAATACATGTTTTGGGGTACTTTGTAAGAGATATATGTAACATAATGCTTTGACCCTAGCTAGTGTGCAGAATTCCTAAAGTCCCCATACACCTTTAGATTACTTTATACAATTTCTATTAGATCTACCAACACCTTTGTAGTATAGTGGCCTCCCTCATAGAATACGTAGTAATTAGAAGGTTTAGAAAGGTCCTTATTATTATCCTGTTTTTACACAGGAATCTATTTTCCAACCGATTTTATCTGTATGTGTTTATCTTGTATTTTTGCCATGATGCTTATTATTCATCTTACCTGATTGGAATAATGTACAATCTTGCCGGATGGACAGATATTCTTGTTTTTAATCATTTGCTGTATATATTAAACTTGTGAAATTTTGACTTACCTATACTACTTTCTATACACTGAGATGATCTTTGGCCGTTAAAGTCCCCTTGCCTTTGGGGTCACCCAAGGGAAATTAAACAGAAGAGACAGAGAGACAGCCTAGTCTCACTCCTCTTCTGTTTCTACGTATATACTTATATTACATGGCTTTGGTAGAAGAAAAGTTAATTGTACAGAAATGATATGGTAAGATTGTGTATGGGGTGCTTAAGTCTGTATGCAATGTCCACATTTTGGCATACCAAATGCTTTCTAGATAAAGTTCAAGTACAATTAGTTTCCCAGACCAAATGGTACAGAACAGTTCAGGCATCTAAACATCATAAAATAAACATTAACCCCTAGCAGCTAGGGGGGCCCGGCGGTCAGCAAGTAGAGGCCCACTGTGTTTTCTTCCGAAGTGGCTGCCAGCAGTCCGGGAACAACTGCTAACAACTAGCTTCATTACTTCTGCTGCACCACCCCCCTCGGCCAACAACTTACTTCTGCTAGCACCCCCCTTCTTCTGAATAGAAGAAGAAAGGGAGAGGGTAAAGGGACTGTGAGAACAACAGAGCATCATAAGGGGAAAAGACCCCAAGGTATTCCAGCCAATTCATTAGGTCATCTAGATGTCCTTCTTTCTTATGAATAAACTATCCAATTCACATCATCCTTGTCTTCCAAAATCCACTTATTTAAGCTGTGGATAGTAATGTTATTAGTCTATAGTCTATAATATTCACCATTGGGATGCTTATGGGCATGGATTGTGAATATATATTTTCACAATGCTCGCAATTGCAATTAATCGCGAATATCGATTTGAATATTAGTAGAATTATTTGCGAAATATCGCAAATTCGAATATTGCCTCTGCCGCTCATCACTATTAGGCTCCTGTTTCCTAATCTATACTATATAATATCCTTGTAATTGTATCTTCACTTCATGTGTTTTCTGTTTTCAAGTAAAGATTTTTTCATATGCATACATGTGTTTTTATTATAATGCCTTGAAAGTCCCCATAGTCCTTGATCATTCAGGCCGAGAAACAATTTTGGCTTGTCGTCTTTTCTTGAGACGTCGTGTGGGCATATTTGCGCCCTGACTTTCTATATGGGTGGGCACTCCTACACATTACAATTGATCATCTCTACAATCGATCTGGACGAAAAACTACAACTGATCTGGACAGATGAAAAAAAACATCTCTGCAACTGATCTGGACGGATGAAGAGAAAATATACCATTCGACTAAAGGTGGGTTTACACGTGTAGATTTTTTCTTCAATCAACTGCCAATTAAATTTTTTGTTCGATGTCGTTTGTTTATAGAATGTAACATTAGTACTGCATTTGCAATGTGGCCAGTCAATTAGAATTTTTTTTACAGAGAAATCAGAACATATATTCATGCTCATAGATTCCTGTCATCTTTTTGAAGTCTTAACTACCTAGAAATTCACTAGCAAGGCCTGCAATTGGTATGTAGTCCTTATTTGCACACAGATTCACTATAATCTTGGCACACCCATCTAAGTAAGTAAAAACTATGCTTAGAGGAGTCAACAGATACAAGAGAAGTATCTTTAAACCATACCATACGCCTTAAAAAAAGTTTTAAATGTATAATAATACCATTGTTATGACAGCTTTAGGAATTACTGGGAAAAACAAACCAAGTAACTCAAAGCAAACTAGGCTTAGTTAACTGCTTGTAGAAACCAACCTAGTACATAAATACACCCCTAACCGCTCCCTCCACTCCTCCAGTGACCTACTAATGACATCCCCACTCATAACAACATCAAATGCGCAGCTTCAAGACTTCTCTAGGGCCGCTCCTACTCTCTGGAACTTTTTCCCTCACCCCATTAGACTTTTATCCTACCTTTGGCACTTTTTTAAAAAACCCACCTCTTCAGTCTGGCCAATCCATCTTCTCATTCCTAACATCACTACCATTCCAGTCCCACCCATCCTACTTATTGTATACTTTGTTCCCCTATTAGATTGTAGGGTCCTATACTCCTCCCTGATCGACAGGGTCCTCTACTCCTCCTGTGTCATAACCTGTACCTGTGTGTTATCTTGTGTTGTCACAACTCTAACAACTCTGCGTAATATGTTGGTGCTATATAACTAAAGCTGGGCATAGAAGGGCCGATTCCTGCCCGATTCGGCAGCCGTTCAGATGCCGTGTGCGTTTGCGCAACCGATTGGCGGTCAAGACGGCAGGGAATCAGGTGGGCCAACTGGTCATATTGACCAAGAATCTTCCGCATGACGGATTGCACAGTGATCTGACATGGCAGTAAATTCAGATCCTGAACTAATTTGTTATAGCCAGCACACAAAAGGTGCCTGGCTGATTCTAGGCACTAGCGGCAGTGCGTGATGACGCCATCACACCCGCTAGGTCGGCTCGGCATTCAACGGGAAATTGTCCCGTCTATGCCTAGCCTAAATGATAATAATAATAATGGCTGCTGTTATGTCTTGGATATAACACTAATTATAATTAGGTTTGATTAGAAGTATGCAAAGAGAGTTTACACATACTTAAACGTAAATATATATTTTTTTTACATTTAATGTATATTAATGAGTGACAGAAAATGTATAAAAGACACTTAGCTTCGAAAGTTAGATGCAATCCAAGGAGTCCTAATCGTTTCCAATGGCTTGGTAGATGGTCACATGCAAGTTCTAGCTGAGACTAAATTGTACATATTAATGGCCTCTTTAAATACCAGTTGAGAACAATGGACAATTCAACTGGTAGATTATCTTAAGCTAGCCATACACGTGTCGGATTCCATGGCCAATTGATCACTCACCCAATTGATTCCGGCGATCTCAGCGGGAATGGGAGCTGCAATCAATCAGCCACTTAAGAGGATCCGATCGCTGCATACCACCTTGTCCGAGTGATCGCGTCCAATTGATCGGGGGCACAGAATTGGATCCGACAGAGAACCAACATGTTGGTTCTCTGTCGGATCCAATTCTGAGCCCCCGATCAATTGGACGCGATCACTCGGACAAGGTGGTATGCAGCGATCGGATCCTCTTAAGTGGCTGATTGATTGCAGCTCCCATTCCCGCTGAGATCGCCGGAATCAATTGGGTGAGTGATCAATTGGCCATGGAATCCGACACGTGTATGGCTAGCTTTATAAGGTTATGGTCAGTTTAAGGATGAACTGCATTCCTTTCTCATGACATCATGAAGACTTTGTGTAGTTTTAATGTTTATATTTCTGATATTGGTGAGACATCACTGTATAATTTAATAACACAAAGTATTTACAACTGCATTGTTTAGTCTATATATATGTGAATTAACACTTGCTCAATCAGTGGAAAATAAGCCTTTATTAAAGATGGCTCATAGCAGAGCTAGGAACCTAAAACGATTAAACAAACACCATGCCTGCTCTAAGAATTCTTATCTTGATTTTGGCTTTAGTTTTCCTTGTATTACACAAAACTGGTGGTTGCATCATGCAGGCCTAAGTTCATCCAAATGTTTCTGCTATGTATTTTGTAGATGAATCTTACATAAAATCAGCAAAGCTTGCTAGCTAAAGGCAGGGTGAAGGGAGTGTCTGATAAACATGTGGACAGGCCGTAGATATAGTGCTTGTAATGTGACGCTGTGGGGATTGTGTAATTTAGACCTCCCCTTCTATGACTACATCACCACTACTGTTGTAGGAACTGTAGAGAAGAGAGACTGTACAGAAGCTGACGGACAGACACCAGGTAAGGCTCTTGTTTATGGGGCTCTCACAAATGGTTTATTGTCAATAACACTTTTCAATTTCAAAAGGGCACAATTAATTTGAGGAAATGAAGAATCATTTTGTGACCCAAAAAAATACAGATGTCTTACTTAAAAGAAAAGGGTGGCGGCTGATCACCCTAACTTTATCTCAACCATGTATGTATGTATAAGCTGGTTACATAGGATACTGTTTTGATGATGACAGACCTTAATGGGTAAATGCAGCATGCTTCTGGGATCAGTTTGAGAAGTCTCTGAGATCACTGCAGGTGTTATTGGTCTGCATTTGTCCACCTTCAGCTGCTCTTGTCTACCTACAGAATTTTGTACAGAGATGGGCAGTTCTAAAATTAACCATAGCCTATTCACACCAGACTTTAGATTAATCAACAACAATTCATTTTAATGGTATGTTTCTATAATATAGTAATATACACATATCACATAGTTCTTTGTAAAACATACCTCTTAGCATACTGCTATAAGGTAGGATGTAAATACTAAACTCAGACCCATTGTAACTAAAGGAAAGTACTTCCAGGGAGACACATGACTTTCCTACGGTAGAAGGTGTGACAGTTTTACTAACTTTACTGTGAAGCACATAAAATTACACAGGGTACAACACTGCATAGAAATATGGGCATTGCCCACAGCATTGCTTTGGTACTATTCAGTCTGAGTGGGATGCATATCTACTCACAAGGTGCATTGGAGCCCACCAACTCACTGTGCAGACGTACCATGTGTTGCGATGTTGATAACGGATCACTGCAAGCATGCATATATTCATGCACTGCACAGGCTTACTGTAGTGTGTGGCATCGCACTATGCAGTGTACTGCAATGTGCATTTGTAAAGCCCCCCATACACCTTAAGATCGATCCATTAGATCTACCAACAACTATGTAGTGCTGGGTCCTCCCTTATAGAATACATAGTGATTGGAATGATTAGAAAGGTCCTCCTTAGGCATAGATGTGAAGTTAAAAGATTGACGTTTCTACCAACAAAAGGTCTCAGGTCTGTTGGCAGGTCCTTGCCTTATAAGATCTGGGTGGTGGTGAGCAATTACCAAGTCAGTAAATAAAGACCAAAGTGCTGGCTGCAGTCAGATAGATGAGGAAACTTTGGCTGCATCAAGGAAGGAAGGAAGTAAAATAACTATTTACATACCTAAAGCATTTTAAAAAGTCCCACTGTTAAGAGAATACAGAACATGTTTACTTCCCATACAACTGTATGGGAAATGCTTGCACTGTGATAATAAAGTGCTTGCTATAGGGCATTTTGCTTTAACGCTGGCAAGTATGAATGCAAAGGTTTCTTATGCAAACCTTTAAAAGCTATATTACATGTGAAAGTTAAGGGTTCAGATTAGTTATATTACATAATATAGGTATAAAAAGTTCATTTTTATGGTGTATTATAATGTTTGGCATGCTGTGCCTTAGGAGTGGTCAATAAGTAGATTGTGATCTATAGGAGGATAGCAAAGGCAACAGGCGTGGATCATGGAGTACTGCCTTTTTTTTTCTTGTCCATATTGATATAGAGTGAGGTAATGGCCAAAAATGTATAGAATTGTGCCATACATGTTTCTTCTGTTATAAAAGGTAAATAATATATACTTTAAATATAGGATATTGAATATATTTGCCTACCATCTTTATTGGTGATAGGTCATTTTTAATTTCTCATTTTAAGAGTGTGGGTAACCTTGCTTTACATGTTTTGGACTTTCAAGGTAACATTTGTGTAAAACTTGATATTTTAGGAGACTATACCCTATAAGGCAAGATCTTTAGGGTTCTTTCCCACTACATGCACTGCAACAACTGACTTATTCACGATAACACAAACATGTTCTTTGCAAATAAACCATGTGTTAGCACAATACTGCATAATTCTGCAAATTTCACCAAGTGGGGTCCACAGAACAATTTGTTATTGTGTTACTACAGAAAACTATGGAATTTTATATCTATTGCCTACTGTGACCATAGTTCAAACCATACAAACCATGATAGTTCAGTAAGCTGTACAAATGCAATACATGGTTTGGACTTCTTTTTTTGTGTGTGTCTCAACCAAAGTGCTCTACTGAGACATGACCGTTTTTGTAGGGGCTGTTAGTGGGCAGACATCGATCACCACCATGCACCCCATGAAGGAATGTATGTTTCTTAAGCCCCCCATACACCTTTAGATTCCTCCATACAATTTTCATGAAACCTACCAACAACTATTTGGAATAGTGACCTCCCTGATAAAATACATAGTGATTGGAAGGTGTAGAAAGGTCCTCATATTACATGGTTTTGGTAGAAGAAAAGTTGGTTGTACAGAAATTGCATGGTAATTGTATGTGGTGTATGGGGGGGGCTTTAGGCGGCGGCTCCTAACCACTAGTGTGAATATACTTAAACATTTTTTATTCTCTCCAAAAAGTTACTATTCCAAGAGAATCACAAATTTATATTTTTTCCACAAACAGACAAAAATGAGGTTATCCATACTTGGAGCAACTGGCCAGACAGGTTTATACCTGCTGTCTCAAGCTTTGGAACAAGGACATGAAGTAAAAGCCCTTGTGAGAGATGTCAGCAAAATAACAATCCAGCATGAAAATCTTAAGGTTTGTTTGTTAACCATAATTATGGCATTTTCATTTACTGTACTGGCTGTTTAATTGCATTGATTGCAAAAAAATGTTGCAATGTTTGTGAGCATGCAGGAGTTTTCTATGGCAATGGTGCAGCAACCTTAAAATGGAAATACTAAACAAAATGATTGCATCTGGTACATTTTATATACTTGTATGTTACCCCTGAAGCAAGAGGGGTCAACTCTGTACAAAGGTGTTAATACAGATCATTTTGACTGCAGGAGAGATCAGAGTAGGCAGATGGATGAGTCCATCAGTCTTCTGATTCTTCAGTGCTCATTCAAAAGTAGAAGTGACCTACCTGTAACAATTGCAGTATAGTAAAGTCAAGTAAACAACATACCGGGGCTGTGCACATCTCAGGAGTGGAAATCCCCCCACAAATCCAATGACAGGTTAAATGGTAACGTCATACATATTTATAACAAAGTATTTATCTGTAACTGAAGCGCCCTTTCATACACGCTTTTTGGCCTTCTTGTAAACACACACATTTTACTGTGTTTTTTCATAGAAGTCCATTGTTACCATTCACATGCACATGCGTTGTTAAAACGCACATTTAGTGCATGTGTTTTTTATAACACCCTGCTGTGTGCATTTTGCACGCTTTGTAAAAAAACACAAATGCAAACATAGATGTGTAATGTGCAAAGCGCATGTGTTTTTGGCTTAAAAAATGCATAAAGTGTAAAAGGGCCCTCAAGGAGGCATTGGCATCTGTGCAGTGCATAGTTTGAAACGGTGTGCTGCCACACAGAAGCCCATTCATTATAAATACACGGCTGCACCTTTTCTATCCTTTGCACATCCACTGACAAGTTGCATGGGTTCCACATTCAGGCAAAATGGCACCCCACCAGTCACACAGTGGTTGAGCTAGTAGGAAGGAACAGGTTGGGTAAAGAAGAAAGAAAACAGTTGCCACAATAGGAACAGTTGCCACAATAGTAAAGACAACTAGACTGTTGTAAGGAATCTTGAAGGACAGGTCTGATAAGTATGTGGAAGTCCTTTAGAGCAGGGTACGAATTCCCAATAGAGAATCAAGTTTACAACTTAAGAACACAACTTTTTGAACCTAAACCCTCCTATTACAGACATTTTTTTTATGAACGTAGACAAAGATGTGTACTATCTTTTTCAGCTTTGTCCACAGTTCAGGATTTATTCACACCTAATTTTCAAACTTTAAAATCCACTGTACGATAACATGGTCCTACAAGCATGATCTTTACCTACTCAAAAATGAATGTAACTTTATCTACTGAAAAATTCATGAATATGAGGCTGTTCCAAGCCTCATATTGAAGCCCTTAGTCCAGTGGTGGTCAACTGAAATGATATGGAGTGCCATAAGTGCGGTCCTCATAACATTCTCTATACTCCATCTATACTGACTTGTATAGGCATTTTTAATGAAGAAATGACAGCAGGCAGAGCTAGAAGATTATTCATATATATAAATATTTTTCATTTTTAAATAACAAAACTTGTATTAAATGATACTTCAAGCATTAGGGAACACTGCAGTATGGTAATGTACATTTTGGGTCATATATATCATCAAATGTTATATGCCTCATAGATATCAGCCTATTCTGAGGTTATGTGCCGCAATATATATTATACAATCATTCCCAATTTGTTGGTGGAAAGTGGGAGCATAGACACTCACCTATCTGCCAACTGCTCCAACTGAGCAGGCTGATTTGGCGTACATGAAAGCCAATCATTGACTCGGAGCAAACCCCTCATCTATCCTCCTTTTCCCACTCTAAGAAGATTCCAAGCAAAGACTTGTCCATGGTGGGGTGAAGCGGACAGATGAGTTTCTATGCCCTGTGCATTGGGTGTTAGGTTTCAGGGGTTGCACGTGGAGGACCGAAGGGGGTGCCGCAGAACGCCCCCAGGCCACAGGTTGGGCACCTAGGCCTTAGTCCATTCTTTTAACTTGCAAGGGAATTTGGCACATTTGCTGTCAGCTGTGCTGTGACTGAAGAACTGGAAAAAAAATTCTTATAGCATGTTGGTTTACTTATAATTAGAAGTAAACAGGACACTGTGATGTTCTCAAAATTTTATCCCCGCAAAATAACCAAAGAAAAAAACATTTTCTAAAAGGCTTAATTAATACAAATGTGATCTACATGTCAAGATACTTATATTAATTGGTGTAATAATTAAAATATACAATATATATATATATATATATAAAGTTCAGTTGTTGAAACATTCACTTGAATCACATGATTTGTTTTCTAGGTGGTAGAAGCTAATATTTTTTCCCAGGAATCCCTAGCAGAACATTTTCAAGGTCAGGATGCAGTCATGTCATGTCTCGGTTTTCCATATAAAATGTTCTCATCGATCAGTGGATACACTGACTCCATGAAAGCCACTGTGGAAGCAATGCGACAGACTAAAGTTAACAGAATTGTAGCAATGACTTCATGGTATACTGACAGTAAGTAAATGTACTTACATGCAATAAGGCTTTGTATGTTACCAATGGCTTTGTCCAAGTTTGAAGCTCATTGGCATGCAGTAAATGTGCATGTTACACACAGAACACTTATTTTTATTATAAGATACAATATACGGTAGTAAATTCAGTGTTCACTTTGTAATATTTTTATGCTGCAACGTCAATGTCAAAACTACATAGGTTTTACAAAACATATGTTGTATTATCTCCAATACAAAAAAATGTAAGCAAACGTTTACCTAACATTGGGATGTATTGAGAGAATGTCTCCGTCTCCCTGAAAATGCAAAATTAATTGCTGGGTGACACCAAAGGTAACTGTTAAATATTTCCATTGACCCAACAAAATCTGTTTAGGTCAATCGAATGGGAATCAATTCCTGCCCACCTGGTGTGAACGATATCAAACAGAACATTGAAAAATTTGGTACAATTGATCAATGTTCGACTGGTGAACTATTTTTTATTGCGCCAAATGATCACATTGATGATTGAATCTCAAAATAATCTACCTGTCTATGGCTACTTTTTCACGACCCTAGCTTTTTTTACATTCGGACAGACGCAGTGGAAAAACAGCAAGCATTAACACTAAAGGGAAGCAAAGCTGCAGTTACTGTGGAGACCCCATGGCTTAAGTGTACTACCATATCTTTTCATATTCTAGAACACCTAAAGGGCAGGGTTCCACTACGATTTGCTGCAACACAGCAAAATCGTAGTGGCCACGTCTTCTGTGGTGTACAGAAACTGCAGGCTACTAGGTATAATGGTTTCAATTAATAAATGTACCTCCATAAACTTGTAAAGGGGATGTGATGGTGTGATTGCTTTATGTATCCTGTCTGACTTTCAAAAACTGGTGGTAGTTTTTGAAGAGAGAGGAGGGACGGACGACAGGGGACATTGAGGAATATTTAATTACAGGTAAGGATTTTTTATCTATGTAAACAATCTCAATAATAGAGTTTGATAGATACTCTATACATTAGGTGAGTTTTTGTGCGCTTTCAGAGGCTGATCATAGATCAACATTCTATAGCAAGATACGCCATGCCATAAAATGCACAATTATTTACTTTTGTAGTCATGATAGATAGTTGACTCCACTGATGCTGCTAAATCTTTTTTTGTCAATTTCTGTTTTCTGTCAATTACGTAAAACGATTTCTGGCATTAAACACATATAATAATTTTTAAGCCGATTTTTAAAATGATTTTTATTATATCAACATTTAATATCGGATAACTCTATGCAGTTATGTGTTTCCTAACAAGAAATCCTAGATGACTCATTCAAACTATCCCTCTAAATAATACTTTGTTATACTGTATATACAAGCAGGCATAGACAAGTACAATGGCTATTGTGTTGAGATGGGTCTGTAAATGCTGCCACCCCTGACATTTTTCTGCGGGTGTACGATCATCATTGTCATACTAACATAAGCATTCCTCTCATGTCCAGTATGAGGGGATGGAGAGCCGCACGTAGCATGAACTGACCACCAAATGTCACTGCCTTTATAAAGGTTTTTTTCATTTCCTTTGAGCTCAGCTCAACTTTTTTGACAGCTGACATCTACCCAGAAAGTGTCCCCAAGTTCTTGTGAATCAGTACTGAGGAGCCGGCAATTGGGTTATTCTATATATGCAGAGATCGGTGTTTACAGGCAGCATTACCAGCACGTCTTCAAATAACTGTGTGCCATACCCAAAATTCACAACTGTATTAGAGATTTAGCTTGGATCTTATAGAGAATCTTAAATGCATTAATATAAGATGCCATGCAAACCTGCC
>CM070032.1:135396430-135409986 GCA_036250615.1 Ptychadena robeensis | reverse complement strand
AGTGTTTGGAAGAAGCCATCACATTGGTGCTATACACCGTACACAAGTAATACAGCACTGAACTTCACTAGGACTAACCTAGAAGGAATTTGTTCTACTACTGTTGCTTCAGGGTCCATGCTATGCCTGCAGCTGTGAACTGTGTCTGTTATCGGCAAAGAATCTGCATTTTGCACTGTTCTGCCCTTGCGTCTGGGCTAGTGTGAAAGTTAAACAGGTTTAGAACCCCTGTAGAAACCATATGCACCACACTACAGCTGCAGCGCATCAAGTGGGAATGAGCCCTAAGGGCAATTTCTTTCCACTTTTGTGATCCGTTGGGACCCCCTACGTTCAGTACAGTGCTTGGCGATCCCCACGGATGACATACACTGTACCTGCCTGGCGGATACTCTGTTCAGACATGCACCGATGCAGGGGTTAACGTACTGCACGTTAACCCCAGCATCGGCAGATTGGCTCAGGGCCCTGAGAACAGAGCATCCACCGAGCAAGTGATCCGTGGGGATCGCCAAGCACTTTGTTTAGTGTAGGGGGTCCTGAGGGAGCACTAAACACTGTGGAGACATAGCCTTATTCCTTTTAGACAGATTGAAAAGATACGCACTAGAGCAAAAATCACACTTCAAGTTGATTTACCATCATTTTACCCCACCTAGCCGAAAACAATTCATGGAGGGTACAGAGAATGCGGACTACCCATAACAAATGCTAATCTATCAGTATATTAAATAAATAGACAAAAGAGATAGAAAACCAGTGTATTAATGAAAACCTGCTGAATATTTAAAAAAAAATTGCCTTTATTAGCGATCTTTAAATGACATACTCAGAACCATTCTTTGAAGTCCATCATCATAAGTCTTGAGTGTATTTACGTGGAAAATGTTAGCCTTTGTAACAAAATTCTCAAACAGTAGGACACCCCCTCCTACACCAAAGTAATGAGACTTGTTTGCTAAGTATATAGTCCCATTCTCAGCCAAAAGATGCTGAAAGATATCATGAAGAGCAGCATAGTAATTGGGGTTATATATAGTCTCTGATGTTAGAATAATATCATATTTTATAGGTGATGTTTGATTCTGCATTAACTGTGTAAAACTTGACCAATCACCAGAGAAGAAGCGGCACTTGGAAATAAGCCCTTCTTGGGATTCTGACTTTTTACATTTTTTTTTGCTTGGTTCATTTGTGAAGTGTTCTGTTGCACCACTGCTGTCAAAGTTGACAAGTGCATTAGGAATAGTGATTTCTTCTATCACCGTGCTGTTGTAGTCCTGAAAATGCACTTCCTTGGCTTTACGTCTTACAGCCACAATACCCAATAAACCAGCCCCACAGCCGAGATCTAAAACGGTTTTCCCCTTAAAGCTGACATCTTCATCTTCAAAATATCTAATGAGATCAAATGTACATTCCCAAATTTTCATTCCTCCTTCATACACACCAGTAATGAGATCAGAGTTAGCTGTAACCGTTCTACTCACTATATTTTCACCATGCAAATCTTCATCAGACAATGTCATTTCAACTACAGACACATTTACAAAGTGTAGATCTGAACTTTGCTCGACAATCTTATTTTCCAATACCCTGCTGACATCTTGTGGAATTTTGTGCTCAACTGCTGGTTTACTGCAAACGTTTTTTTCTTCAGATCGGAAATCCTGGCTTAAAACATTGCTCCTAGTGAACGAAGTAGCCAGTTCTAATCCCTTGTCTTCGTTTTTTGTGGTTATTATTATTTCATTGTCTTTTGAAAGGTTTATACCATTCTCTTCTTTCCGTCCCATGTTTTGGAGGTCTGAAGGATCAGAACATTTCACACAAGTGTTTTCTTCATCTTCAATACTGAAATTGAATTGAAATGACATTTTGACCACATCTGCGTGAATATAGGAAAATGAAATGTCCACAGAAAGAACATCAGCTGGATGAAATGCCTTTTATAAACCTATAAACAAAAACACATACAAAGCTTGAACAAAGTTTTTTGATACTTACAGACTAATAATAAATGTACTGCTAGTAGAGGAAACATAACATTTTAATCATAAGACACACTTAATGAAATATCAATAATTAAATAAAATCTGTACTTACAGTGAATAAAAAATTATTTTGCAAAAGAATCCTGACTTATCACATAGGTCAGAGGCGATTTTATTAGGGTGCAACAATCGCGCTCAATCAGGCACTTTTTGACCAGGTGATGTTTACACGTGTTTTTTTTTTTTTTTTTTTTATCGCCCCCGTTAAAAAATTCTCATTCTATATGGACACAATTTTTGATTGCGTCCACACATCTATAGGTGTGATTAGTGCAGAAAAATCGTCCGATCGTGGCCATTAGTTGAAATGGGGACACATAATCTTATTTGTAATAGTGAGGGGGGTGCAACCCCACAAAGACAGATGTTATTTATAATTAAAAGACCGCCAAACTTCTCAAGCGGATCTACATTGGTACTGAAGCATCAAAGCAATACAAACATGTAGGAAATAGTTAAACGGACAATTACAAACATAATACCATATGATAAACAAGAGATGGATAGATGATCTCATGTCACATACATAACTCTGAATTTACAAGATGTTTAAGGATTCTTTCCCACTATATATAAACACTTGCAATGTTGTAATAAAATGCATACTGCAGGGCATGATACATTCAGGTTTCCTATAGATGGTGAAGTATAGTGTGACAGCCTAGCAACTGCTAGATAACCCCAGCAAAAGTGTGATTGAACATCTAACTATAACCCCCTGTACAATACAATCCGCCCCAGGAAACCCAAATCACCTACACGTGTAGAAAGTTTCAGCAACAAGCATGTTCCGACGCCATGTTTAATCAACAATTAGCAAGAAAGAGCGATAGGTTCACAGGAACGCCATGGAGCTCACAGCGCCACTCTGTGGCTCCTCCAGTGTAACAGCATGCTGCCATACAATGTGTACAGAACACTAGAGCAATACGGCCATCTTGTGGTAAATAGAAAGAACTAAAAGATACACTCGATCTCTGGGTAGTAGTTTTTTTCTTTTGTTCATGTATACGGGGGTAGTATGTGAATGGTAAAACACTACCAGGAGAAATACTTTAAGAAGTCAAGAACCATTTAGAAATTCTAAGTAAAGAGAAGTACCCATGAAGGTTATGGTGAGAAGGGATGAAAGGAATCAAAAAGCCCTATTGTGAAATTCTAAGTACATATTCAGAAGGTTACTTTGCAGATATTGATGATCTTAGCATGGAATTCATTTGCATACAAAACCTTTTCTCATTATATATATTAAGGCTGAGTGATAATGATTTAGCAATGTTTGATTGCATTGACTTTCAAGAATAAAAGCTAATTTTGAAATAGTTGAAATAGATGTCAATTTGTAATGTGAGCTAATGCCAGCTTACCCAAGCTTGGTGTTGAGGGCAATGAATGCTTTGGTTCCCTTTATGACTATGTATCTCTGCTTTACTAAAAGAAGTGGAGAAATCGACCCAATGTTTCAAATGACATTTATGTAGCTTTGTCAGTAGCTGCACGTTGATTCCATGCTATTATTACACAAAAACAACAGCAAGTATCTCACTACAATAGTAAAAGTTTGTTATGAAGTCTAGAGTGTAAACATGACATGTAAAAAACACGCAGACTTTTCTCCCATTCACCAAATACAATACCATGGCAGGTGCAAATATTGACAATGATCTCAGGCACCTGCACACCACTATTTTTACATTTGGGTAAAATGTTAATGTTCTAACCCATCTTCATCTAAAACAAGATTAACTTTCATCAGGTATGTTGGTACCAAGCAGGGTCGTTTCTTCCACTATGCTGAATGTGCAGGGTCCCCGGCAACCTCCCTCCCAGTTCAGATCTGAACAGCACGAGCTGACAAGCTGTCCCCCCCCCCCCCCCCCCCCCCCCCCCCCCCCCCCCCCCCCCCCCCCCTGACCAGCCGCTCTATCAATAGCATCACTAAAACAAATCTAAAGGGGGTCAGTAGTGTGTGTGGCCTCCACATGCCTGTATGACCTCCCCTACAATGCCTGGGCATGCTCCTGATGAGGTGGCTGATGTTTCTCCTGAGGGATCTCCTCCCCCACCTGGACTTAAGCATCCCCCAACTCCTGAACAGTCTGTGGTGCTGTGGTTTTGCTGGATGGAGTGAGACACACTCCAGCCACATGAGGTCTAGCTTTGTCTTGCATTAGGACCAGCACATGGTCTCACAAGGGGTCTAAGCATTTCATCTCGGTACCTAATGGCAGCAAGGCTACCTCTGGCGAGCACATGGAGGGCTGTGCGGCCACCATACACCATTACCGACCCACTGCCAAACTGGTCATGATGGAGGATGTTGCAGGTAGCACAACGTTCTGTATGGCGTCTCCGGACTCTGTCACGTGTGCTCAGTGTGAACCTGCTTTCATCTATAAAGAGCACAGGGTGCCAGTGGCGAAATTGCCAATCTTGATGTTCTCTGGCAAACATCCTGCACAGTGTTGGGCTGTAAGCGCAACCCCCACCTGTAGACATTGGGCCCTCATGGAGTCTGCATAGCTGCATGCATAGCTGTGGCCCGCTGGATTTTTTACATTTTACAGGGCACTGGCAGTGCTACTGCTGTTCCTCCTTGCACAAAGATGGATGTAGCAGCCCTGAAGTTGCCCTCCTATGGCCTCCTACATGTCTCCTTATGTACTAGCCTGTCTACTGGTAGAACCTCCATGCTCTGGACGCTACACTGACACATCTTCTTTGCATTAGCCTAGGTGTGGGAGGAGATCCCCAGGAGACCATTGACCACCTCAACAGGAGCATGCCCAGGCATTGTAGGGAGGTCATACAGGCACGTGAAGGTCACACACCACTGAGCCTCATTTTGTCTTGTTTTAAGGACATTACATCAAAGTTGGATCAGCCTGTAGTGTTTTTTCCACTTTATTTTTGAGTGTAGCTCCAAATCTAGACCGCCATGGGTTAAAAAATTTGATTTCCATTTATGAATTTTGTGTGACTTTGTTGTCAGCAGATTTAACTAGGTAAAGAACAAAGTATTTAATAAAGATATTTCATTCATTCAGGTCTAGGATTTCCTTTTTTTGTGTTCCCTTTATATATTTATTTTTGAGCAGTGTACTTACCTGCTAAACCCCTCCCAAGCACCGTCTTGGGTAAAGGCAGATGCATGCTCTTCATGCATGTGCTCAGATACCTACCAGTCTTCAAATCACACAAGACGTCATAAGGAAATGTCATAGTCAGCGATGTAACCCTTCCCAAGTAGCCATAAGTTTTGTATTTAACAATGATGTGTTTTTACCAATGGTGTGCTGCTTTTTTTTTTTTTAGCAATTTATATGGTCTTTGTCCAATGTTGGACATGGGTCTATTTTTAAGCTTTATAAACAATTCAAGTTAAAAGTGACCATTACACCTTACAATCTTTCCATGCAATTTCTGTACTATCAAATTTTGTCAAAATTTGTCAAAAATCAAAACCATGTAATATGAGGACCTTTCTAATCCTTCCAATCACTATGTATTCTATCAGGGAGGCCACTATACTACACAGTTGTTGGTAGATCTAATGGAGATTGTATGGATCGATCTTAAAGGCCCCCATACACCTTACAATCTTTCCATACAATTTCTGTACAATCAAATTTTGTTCTACCAAAACCATGTAATATGAGGACCTTTCTAATCCTTCCAATCACTATGTTTTCAGGGAGGCCATTATACTACACAGTTGTTGGTAGATCTAATGGAGATTGTATGGATCGATCTGAAGGTGTATGGGGGTCTTTAGTTGTATGGGAGTCTTAAGACATGATCTGCATAAATGAGAACTTTTCCAATCACATAATCCCTATTTCCTTTCAGTGCCTCACAATAACACGATAAAATAATTGGCCTTTAGGGCACTTTTACACCAGATACGCGGCATTATTGCTTCACATACAAATGGGACATGCGTGACAGGAAAACGTGCAATTTTTATGTGTGCGTCTAATAAAGTTGTGTGTGGTTGAATGCCTTCCGCTTCCTCCCTCTCGGTGAAAGGCATTGTGGGAGTTGTAGTCTGTCATCTTCCTCTCGCTTCGGAAGGGTTTTCTCTCTCGGCCGACAAGGAACTGGTGTAGTATCGGTCAGGTAAGTATCTCTTTACCTGTAGGGCCGGAGGTGATGGTGTAGTGAGGGGGACATGTGTGCTGGTGGCTGGGTCTCCTGTGTGGCCAGCAGCCTCGATCACTGATCTCAGCTTTGTCAGTGCAGCAGCAGAAACCTGCTGACACATTTCAATGGGGGGTGCATCTCCTTACACAAGAATAGGAAGAAAACTGGATTGTTGGTGTGTTTCAGTGTCATTGGCGGGTACAATTCCACCCTACATGTGTTACGTTATGGGGGCGAATAAAAATCACAACTTGTGTTCCACTTCAGTGACTTTGGACATTGAAATGTACAGGGAGAGCTGTCATTAATATGGATGAGGTGTGCATATGTCATGGTCAGTGGGGATACACATAGGTGATGTCTTCCTTTTGTTAAGGAGATTTAAAACTGAAACTCCAGGCACAGGAAGGCTGCAATTCAATATGTGTTCAATTCAAAATAATTAAAGCAGACCGCCACTTATTGCCACCAACAGACCCCCTTACACATGTTCATGTCAGGGCCGTCCTGTGCTATTAGGATCTGGGCCAGCATGATGATGCAGTCCTAATGATTGGCCTGGGCAAAAAATGGACCGACTGACTCCTATTAAATTTAAATGGGAATTAAAAAATTTTTTTACTTCAAATGTCGCAATTCACAAATGAACGACTTCTCTGCTATAAGAATAAATGCATGCCGTGCGTAACATTACAGCACTCACTGTGACCCGAGCCTAAAGTGGTACGTGGGGGCCGACAGACCAGCTCAGATGAGCTCCAGACTGCAGTGTGATGACGTCATCACGCTGCTCTCCAGAACTGATGCCGGTCTTCATTGAAACTAACAGCATCGGCCAGAGATTATCGGACATGTCCATTCTCTGGCTGGCCGAGCTATGGGGCGACAGGGATCTGTCACCCCATGTGGGCAACCCCAATCGGCGAGCGCGCATGCCCATCAGTCGGCGCTAAAATCGCCGCTCGGTGCGCGTATGTTTTTTGCCGGATTAGAGACGCTTGTATAAGTGAAGGGAAAGGATCGCCAATAGTTCAAGACTGAAGCTGTAAAACATTAAAACAACATCAACTTGCGCACTCACTGTGCTTGATTGTACTCTAATCTGCTTACAAACCTACCTGTGTGTGCTTTCCCTCGGGCAGGATCAATAGAGCCCGCTCGAAGGAACTTGATTGAACTGGGTTCCAACATGTTGGAAAGACCCCGTTCAATACTTTGCATGGAGACATGAGTCTTCATGGAAAGTATTGAAACAGCTGCGGTTCCTGCCTCCTCCACAGCCGTCGGCTGTCAGTGTGAAGGGGGCAGAGCCAGCACTCCTCACTCGGAAGCTGTGTGAGTGAGGCAGCTATATGAGACAGGCTGCTTCTCCCCAACTTGTGGTGTGTTGTGATTCACACACTGCAAGCTGGGGATAACGGGTCCCCATTGAACAGGAATCGATGTGCCCATGTGGTGCACATTGATTTCCATTCAAGTGATCCCCGATCAATGACAGCGTGGTGCCTAGCTTAAGGAAAAAGCAGCATCTTCAGCCTAACTCCCTTTCTTTGCTTTAATTGGCCATTACAGTGCAGTGTTGGTTTCCTGGCCAGTAGTTCTGTGGTTAATGTATGTTGCTTTCTTTTCCTTCAATGGATGGATAAAATACATTAGCATATTAAATACAGAGGAGTGGGAATCGAGTAGTCTGAGTCGGAAGAATCAGAGTCGGGGAATTTATCGACTGACTCCACAGCCCTGGTATTAACAGGAAGCTTTGTGGTCCTGCCACAAATAGATTCAGTTTTTCCTGCAACTACAACCAGATGTAAAACACTGTTTAGGTAGCCATACACAGATCAAAAAGTCATTGGACATGTAAATACATTTCCGTTGATCGTTTAAGCCCCCCATACACGTTAAGATTGTGACCCGATATTTTGGCCGATTGACCATGCGTGATGAGGCGCTGTCCGTTGGGTCCCTCTAGCTGCTCGGGTGTCAGGTCACCAACAGCTAGGGAGACCCGGCAGACAGCATCTAGGGACGCCGGCTGTGAGAACAGTCTTCGAGGTCACAGACTATCAGTCAGTCAGCTGGCAGCCTAGCAATCCCCCCCCCCCCCTCACAGCTTCTTAGGGAGAGAAATAGGCAGACAGGCTGTGTCCTCCGCCCCTGCTGAGCTGAGGAGACATACCCGTACTTTAGACTGTCTAAAATATTAGGACAATCTAAGAATTATGGACATGTCCTTAATGGCTTAGATCGATTTAGTGGCCGATTTCAGCTCTTTACGCTTTAGATCGTCGCCCGATTTTATGGCTGACAGCCGTGAATGTGGTCGATCAGCCAAAAAATCATGTGGAAATCTATGGTGGGCTTTACATTTGCTTTTTTTGTTTCCAGGCACCATCTTGTAGCAGAAAGCAGTAATGATGCTTAAAGGGTTTGTCCCCACTTGCGCAGCCGGCCGCGGGGCGGTTTTTAACCGTGCCACAGCGGCAGCTTCCATTATTCCAAGTAGCCCTGTCCCCACTAAGGCGGGAGGCTAATCGTGTCCATTCATTCTCTATGGACGTAATCGGGGGCGGCTGCATTGACTCTGCATGACAAAAAGGCAACCGCTCATGCACTAGTGACAAGACGCAAGCAGTCGACCGAAACTGATCGGCTGTGAATGGAGAACACTCTGTACAATCGTTCGATGTTTGAGTAGTGTTTTTTTTTATTGCGGCATATGATTTCATGGATGTTCAAATCTCAAAATAATTGACCTCTCTATGGCTACCTTTAGGTTTCATTCAGACAGTGGGTCTCAACCCTAAAACTGCGCTGCTGTGGGCAGTGGTTGTGAACACTGTGGGCAGTTGTCAGGAACTGTTATATCTATGGACCTTGTGAACAAAACATGGCGTTCCTAGTTTGTTGGAACAACATATTTCCTCATGTAATATTAGTTTAATGTAGCTTGAAAGTTCCCATGTGACCTAATTCTTTCAGGAGTGTTTTATAATCCATTATATAACTTTAAGGGTGATGGTCATGTGTGGTGTGGTAGTGTTTTCTGGCACATCGCTACACATGGTAGGTAAGGCTCTATACTTACCTTTGTGTCTGCAGGTAGGTTGTAACAGTGCGTTTTTTATGGTACGATAGCCATCTCAGAAAATGTGGTGGTATGCAGTATTGTAGGACAAATGGCCTGCCTGGGTTTCCATGAAGGCTTGAGACTCTGAATTGCATTGCCGCTGGCTAAAAACAAACCTAAGAACCATGGCTGAGTCTGGTTTTCTGACTGACCAAAAAACGCGCCCCCAGTGATGGTAAATGGGTGTGTTGCTGCTTTCTTTTATAACCCGGGGCTCCACATTCTAAAAGATGTGCCATGAGGTAACTGTGATGACACCCCCATTGACCATCATTAGGAGATGCCAAAGATGCAACTTCTTGGTTTTTATTTCTTTGTCAGAAAGCCACAGCCTTTATGTGGTCTGCATTGTAGCCTGGGCTACCCTTAAGAGCTACACTATTCTGCCATCTTCCATGCTTAGATCAGATGCCTGGTACAGTGGCCTTAAGCAGGTATACACAGTTTTATAACCATCTGATTGTTGCCCAATTACACATCACAATGGACAGGGAGGTCTGGGCTGGTGCTCTCTATGTTTTATGGGTTTCCTCTGGGTACTCCAGTTTTATTTCACACTCCAAAGACATACTAGAAGGTTAATTGGCTTTCCCCAATTAAAATGTCTTTAGACAGTGTTAATGACTATGACCAAAGGTGGGCAAACTAAGGCCTGGGGGCCGGATTCGGACCGTTTAGCATTCTATTCCAGTCCTTGTTGAAAAGGTGATCCCCTGCATTTGTTTTCTACAATGATGGACATATTGGCTAGAGGTGTCCAAACATTGTCTTGTGGATGATGCTGTGCAGCCTCTAGGAAGTATCTGCTCATTGCAATGAATGAGTATTTGTGCCCATTCAAGTGCAGGAAATGTAAAAAGATAATAATGTTCCTGTCGCACGTTGCCTATCACCGCAATACAAAAATTAAGCAATCCATAAGTTACTGGCCCGATATGTATATACATTATAAATAAAACCGCTGTATATCAAGGTGAAAACCTTCGTCCCTGCAACACTCCATTGTTCCATACATCAGCTTGTACATGAAAAGTACAATTTGACACTTGGGAGGGTTAATAGATAATTGACTTACCCTTCTGTGGCCAGGGCTATTGTTCATATACGTAGTCTCTACAAATCTATCTCATTAAATTCCTCAGAACTATGCTGTATTTTCTTAATAAACCCCCTGAACTGTACTTCTGCATTATGGTTTTGTTTGGCTGTCAGTGACCTGTATTAGGTTATGGAACCTCTATTTGTCCTGTGTGCGTAGGCAGCTTAACACCAATGACCTGTCACATGCTCTCCATACCTGCAAGTCCTACTTCAAGTTGGCTAGTCCTGCGACCTAAAGTGGACCGACCACCTCCGGTTCCGCCTTCTATTATTGGCACCAGGGAAGAGAGGGAGTCAAATGTATAAAAAATACTTACGTGGTAAATCTTTAACCTCCCTAGCATTCTGCCTGTAAACAGCGCTGTACGGGCAATCACGGCTGTGTACATAGTACACTGCATAAAATTCCCACCCCTGTCCACGTCATTAATGACGCCGTCTATGTGGGCTTGGAAGCTGACGCCCCTCCATTAGCATGGAGGCCTATGGCGCAGCCAAACCCCGCCCCCTTCCTCATCACCGTGACACGATCGTGGCAGTCATACAACCCCAGAAATGCTGCGTCCACAGAGAAAATCGATGCAGCTTTCCGGGGATATGCAGTATTCATGGGAGCCCAGCTTGTCAGGAGTTTGTTTTAGAAACAAACGCGGGACGAGGTAGGCTCGTCATTAATGCTAGGCAGGTTAACTCTGTGACGCGGCACCTCCACCACCACCACGGCGGCGTGTCACAGGGGACATCATCAATTTCTAGTATTCGCACCTATGGTAGTTTAGTCTAATTTCTGAGGAACATTCTGGGTCTGCTTGGATTCCAGGTTATTAAGAGAAAAAATGTATTTTGCAAAAGGGTAATATTATAAATTACATATAAACAAATTGTATCATCTGGTAGTCTAAGCAGTAGAAAGGGATTGCACTGGGTAAAAACGTTCCCTGTTTTATTCCTTGTGGACACGCCTTGTCATTGTGTCTTTACATGAATGTTATCCTTCAGTGTTCCTTCTATGTTGTCAGAATTAGTATGTAACATGGATACAACTATTATTATTATTATTAGAAGTAGTAGTATTGCTCTATGTTGGTGTGAATTCCTTCCTGCAAATGTTGTTTTAGTCATACTACCGGTATAGAGTTATTTATAGACAATGCAGTTGCTGTATTGAAACTCTTAGATAATATATGATGAAAAATATAGTTTGCAAACACAATATAGATTTAGCACGATGTTGGACGAACCAATCAACCTGTAATGGAAGTCATCAAACTGTTAAATATCATTTTCCAGGCCTCAGTATGACCATACAGTTCTCTCACTGTCCTCCTAATGTCAATGTTTTGCAGAGCAGGGGTGTGAAAAGTCAGAATGGCTGCAGATTCCATGGAAATTGATGACGGCCTTTATAGGTAAGTGATGTATATGTGTCTCATAATCTTACAAACATGATAATAAATGACAAACATGACAAAAGCTACATTTTTATTTCACAAATTTTAAATCCAAGTGTATTAAAGGTATAGATATTGTATCTACAATATACTGTGTTTCCCCGATGATGAGGCACTGTCTTAAATTTTTGAAACGCCAAAATGTGCCCTAGGTCTTATTTTCAGGGAGATGTCTTATTCTGATCACTCTGTGCCATTCATTGTTCCCTTCTGATCGCTCTGTGCCATTTATTGTCCCCTTCTGATCACTCTGTGCCAATCATTGTCCCCTTCACTGATTAACTTTTTTGGTTTCTAGTCAGGTAACAGACTCCGTTACGTCAGGGATCAGCAGCTTGTAAAAAGATTTGATAGTTGTATCTATGGGTGTGTTGCAACGTACACTATTGCATTCTTTAAATCACAAAGGCAATAGGGTGTCTTGTCCACTGAAAACTTATTCGGGTTTACTGTAGATGAGACAGTTGCAGTTTTAGGGTGTTTTTGCAAAGATGCAGTGGAGTCAAGGCAATTTTACTTACTGTTTGTATTTCCTAACAATTTGGCTTAAAACACACTTCAAAAAGGAGTTGCACTCCCCTGCAAATATAAACATAGCACAAATGTATACCTCAAAATAGATTCTATTCTCTTTGGTTGTGTTGTACTGGCCTAACAACTAGAAGCTTAAGTGCTTCATATGACCTAGTTTGAGTATGGGAGCTACCTTAGAGAATCATGTCATTCCTAATTCCATCTACCAGCATTTTTCCTTTTCTTTAACTTTTTTAATCAAACAGATATAGTTTTGGGACTGCTTTGTCGCCTTGCATTCTACTTTGGAGTGAAGTACAGGTATTTTAACCATTTAATGTGTGAGAAGTCAGAGCGGTAACATGTAAAAATTTTTTTACTTGTTCTATATATTAGTAAAATATATAAAGAGCTTCGTAATGGATAGGATAACTTTTTCTCTTTCTTCACAGTTGCTGTTTTTCTGGTCAAGTAATGTTTGTAGTCTATACTTTTTTCAACCCTAGCTGTGTGCAGAACTCTCCTATCTCAAGTCTCTGCTCATGAAACTTTAAAAGCGCCCAGGGCAATATTAAACAATAGAGTAAGCTCTGTCCATTCAGCTCATGTATATTCAGAGACCTGCTTCACATTTATTGTTAGAAAAGAAATGCCCATGTTAGGCTTCTACTCTAGCCACCATAACGCTTAAATTTTTCAGATGAATATATAAAATGTATAATTATTATTTTTTAATGTTTGATTATTGTGCCAGAATTCTGCAGTACAATTTGGACTTATCCTGTGTGTCTTCTTACTATATTTCTTATAAGCTCTACACATTATTGGACCTGGTCTTTTATTGTTCACAATTCTTTATAGAAAACCATTAATATTTAGTTGTTTTTATGTTTTTTTGCCATTTCAGCCGACAGAGGTATGTCTTGGGAGACAAAGCCATGCAGAAAATGGCCCAATCCCATGTTTTCCTAAGTGGGATAGGAGGACTTGGTGTTGAGATAGGTAAGGGTTTATATATATATTTTTTAAATCATGTCCTTGTAAATTAGTTCCAAAGTATTAAATAGTGTGCAATATGTGCTAGTATTATTTGCTGTCAGTGTTTTTAAATATTAACTTTTATCAAACCTTTTCATATAAGCAAATACAATATATATAAAAAAA
>CM070032.1:135382357-135396325 GCA_036250615.1 Ptychadena robeensis | reverse complement strand
GTAAATAAGCATCTTGAGTGACAGGGGTGGAGATTTTTCATCCCATCAGTGCTAGGATGCCGACCAGGGGTTGTTACTAAGAGGTAAAAAATGTAAACTATTGTGAAGCATGTCTGGTAGGCCAGTTTGCTTTCAGTGTTTTATTACATTTATTGTTTATCACTTTCAGTTGTTCATTAGGCTGCTTTTTCCTGGCTAGTTTGTTATTTGAGATGTTTGAAAGTATTTGTGCCATATTGTGCCTTCTGGGCACTGGTTTCTACAGTACTTCACATTTGCTAGTTGGTGAGAAAATGGCATGCATTAATACCCAAAGTCCATTTTTAAAACTCCATTGAAATCTTCTGAAAATTTAAAACCATGCCATCCCTTAATGCCCTGCAGAACCCCCTTTTTCTGGATAGGAACACTATCGAATTACCCCCCCCCCCTTCAAACTACACAGTTTCAGAATAATGGCCATTTCATTTTCACACCAATCATACAGAAACCATTCTCATTCACATAAAGACAAACTCACACAGACACATTACATGCACTACATGGTTGGCTTCCTGATTGTCCCTCCACTCCCAAGTTTGGGAACCACTGCCTTAATGGGCTTGATATGAGAGCCACATTGTCATGGGGTATTTCCTACTGCATAATTGGAGTTGCTCCTAATAGGTATTTAATAATATTGGCATTTCTTGTTTTTAATGTACCTGCAGAGTCATCTAACAGCTTTTCTTTCTCATTTTAGCTAAGAACATTGTTTTAGCTGGGATAAAGGTAAGCTTTTACAAATATACATACTTTACTTTTATATAAGAGGTGGATTGTGGGGCTTATTAGGAAGTGTTTATTTTACTAGGCGTTGACAATCCATGACACCAAACATTGTGAACTATGGGATCTTGGAACTAATTTCTTTATCAAAGAAGAGGATGTCAAGACTAAGAAAACTAGGTAAGAAAAAATGTTTTTTTTAAACTTTTATTAAATATTTGGTATTACGGAACATTTCCGCTTTTCTGGAAAATGACCGTGCGCTCCTGTCTGTTTAAACACAACCACATGAGAGGTATATCAGGTGAAAGCACGAAAACTGACCGGCGGACGCCTCATGCCGCTTTTACCAGTCGGTAAAGCTAATTGGTAGTTTAAACTGGCCCTTAGTCTTAAACTAGCCATACAGTCATCGATTCCAAGACGATCAATCGTGGCATGCTTAGGCTATAATCATTGATCGTAAACTGAATTGATGCGCACCACTTTGGGTGATCAATCTCTGCCCGATATTTTGAATGGGATTGAAGGCCCCCATCCAAAGTAATGGCGATCAAAGCGGGATTTACCAATATTTCGCACCCCTGTTCGATCAACATTTCGTTAGAGCAGGATTGCTCAAGGTGGGCAGCGCTCGACTCCCGATCAAACGCGCATGGCCATCGATCATTTGGTAATGGAGTACAAAATTTAGCCATGGCCGGCTTTAGATGCGCAGACATTATGACATAGTGTTTTAACATTACTGTGCTAAGCAGTCTTTTTATTGTGAAACTTTGGTATTATTCGGATGACTGCCCATCTACTTTTGACGCAGATATATATATATATATATATATATTCATGTTTTGGGATGTTGACCGCTTAGGAGATTTTCTGTAGAATCTGTTGGGATTGTGAAGTCCCCATGAAAGTAATTTACTCATAATCCTGTATTGCAGAGCCGAAGCATGCCTTCAACATATTGCAGAGCTTAACCCTTATGTGCAAGTGACATTATCTACAGTGCCACTGGACGAATGCACTGATCTTACATTTCTAAGGCAGTACCAGGTATTACCTACAGTTGATTACTGGAACATTCCTCAAATGCATTTTAAAACATCCTTTCAACGTGTTTACTTGTTTTTATACCTTTTTAGTGTGTCATACTGACTGAAACAAAGCTTTCCCTAAGGAAAAAGATCAATAACTTCTGCCATGACCAACAGACACCTATAAAGGTAATGTTGACTTATACTTCTGTTTCATTTAGCCACCTGAAAGCAACATATTATTTCTGTACATCTGGGGTGGAAAAGATAACATCCCACCCACCAAAAACAAAATCTCCACTCATACATTGCTTGAAATCCAAAGGGACTAATTGCCACTTTCCAGTGTTGTCTGTGGGAAAGTTCCTTTTCCCTGTGTTACCCCTATCAAACATAAAGCAGACACAGGGGTTCTTATTTTACCTTCTGTAGGTTAACAAGGAAATCAAACAGAAAGAGTTTTACGCATGCCATGTTCTATAATTAATAGTATGCCCATGCAAGCGATTCAGTTGTGAGCAGTCAGGCAAAACCTAGTAGATTTGTTGCTATTGGAAGAATTTAAACAGATAACATTCTTTTATTTAAAATAATTTAAAAGCAGCGTACCAGGAATATAGTTAAGTAAAACCATACAGATATCATTCAATCCCCAATAATGTCCATATATACATATAAAGAAAGTCCATTATTTATATAGTGAGTCCAGTACATCTGTACAGGTACTGTGGGCCTCTAATTAACCAAAAAGTATACAAAAACACAATACACAACCCAACCCGAACCAATCCAACTAACCCTACACTATGCTTTCCCTCAATACATAAAAAAACATCCTAAGAGCATCAACTGCATTTCGGGAGGCTGGAATTTTGTCTTTTGGTACAATGCCTCTTCTAGTACAAAAAATATGGTAGTTTGGGTATAAAGCTCCTGAGCATTGTGCATGTGGCGTGCTTTTTAAAAAGCATGCCACGGGCGATCACAGCGGAGCATATAATATGCCACCATGATTTCACACTCGCTTGGAGGTTACCTGTACGATTCCGGCATCACCAATGATGCTGGAATCGTGCTGGGGGAAAGCGACACCCCTTCATTAACATGGAGGTCTATTGCGCCGCCTACCCCCTCCTCTTTTGGGGGCGGACCCCGAAGCCTCCGCACACAAGTTTCCCCGCAGTTATCTCTGGTTCAGTTTTATGATTGATGAAACTCAACCCGAGATATCTCCGCGAGAATGCTTGGGAGGTTAAAAGGCAAGTCTAAAAGTTTGTAACAGATTTTTATCTGTTAGGGTTATTAGAAATGCATCTCTGTACCTTTTGTCAAAAGCAGTGGTTTTTGAACATTAAGTGGATTTCACATTGTCATTTTGATATATTAAGAATATTAATATTACTGTAAATGTGCTTCTAGTGTAATCCCATTGACAGCAATGCAAAGAAACATTTTAAAAAGATAGGATCATAAATGGAGCAAGCCAAACTGGTTATAGTTAATCCTTTTATTATGGATAGACGTTTGTCCAAATTGGTGATTTTCCTTAGGTGGTTTCTAATCATTAGCAAAAAATTTAAACCATATCCAATATTATGTTTTCTATATATTAGTGCAATGTCAGATCTCTCCTAGCTTGCAGACAGATTTTTGTCTATTTACACCAAACTAACATCTATCCTATTTGTTTTCCATTTAGTTCATTTCATCAGATGCCTATGGTATATGCTCTTATTTGTTCTGTGATTTTGGAGAGGATTTTGAGGTGACGGATACTACAGGTGAAGAGCCAAAAGAAATATTTATTTCCAGTGTAACACAGGTAAAGCATTTTCTTTTACTATTAACTATATAGAATGATAGTTTAAAAAGAAGAGGATCTCCTCCATACTGTGTTGTGTAATTTATCTAGCAATTGATTCCGCACAAATCCAATAAATATGCACTGCTGCAGAGTGTACTGCTTCAGATTAAAGCCTGAATTCTCTTGCAGCCATTGTGATTGGATCAAATAATTTTGGGGTGGTGTTTTAACACCAGTGGAAAAGTTAGCACATTCCAAGCATCTACCTTGTTGATTCGATCATTATCCAGAAGTGAATATTCAATTATTTTAACTAGGTAAGGGAGGTAGTGTATATTTAACAGAATCCTGTTTTAGAATAGATTGCCACATGTGAAGATCCCTAGATCAGGGTTCACATATTTGTGATGATTTAGTGCACACACATTAAGTAGTCCAATACACATGCTCCAGTGCATCAAAACCAACAAAATTTGTACTTGCACCTTTTTGTCTTTTTTGTCAATTTTTGGACACAAAAGTATTTGTCTTTTAAAGGCTATATTTGCACTTTTTGCAAACTTGTGCTGGGTGGGGGGACACGAACGGTTACACCAATCGTTCCTGTTAACGAGCCCTTACTCTTTCTGTTTTTCACCTTCAGGGTGACCTTCTGGTATGCTGTGTTTGGACCCTACTGGTCTGGAGATTTAGATTAAGGGACATTGACATCTAATGCTCAAATTGGCCTTTTTTGAAGGGAGCTCTATTCACTCCAATCTCTACATTTGTTAGATATGTAAAGT
Organism: Ptychadena robeensis; assembly: GCA_036250615.1. Lineage (NCBI taxonomy): Eukaryota > Metazoa > Chordata > Amphibia > Anura > Ptychadenidae > Ptychadena > Ptychadena robeensis. The sequence continues at coordinate 135,391,934 of CM070032.1, read as the reverse complement.
TCTTCCCACCTGTGAACAATAACATTTGGAAGTCTATCTTTGACTTTGGTGCAATTTGTATCTCTGCCTGTGCTGCTTATTCTCTTTAAGATTAAAGTTAAGAGTGTTTTTTTCTTTTGTGTTTTGTTGGCCTTTAAGCAATTGTTTGATGTGTTGTCCAACCTTCATTTGGACTGCTTTGGTTGTTCAAACAATACAGAAAATATGATTTTTGTACTGACTGTAAAGTCCTTTTAACTTAGGTTTTTGTGCTTTAGGTTTTTTATGAGCAGGCTTTTGACTCTGGTAGTAAAATAAGGCAGGTTTTCTATGTTTTTTGCCATTGTCCAATCCTTCTGTAGGTAACTGTATACCTTGGAGGCTCAAAAAACCTTATGTGTTCCTCGGTGTATTTTAAGAAAAGGATTTTACAGCAAGTTCAGATATTTTTATAGCACTCCATTAAGCACAAGTGGTTCATATTTGTGAGTAATTATGTGCTAAAATGCTTTGCGGGGGAATTGGGATGCATGTTACAGTGTTCTTCTAAATGGAGTACTATTTAGAATGCAACATCTGATAAAATGCCTATTCTTGCAATATAAATAGGTATCACTTGCTATAGTAGTTACGAGATCTGTTTTTTTTTTCTGATCCACATCTTTTCCTGTTCCTTAAATTATGCTGTGAGTTTAGAATGATCTACAGCACTTTAAACCAGAGAACAACCATGGTTTAGGTCTTCATGACTAGACCTTGAAGAAAAAAAATGTATAAATCAGCATTAAATGGACATATGTCATAAAAAATATTATTGAACTGTACAATTTAATGAAAACCTTTCTTGTTGACAGACAAATCCCGGAATAGTCACATGTTTTGAGAACCGGCCTCACAACCTTGAATCCGGACAGTACGTGACGTTCCGTGAAGTGAATGGAATGGATACTTTAAATGGGTCAATCTATCAGGTTACAGGTAAAACATGTTCACTTTTTTATTTATTAAGTGATTCTTCTGCATTGTACTTCAAATTTGTCCCTGCCTTCTATTGTCCTGCCTTTCTGTTCGAACGTCCTGAGAGCAATGGCTTTGTATTCCAGAAGTTGAAATTTGATCCAATCCCTCCAGGGAAGCCGAAGGGCCACTGCTTTTTTTTTTTATTTATTTTATTTATTTTGCTTTTTTTTTTATGAACACACAAACGTGAAATATGACACAAAACTCATAGAGCAACAAGGAGGTCCCACAGCGCTGCATAGAGCTCCATTGGTAGACCATCATTGCCCGGGGTCCTAACCTGTCTAAAGGATTAACCGGCAGAGTGCAGCTCCTTTAACCCCAAAGGAAAGTTGGTGGCTGGTGAACCTGCAGGGTGAATAGAGTTAGTGATACCTGACAGGAATGTGACAGAAGGCATGATGACACTCATTCTCTACCCGAGAATTACCTCGCAATTACCCAAATCCAAGACCAGGGAGGACAAGGCTTCCCAATGTCACCTACCAATTACCCCTCATGAAAGATCAGGGTACAAAAGGCCACTGATTCTCTCAAGTACTAGGTTACTGCGTGGCAACCTCCAAATAGGACTCCCTTGGTGGTGCCCCACCGAAGAGGGTCCCAAAATTGCCACTTTCCAGGGTCTTATGGCCTGAAGGACAAAAAAAACGGCTGGCTATAAAAATTTCTCTGGTTGTGGCCAGAAGACCACCACATGACTCAGAAGCACACCGCAAATGTGCTTTTGTTTGTAGATGTTCTGCAGTTTTGTTAATTACAAAGCCTATGAACATGGATATCATCACCAAAATTGCTGAAGACTTAGAGAAGGGTTGTGGGAACATTATAAATAAAAAAGTATTGCTCTAGCAAAGAAAGTTTTAAAAAATGTTGACTTGCCTTTTAACCTTATTTATGCAGAAGCTACATATGCTAGAGCAACCTGTCTCTACATCTCCAGCAAATTTGGTGATGATAGCATATTCAGGGGCTTTAAAATCCACTTACAAAATGCAGCGATTTTTTTTTTATTTCTTGACCACTTACGAGTCCACTTACAAAATGAAGCCGAATTTCATTTGAGCACATTTTCTGTGCTAGAAATTCTACTTATATTCGAGTATGTGGTGTGTCTTAAGGTCTAATAAATATGGTACTAATAATGAATATGGTACTTAAATCTTTAAAGTTGCTGTTCATAATAAAATAGATGGAGTTTGCTGCAGGGTCATAATTGAAAAAATTGCCTGCTACATACTGATCAAACTATCAAACAATTATTCCAATGCTAAATGCTGCAAAATAATAATATAAATAAATAATATAAATGCTGCAAAATAAATATAGATGTTCTTTTACAGAAAATGTACTTGGATGTCTACTAATATTTCCCCTTACCCTTTTCAGTTACATCACCTTACTCCTTCAGCATTGGCGATACATCAGGCATGGAGCCATATCAGCATGGGGGTATAGTTGCACAGATTAAAATGCCAAAGTCTTTCTGCTTTGTAAGTCAAAACTTTTTAAAATGTATTTGACACATGGTTTTGTTAATTCTCTCTATCTGTGGGTTCTCTGGGTCTGTTCAGCAGAGTTAAGATATTTTTATTTATTTATTTATAGGAAAGATTGGAAAAGCAGTTGGTGGACCCAAAGTATCTTTATGCAGACTTTAGTAAGCCTGAGGTAAGAAGATTTAATACAGTTATAGCGAAACTTTTTCAGTCCGGGTGCCCAAACGTAAACACATAACCCACTTTTTATCTTAGAGTGCCAATATGGATATTCAACCTGAATATTGAGGTTATAGTTTAAACAATGGGAGACACAGATTTTTTGCCAGTATTGGACGGTTACCGCTAGCACATCAGTTACTGCCCAAAAATCCCAACACAGCCGCACCTCCATGTAAAATGGATATATAGGAATGAGGAGAAAGCAAGGAGCTTGAAAACTCCACAGTACTTGAGAGGAACTTGGGGCATCGTGCCATTGCTGTATATTTTATTAACGGCCAGTTTTGAGACCATGACTGGACTTTTGTCTGCTGTCATAGTTGAGTCAACTAGTCGTGATGATGTCATCATAGACACAGTTAAGGAACACAAGTGTTCATCAATAAACAACTTTTATTGATTTTATTAACATTCTCTGTGACATAAACAGTCAACAAGACAGTAAAACAAAACAAAAGTAGATTAATACCTTGAATTTCCTGGTAAATTATCAGTATGGCCCCAAGACAGCTCTGCTGTCTGTTTACATTTCACCAGCCTGAGTCCAGCTCTGGAATGGGATGTTACGGAAGCTGAACAAATCCAGTTTAGTTTAAAGCCTGCACATACTACTTTTTCAAAATTGCATTCAGCTACCTGCAGTGAAAAAAACATTTCATATATACAAGTAAAAAGGAGCTTGTGAATCAAACTTTGTAGGTGATATATAGCTGAAATGTAATTGCCTAGCAATTTTTTTTTCAAATGTTTGCTATTTTTGGGACCCCAAGAAGTTAATACAAGCCAAGAAGCTTCTTCTCTGTTTAACCTGTGGAATATATTTCATTTTGTCTTTTTATTTTGATATAGCAGTCTGCTTTATCTGTGAAAGTTTGTTTTCATGTACACTGTAGTCCTAAAACTGTACATCTGTCATTTCCTGATACAAAATATGTAATGTAATATATAATGTTAATGGATTATTTAAGGGAAGGGAAAGTAAAACCAATTGTTTAGAAGGCATAAACTGTGAATGTTTCCTTTTTTCCAAAATGTTTGGATATTGCAAACTATAACTTGTTGTATTGGCATGGATACACATTTTAAGTAAACATAAATATATCAATAATTCAGTGCTGTAGGGTTGCGCCAATGATTAACTTGCGTGAGATTATGAAAATTTCTTCTCATTTACTTTTCAGGCACCTCTGAACATTCACACAGCTATGTTGGCATTAGATCATTTCCAAGAGATGCACAATCATCTGCCTAACATAAGGTAATTCTGACATTGGTGTTAAAATTCTATTTTATCGTGTGGAGAAGGTGATCAGATTTTTTTTTTGTTTTTATATTTAATAAGTTATATAGTGCTGATAGATTACATACTTTACAAAGGTACTCATAGGCAGGGGTGCTAGTGAGCAAGGAGTTGGTGTCTTTACTCATCCCTTATGTAGGTTGGTCTCCCTCACTGTCCTCTGCTTCAGCTTCCTGCATGGTAGATTCTGCTGCAGATGGACCTCCCTGTTCCTGATTGAGCCTCTGATTAGCTGTCTCTAATGGGGGGAACAAAAAATAAATCCCCTTGCAATACCATGTTCAGCCACAAGATGCCCCCAGTAAACACTCGGCATCAGGAAAGATGGGGGGGGGGGGTGGGCAAAGGGGGACACTGCGTGCTTAAGATCTCTCACTGACAGCGATTCACTCGGGGATTTGGCTGTCCCTGATAGTTTCGCCTCCAAATACCTCCATTTTCTAAACACTTGCTGTTCATGTTTGCATCAAATAAAAATAGTTGGAAAGTGCCCTATTTTTTAAGCTTGGGTAATCTCCATAGGTCAGGGTCCCCCCTCCAAACCAGCATAAAAATAGCTGGTCTTAGGTTTTGTGGGTTACATGTTAAAAAAGGCAGCATAGTTAATTGCACAGCATTTGCCTAGTTCCTGTGGATCTGTACAGTTTGTTTTATCTGCAAGCTTTAGGGCCTTTTCATACTAGATGTGTTTCATTACCACAATGCAGCATGTTAGCAATAATGGATGGTAGACTGTTTCCATAGCAAACCTGTTCTACCAATGACACTTGTGTGTGTTTTGCTGAAGCCTTGTATTGGTAGAAGGGCTTCTTACCGATATAGTGGGAAGACCATCATGTCCCACATGGACACAAGGCTGCAGGCGATGTAAAAGGTAGCACATGGTACATGGGGCTAGCCTTTGGACATGTTTGTGGGTTAGACCATCTCCCAAGTTTTTTTTTTTTTTTGTTTTTTTTTTGCAGCAAGAAATTGATTGTAGAAAAAGATTACTTAACTTTCAGCAAGTGCATGTACATATTTCTTAACTGTATATTGTCTAAATACCACTGTGTTGTTATTTTTATTTTATCTTTTAATCTTTGTTCTAGATGCCTTCAAGATGCTGAAGAGATGCAGAAAATTGCAGCATCTGTAGCTGAATCTCTGCAGAGTAAAGTAGGTTGTGAATGTTTTTTAGTTCTCCTTTAAATTGTTCCAGACAAATGTAATTGGGATAAGCATTTTCCAAACATTTTACTGCAAAAAGACAGTATACACTTGGCATGTAAAAAAACACAGATCTAGTAATGGATAATCATAACTGTAAGGTGTCAATATGGATAATGATGAAAATAATGAACTATTTACTGTAGCACTAAGGGAATTTAAGGCTGTAATTTCTCTTTTATGTTTTGCTCATATGATTGTTTCCATAGCTTAAGATAAATATTACACTGCAGAAAAATGACTTTTGATATCACCTATAATGTTATGTATGCATTCTGTCTTTCAGCCTGCATTAGATGAGCAGTTGATTAAATGGTTGTCCTGGACATCTAGAGGTTTTTTGGGTCCCCTTGCAGCTGCTATGGGAGGAATTGCCAGTCAGGAAGCTTTGAAAGCAGTAACAGGAAAGTTTTCACCTTTGCAACAGTGGGTAAGTTTTCCAGCTTCTTGGTTTTGTTTAAGTTGCATTATTTATCTAACCCTTTTTAAGATGTATTTATTACTCCAATTTAGTTGAATGTAAGTGTTGAGGTTAAATAGCCAAACTCCAGGATCACAGGTTCATTACAAAACCTCTCTTGCAATAAGGTTTCATATTTTTTTGTATATCTATCTATAGTAAAACTTTTCCCTGCATTGCTTGAAAATTACTTTTCTTTGTGAATGGTGTCTGCAGCCTCTTCTAGCTGGTGCTCTCTTCTGTGATCACATCCTTTGATATCATCCCCCACAATGCAAGGTCAAAGCTTTGCCCTGTACATCATTATGTTAAGAACTAGATCACAGCACATCTGAAGACATGAATGCAGCCCATGTATAATTTAGGGGGGGGGGGGGGGGGGGGTGGTGGAGATTAACCTAACCCTTGACAGAAATAACAAAAACACAAATTTTAATGCACTTTATGCGTCCCACCAGGGGACATTATGTGCTAAACTTGGAGCACTCTGTACTTTGGTTAGCTAATATATTCTCCTTCCATATAAAGTTTACCATACCTGGTTCTTCTGTGTAAGTCTAAAAGTAGTGCATCTTGTACAAATCAAACCATCACTTAAATATTTGCTGAGGTTGTGCTGAGGCATACATAGACCACTAAGAATGTTATACATAAATCTAAAACGGCAAGATTATCTGCTTATGACCATGCAAGCTGTTAAGATCTGCTCATCTTGTCTAGCAATAGATTAACAGCTTGGGTTAACTTTTTTTTTATTGGACTGTAACTGGAGCTCTTTTGTTGGTATTGCTTGCCCCCAGTATTCCTGTATTTTATCTCCCTTTTTTTCTTGATTACTAGATCACAGTAAAATGATAAAACCTGTTTACACTCTATCCCTTTCTATAATATTAAACCAGGTCCTTGGGCCCCTTTTGACAGTAGCCGGGCTGCCATTACTGTATGGTACACAGGGTTGCAAAGGAAATCTGTTGTACTGTTCACAATTGCATGCATTTTATACCATGTCTCAATCTTTTACTGGCATAGGCGCTACCATTTACTGGGTGTGCCGATAAACAACCTAACTTGGCTAGTGTGAAAGTAAATGAAGTCTGTTTTGAATAAGGGTTTGTTCCCACTGGAGGGATTTGACATGGCATGATTTTAAATCGCGCGACAATCGTGGCTGACCGAGATCAGGTGCGACGCAATAAAAGAAACATGCATGTGTGCATTCATGTCTATGGGCGCGATCTGGGGTGAGCTGACCCTTGGCCGCTTGCCTATGTGGAGACTAGCCCATGCAAATAAATGGGTGTGACCACTTGCGATCGTTGTGCCGCCACAAATCGCTCATGTGGGAACAAGCCCTATTTGTATGCATACTCCCATACACTTCCTTTATGCTTTACTGATAGTAGTTGGTTAATTTTATATGCCTTGCATGGTGTTTTCTCAGCTATTTTTGGATGTCCTGGACATTGTTAAACCACTGGAGCAAATCTGCAGAGAAGAATTCCTGCCAAGGTATCATCATTTCTTTTAACTTTTTGTGTTTCAAATGCGGGTTAACTTTTTAATTCTAAGGTTCCACCTTACATAAATTATTCTGTGGGAAGGGTTAAACATTGTTATTGCTGTGCATAAGCATTTGTGAAATTATTTAAAATGAATGGAACAATGCTTGTCACAAAATCCACAATACTGCACGGCAAAAATGGGTTAAGAATTGGAACATCTTGTGCCTCCATATCACTGAGTATGCGGGCAGCAAATTCCTAGTTTTATAAACAATTGAAATACACATTGATAATTATATATGATATTTATTTATTACACATCTATGTGTGCATTTGCCTTTGCATTTTCGTACAAAGCATCCAAAATGCGTGCAGCAGGGCGTTATAAAAAAGGAATTCACTAAGGCTGCGTTTTAACAAACGCAACACATGCAGTGTGAATGGTAATGGAAAACCCAGTACTGTAAAAATGCATGTTTAAAAAAAAAAAAAAAAAAGATAAATAAAAATGCATGCGTTTACAAAAACGTGACGCGGTGCATATTGTGTGTAGGGGTCTTTATAAGTGACATATTTCTTTTTTTTTACCTTCCTTTTGAATTTTGGAAAAATTATCTCCGAAAAAGGAATCCTAAAGCCCCCCATACACGCTTAGATTTCCACCCGATTTTTCGGCCAATCAACCGCTGTGTGCTCTCATGGCCGTTGGTCGGGTGCCGACCTAAAGCTTAAAAGTCGGAAATCTAAGCCATTATAGACATGTCTGTAATTCTTAGATCGGTCTAGTACAAGTGTCCCCATCTAAAGTATGGGTATGTCTTCTCAGCTCTGTCGGGGGTGAGGACACAGCCTGTCTGCAGCTGCCTGCTTTCTCCCTCAGAAGCTGTGAGGGTTTCCCCTTACAGCTCCTCCCTCTCCCTTCTTGCTAGGCTGCCAGCTGACTGTGACCTTGCATACTGTTCTCACAGCCGGGTCCCTAGATTCTGTCTGCCGGGTCTCCCTAGCTGTCGGCAACCTGACAGTGGCCTAAGCAGCTAGGGGAACCAGACGGACTGCCCTGGCACACAAATGTCATCACGCACGGATGATTGGCAAAAACATTGGGTCACAATCTAAATGTGTATTAAGATCCCAGGCTAATTCATTACAAGATCATATTGATTTATTTTGTTTAGCTATAACAATGCACATAAACTGTTGTAGACAGGTGCTACACAAATCCCTACAGACTAGTACATAAATGAGATACATTTAACTGGGCTAGGAAAAGGAATTGTGAAAGTGTATCATTACAAATTGCTGCCTGAGGTATTGGGTTTGCTCGTTATATCCTCTTGAATTGTAGGTTATTGCTGAAATAGTAACAAAATTTGTGTTGTTTATGCAGGGGAGATCGATATGATGCTCTCAGAGCTTGCATTGGAGACTCTTTTTGCAAAAAGATTCACAACTTGAATGTTTTCCTGGTATGTACTTTTGCTTTCATGAAAATCAGAATATACTACTATAAATAAGTATCTACTGTTTAAATTTGTATTTAAATCCGTACTACGAATTCTAACCTTCTTGTCAAACAGACAAACCTTTGAATTCACATACAGGATTATATTTTAGAGAATGTGTGAATGTTACTATGCCCAAACATTCTCTGGTGGTAAATCTATGCCATTTTAAACACACCTCCAGGAAGTTGGGGGGTCCTGGCTGGCTGTAGTTATATTCTTATAAGCAAGACTGCGTGAACTGATGGAGAAGTCAGAAGGGCTGTTAGGATTGCCAGACAGCCACCGAATGCTACACTCTTCAGGTAGCTCTGGTTGCAAGGGGAGGGGTGGGGAGCGGGGTCACGTGCTGGGACAAAAGCATATCACAAGGTTGTACAGGTCCTAAAAACAAAGTATATATTTGCTGTTCTTTTGATCCATGAAGTACTGGGTTTAAGTTAGATTAAGTATCGGAGATCAACTTTCTGAATTGTACACAAGGCTTTTTACCTGTATAAAGTATTGTGTATCTCTCGGGTCATTTCAGATAAAGGCACATTGTTGAAACATATTTAAAGCTTTCCAAAGGCATTTGCAAGCTATCTCTTTTCATTTGCCATGTAAAGAGGAGGCATATATAATACCGAATATACAGTGGCTTGCAAAAGTGGAACTTTTCCACATTTTGTCACATTACAGCCACAAACTGGACTAAATTTTATTGGAATTCCACGTAGGGTGGATTTGATTTAAATCAAACCGATTTAAATCACGATTTAAATCACTAGTCTATAAGGCCCGATTTTAAATCAATAATTTTTGCTGGTATATCTTTAAAATGCGAGAAGGTGAAGATTTTTAGAACAACTTTTCATATTAGTTTTTTTTAACCCCAGTTTAGG
>CM070032.1:135356312-135380244 GCA_036250615.1 Ptychadena robeensis | reverse complement strand
AATTGATCGTTTCAAGTCGATTGAGCTAAAATCGGACCCGTGTATGGCCTGCTTAACTCTGCTCTCTATCTCCACTAAGGTCTTGTTTTTACTTGAGCTGGGTGCTAGCAATCTCCCGCGGGATTCAAACATGAAAGTGGAAACATAGCCTTAACCCTTTACTTTACTAGTTGTTGTCTTGTTACAATATTTATGTCCTTGAAACGTTGTGTATAAATGTGAGCTTCTAAAACCAGAATTGTATTAAGCCTGAAGAAGGGATCTGGGACATCCCAAAAGCTTGCTTCTCTTATGACTTCAGTAAGCCAATAAAGGGTCACATGTTAGAAGTACATAATTCTCTACTGACAGTCTAGTAAATGTGATGACAGTTGATGTAAGCAAAGGATTCCTAGAGTGTGAAAGGACAGGATCATTTGAGCTTCCTTCTCAGTCTTCATATGCAGTAAACTTATATGTGATGTAAGCTCTCATAAAGTCAAATTTACAGGCACCTTGTAGCTTTCTAGATATTGCGGATCTCCAAACTTCTTGATGGCTAGATTCGGTAACCATTGTTTCAGATGGAACCAAGAGTGTTGTCTACCTTGGTGATTTGAGATGTTATAATATAAATTGTATTGACTTGTTTATTTTTATAGATACAGATATATTTGTGGAAAGATATTTTTTTTCTCCCGATCTTTTATATAGACCAAAAAAAATTTATTTTAAAAACTTTTAATTTTTGTTTTTAGATCACGGTCACTGATCCCGACTTGATTGAAAAATCTAACTTGAACAGGCAGTTTCTCTTCCGACCTCACCATATTCAGGTATGTTTTATATAGCCTGTTCTGGTAAAACAATGTAAAGAAGAGTTGTAGTTTTGCTATGCTGCTCAAGTCAAGTTTTATGCTGAATAGACTTAAAACTAATTTAAATTTCAGACAAACTATAAATTTATGTCTCAATATTTATAGACAATGTATACATTTTAAACGGTTTTCTTCAACCCAAATGCTTTCATCGACTTTTATTTTTTTGTTTTAGGGAAGCTGTTCTTGTTGTCTTAAATAACACTTGTCCCAACATCAGCTGCAATAAAAAAAAATCCAAAGAGCTACATAGATCCATGTTTTCCCACCTGAAACTAAAAAAACCAACAACAAATTTTTATATAATAGGAACTAAACACAGCTAATGGAGATATCTACTATTGTCAAGTTGCACTGAAATGTTTGGGTTTTTTTTGGCTAGATTGTAGTATTTATTTAAAGCGGTTCTATACTCCAAAATAAAAAAAAACACATACATTAATTGACATAATGCTCACCTTTTAGCAGTATACATCTATGACAACTGCTACAGAATAAAAAAAAACAACGTACTTGCCTTCCTCACTCATTCCCAGGGAAATCATATTTATTACGGGCAGATAGAAGCAATTTCGCCCACACTTTCAGAATACTTCATTCTGACAATGGGGCTGTAATTCTATAAAACGGCTAGACGGAGCTTCGATTACATAACGTTAGATTCTGCGGATGTGAAGCTGCATTCCATGTCACACATGACTACGGACTTCTTCCTAGCTGTCCCTGCCATGATTGTTTTACAAGCTGCCGTGGCGGGTTCTTCACACAGTGGGAGGGAAGAGCTCGAGAATCGCTTTTTTTACATTTTGAGCAGTGACTAATTGTGCCTAATTATCATCAGCAGTGCTGCTGCTGATAGTGTAAAGTGCCCAGTGAGGTGGTAGGTCCGCTTTAAAGAGGAGCCCTATACATCCTGTTAAATACTAATTCAGAGTTGGGCTTTAAAGTTCATTGTTTTAAACCTACTTTCTGTGTATAGTATTTTAATGATGAAATCTATTTTTCCCACCTAGAAACCTAAAAGTTATACTGCTGCTGCTGTAACCATGAACATCAACCCTGAGTTAAAAATAGATCCGCGGTTGGATAAAGTGTGTCCTGCCACAGAGAATATCTATAGAGATGCGTTTTACCTCAGGCAAGATGTCATTGTGAATGCACTGGACAATGTGGAGGCAAGAAGATACGTAGACAGGTAGATATCTAATGATTTCCTATTTGAGAAGAACTAATTTTTTTTTCAGAAATATTGTGACAACCGTAGCTGTTTATTTGTGGAGTATTTCTTCCATTAAATTTACTGCATGGGGATTCGTCATTCCTGCTGAACTAGTGCTGCAGAAATATATATGTACAGTTTCTAATTTGGGATTGCCCCAGAAAGCTTAGATCCTGTAAAACGAATAGCCATGGTCTATCTTAGGCTGGCCATACACGGGTCAATGCCCATACAATCGATGAACCCTCAGCATGATGATGAACCCTTGCAGCATGATGATGCAACCACACTGAGCTTTCACTTCATAGTAGGACCGACATTTGTTTGCAGTATGGAAATTTACTGGGGGTATGAGCATTGAAAAATGTTGACATGTGTGTCACTTATGTACTTAAATGTATAAATATTGTGTAGATAATGTCATGGTTTCAGCATTGAAAATAGAAATCAGATTATCCATGATCCTTGAGGTTTAGGTGAGGTGTAACTGATCTTAATACAAGTTTACTTTATATCCTAAAATGAGTAACCGTGACTATTTAGGAATTCATTAAGGTATGTCCTCCTACATCTAGGCTTTACCTTTTATGCACCAGTTATGCATTCTTTATACTTCTCCTTACAGTCGGGCAGTGTCCAACATGTGTCCGCTTCTTGACTCAGGAACAATGGGGACGAAGGGACACACAGAAGTTGTTGTGCCTCGATTAACTGAATCCTACAACAGTTATGTAAGTAATTAAGGGCTGAATAGTAACTTAAGAATTTTTCATTCTTTTGCTATTTGAATATGATGATGTCCTCGAAAGGGTAATGCAGTTCTGACACTTTTTTTTCTAGAAAGTCTTGGTGCTCCTGAGTAAGGTTCCCCACACATGTAACGAGCCGCGACTGATTTTGGCACTAAACCGATGCCATCGCAAAATTGGCTGTGGATCGCAGGTACCCACATGCGGCGACAGATCCCTGCTGCCCCATGTTGGCATCCGCGCCTGATTTTGCAGTGTGGTCAGTGTGTTCAGAGAATAGCTAGTGTATAAACACCTTATTAAACACAAAGTTTAAGCCCTTCAACAAATACCTCCCTCCTGGCACTGGCCTTTTGGTTGAAAGAATATAGAGTGAATACTGCATGGTGCAGTCCTGCCTACTTTGCTGGAACATTCTGTATATTTACTTGATATTAGAATGACTGTGTTTCTGGGGGTTTTTTCCTAGTTTTCTCTCCAAAATGTTGGGTGTGTCTTATGGTCCGGTGTGTCTTGTACGGTGAATGGGCAAGATTAACAAGCAACACGCTTGAGGATACCTTGGGTTACCTACCTCAGGTTTTCTACTGTTAAGCTCAGTCAGTGAGCATCAGACATAAAGCTATCTTTTTCATTTTATAAATGAATGGATTGGAAATGCCTATCTACAGGTATGTTAAGAGGAGTTTGTCTAATTTCTTTTTTTGCTAATTAATTATCTCCACATTATGCTTTATCTTTTGAAAGTGTACTGTGTCTGTAATCCCTTAAAAAAAAGTGTTTAAAGGTGGCCATACACACAACTTTTGCTCAAACGATCTTGCTTCTGTATTCAAACCATTAGATGTTCCTTTGTATATGGCACACCCTATACAGCAGAAAAATCCCTGATCCCTGAAAAATACTTCCAGTTATTGCTGGTCTGAGCTCTGATGCCCACCTTACCTCTGCTGTGTGTAAAAATGACTGAAATTAGTGCACAGCTACTTCTAACAAGCCAGATATCTTGTTTACTGAGAAACCATCATCTTGTTCTTTTATTTATTTTCCAACTTAGCGGGATCCTCCAGATGAAGAAATTCCATTTTGCACTTTAAAGTCATTTCCAGCAAACATCGAGCACACAATTCAGTGGGCAAGAGACAAGGTATATTCTTTTTCTTAAAATACATTTTTGTGCTTGACTTAATTACTGTATGTTGTGTGTTGGTGCTGTACAATGTTTAGTAATTTTATGATTATTTATCAAAATACATTTTTTTAGGCTCTGGTTTTCTAAAGATAATTATTGTTGGTAACATTTGTCTATTTGTCCCAGGATGGGTTGTCCAGCCATGCTGCTCATGCTTTAGTGAGCTTGGTGCATTCTCAGTTTTTTTTTTTGGTAGGATGATGTTGGTTTTGATTCAAAAGAGTATAGTGTGTGGATAAGATGGTTTAATTTAATTTTATAGCAGCACATTTTTCATTCTAGAAATATCTTGCCACCAACTGGTATGCTGGTTCTCCTTATTGTCTTCCACATTCTTTTCGGAAGTTTTCTGTAAATATTGGTTTTCCAGTGTATAATTGCCAAAATACAATATCTTAATAAAAGAATGACCTTATGAGTGTACTGAACAGTTTCATAAGCGTAACATCATTTAATCTCCCTAGTGTTACGCCCAAAGCCAGTATGGGTGCAACCACCGACTCTCCGTGTGCCTGCAGCATTTCTACAGAGCTGCAGGCACACAGAGCCTTTCCGGCCATGTGTCTACAGCGTCATCAGAGTACTCCACCACGAACGGCTTTTCGTGCCATAGAAAATGCTGCGAAAAGCCCATAACACTAGGGAGGTTAATGCCAAGTAGTAGTTTTTATTCACAAATTATTTCAGGAAAGGGACATGCTCTTTCCACTGTTCAAAGCATTTAGAATATGTAGTTTGGTATTGGATGCCAGTTTCAGAGAGAGAGAGAGAGAGAAACAAAACAGTAATACAATTCAATACATTTTATTATCTTAACTGAATATTAAACAAGGGGTTAACAATGAAACAATAGAGAAAGAACAGTCGAATGTACGCAATACAGATGAAATACACTCGTGTAATTGTTTCAACAAAAAAATCAGGGAAATCAACTGAAAACAGCATAGAAAATTAAATAAGAAAGCCCCACATCGTCAACAAGATCTCACATTCCCATAGTTGCTAAACCTTATATGTGTTATATAATATTATGTTAAACAATCTTTTAGAACAGAACACCAGGGGCTAGAAGGAAGGGGGGTGGGGCAATTAAAGCATTTGGGGCTAGGGACACAGAAATACAAAAAGGGTTAGGGCAGAGAGGGGGGATCTTAGCCAGACAGCAGGATGAGAAATATAGAATTCAGAGCCATAGAGCCCATTTTATAATGCCAGTAGTGCCAAAGTTTTTACCCATGAGGACCATATTTCCTCCAAATTTGGTCATGGAGGGGGCAGTAGTGTTCCAGGTTTGGGTCCATTGGGCCTTGTCCAGTGAGGTTTGTCAACGTGACACATATCCGGGTTAGCTCCTAGAAGTTCCCCATACAAGAGGGAAACTGAATTATTTAAACCTTTAGGAAAAGGTAGAGGAAGTATTAGGTTGTACTCTTTGTGTGGAGAAGAAGTTAAATATCTGAATATTTTCAATGTATTTGTATAATTGTAGATCTAATCTGTGTGTGTGTGGTTTTTTTTTTCTAACCAGTTTGAGAGTTCATTTTCACATAAGCCTTCATTGTACAACAAATTCTGGCAGACCCACACATCTGTAGAGGATGTATTACAGGTATGTACAGAAAATGATGGTTTGGGGGGGGGGGGAATATGTACACTTATGTTATTGGGTTATGCCATAGCCAATTCTTAGCTTAGATTTACATTTACATGCAACTCTCCTGTGTTGAAATGAATAACCAAATGTGTGCACTTAACAGTGTTTATTGATGGATGTTTATATGTGGGTAGAGCACAGTTTGTTTACAGTCTGGTCAGCCCTGAACATTTTAAACTAATTGAATATTACAGTGGCTCTTTCACTTATATAGGCTCTGCATCATATCTGCTAGTTGCCCAGCACAGGCTGCACACTGATATTTATTTGCCACACTTATTAAGCCTTCTTTTCTTTTTTCAGAGAATACAAATCGGTGAAAGTTTAGAGGGCTGTTTCCATGTTGTGAAGCTACTGAGCAGGAAGCCTAGATGTTGGTCTAAGTGTGTAGAACTTGCAAGGCTTAAGTTTGAAAAATATTTTAATCACAAGGTTAGTGACCAAATATAGATGGCTTACATTTAGTCATGAATTTATTTATTCATTAAATAACACAATTATAATTTAGTGTATGTGTACAATATTTCATACGAGCTTTACAGTAACCTGTTTAGAAAAATATACTGTGTGTCCTAATAGAAGTCCTAAAGCATGAATCTACTTATGTCCACTACTCTAGGACACTGCAGTTGATGGCAGGTTGCTGTCAGTTTAGTGACCAATGACGAATTCTGCAGTTCTTAGTATTCTTGGAAATGAAAGTATCTGTTTTTATATAGCTTGTGTCAATATTATAACCTTTACATATCTTTGATCAAGGCTTTCACTATATTTTGTATCCTAGGCTCAGCAACTACTGCATTCATTTCCTCTTGATACACGGTTAAAGGATGGAAGTAAGTAGTGGAAAGGGAATTGGCAACACTGGGCGACCATTGGCAACTGACACAGTTTTCTTTTTATATAGTGGGGAGAATATGTAGTTAATGTTGATCAATCACAGAAGCTGTAGATGCTACGAAGATGACTGTTATGTTTTTAGAGCATTATTCTACTTCTTCCCTTTTTTAAATACTACTTTTGCATTTACGGATATGGATTGGGGATTTGATGGATTTCCAGAAGTGTGGATTTAGCCATAGATCTACATGTATGCATTTGTCATTCCACCGGAATAAAGTATAGTTTACATATTACATTGTACCTTATTGTGGTAATGATTTTGAATATCTTTTCATTTTAAGGTCTATTTTGGCAGTCTCCGAAACGACCCCCAACTCCAGTTAAATTTGATATAACAGATCCATTGTAAGTACAAAGTTTCATCTTTTAATGGTATCTTTTTATGGGAATAAGTATTATAATCACAGCGTTCAGTAATGTATGTATTTTGACTATGCATGTATCTTTTATTTCCAGACATGTCAGCTTCATAATTAGTGCTGCTAAACTTTATTCAGAAGTGCATGAAATCCAGTATACTACAAAGGTAAATAGAATGCAACTCTGCACCCCATATACGCTCCCATTCATATAGCATCTGTCTCACATAGTAGTCTTTGTATTCTCTGATTTATCCTAAACCAGAAACTGGTCTTGGGTCTGTCATGAGTAAAAGGTTGTGACTGTAGAAAAATCTAGAAAAAAAATTAAAGTAGGATGGAAGTTTTACTGAAAAATTTGTAGACCCACATCTGCTTCTTCTTTACTATTCTTCTCACCTTTACTTCCTAACATCTTCAATAAATAACTCAGCAGTCCTTAAACACCTACACGTTACACCTGAAGCCAGTACAGGCGCAGTTTGATCTTGGCTGTGCCGGGCAGTGGAGGTTAAAATGAAAACATTGGATCCTGGATTATTTTTTTCTGCTTAGCAGGTTGTAATTTTGTTCTTGTTTGCATTCTGAGTTTACTTCCAGCTTACATTTGACAGCAGCATTGATTATTAACCTCCTGAGCGTTTCGCCGAGGTCCAGATTTCTGTACCAAAAGCGTTAAGCTGTTTATCATTGAAAAAAAAATGTTGTAGGCCTGTAACTGACCAAAAACACGGGTCTAGTAGACATCCTGAATATATAAAGTTTTAAACGCTTAAATATTTTTTAAAAATCACATTTAATCATCAAATAAAATATAAAACGCAAAAATCTGCTTAAACTAGAATTTTGTTTTTTAAATCAAACAATACTGACAGGTGGTCTGATACACCGCGCAGGGAACAATGTTGCACGCTGGCACATTTGACAGTGGATTACCTGCAGCTTGCCCGTGGTTTAGGGCTTGCTCCTGCCGCATTGGTGAGAGCGCACCCTATTGATTTAGCTGAGCCAAAATGCAGAAAAACTGCGCCCATACTGCATTCATACATGAAGTACGGGCGCTATTTTTCCGCGTCTTGGCACACCTCCATTGATCTCCGCTGATTTGAGGTGTCTCTGGCGGCAATGTGCAGTGCTGCAATGAAGACGCGGCATCCCGCAGCTTCATATCATCACCGCGGACGTGCCACTCAAATAGCGCAGAGTGGACACTGTGCCATTCATTCGAATGGTAAGTGTCCTCTCTGCGTCTTTTTCCCTGCTGGGGACGTACATCCACCGCGGGGAAAAACACGCAGTTTATGCAAGCCCTTACAAAGTATTTACCTCTTATGCATTTTCCTTTATTTTGAACTTGATTGCATGCAGAAAAACCAATCCAATCCAACATGAAAGAAAACTCATAATAAGCAAATACATGTTTTTTTATTTTTTAGTTGCTTGCTCATTTTGAATTGAATTGGAGGCAAACAAATCGCTCCAATCAATGTCAGAATGGAAGATAAACCATAAGGAGCAAAAAATTTTTTTTCACATTTTGAACTTCCCGCCCCTCCCTCTCCCGATGACGTCATCGCGTACCCGCTGGCGCAATCCTGATCATAGGCATCTGAAGTTCAGACAGTGGGGGACACGAGGAGAGAAGCAGTATGCCTCTGGGCTGCCTGCAAGCCATCTGGCTGCAGGTTTTAGCATCTGGGGGAGATGTGCAATACTTTAGTTTTCACAAACAAAGCAAAGATATAAAAAAAGCCAACAGGCATTCATCAAAGATGAAGGTACCCTACTAAGATGAAGGTGCTTAATGAAGAGGGCTGTTGGATATGCAAAGTTAGAGTGGAAAGTTAGAGTGATTAAATGGCCTCTAGTGATTGATGGCACTAGTTTTTTTTCCAAGTTTGCCAAAGTCCAGAAATCTCTGCCATGTTTACATCACAAATCAACTGTCATAGGACATTCTATAGCAATAAACTCTATAAGGATGTCTGTGCTAATTTATGAGGACCTGCTGTTCCCTCCAGCCTTATAGCGGTGGCCATGTTTATTAATCCCCAGATGCCAGCTATATGGGAGCTAATTAATTGCAGTATCATGAGTTGCCATTATATTGCACATTATGGTTTTCAATGCTAAACAGTGTCTCTGTAGGATTGTGTACAGAGCATGATTACGTTTGTATACAGTATGTCATTTCCAACACTCACTGGGCACAGAGAAACCTCCTCAGATGAGCAATGAGGGACAGTCTATATTTACTCATTACAGTTAAGGGTGGAGATTGTCTGCATATAAGTCAATTTTACTAAGAGATGATTGCTTTTTGACCCTTTTATTACTTTTATATATTTAATAAGGGAAGATTTAACCCCATAACTTAAAGCGGACCTACCACCAAGAATCTATGTTTTCATGAATGGCACTAGAAGTGCCCAATAATAGGGAGGAATTTGCAGTGAAATAAACAACACTGTATTTACCTGTAATGACCAATTTTAAGAAGATAATCCGGCAAGCTCTCCTAACCCCTTGCCTGGTTCATTGTAGGCAGAAAATAGGCAGTCACGTTCACATGAAGCAGTGATCTGCTTTGAAAAATTTCCAAGGTTAGAGATTCACTGAATAGCCCCCAGTGGCCTGGCCACCCGCGCATATTGCACCACCAGTTTTAGTGTTGCTCAGCGACCAGGAAGTGAGGGGAGGCTGTGTGTAATTTGTTAAAATGATCATTACAGGTAAGTTTTTGAGTGTTTTTTTTGACTGCTTCTCCCATTTGGCACTTCTAGTGCCATTCATAAAAAACATAGATTTCTAGTGGGTAGGTCACTTTAACCATATGAGCGTTTGCCACTGGCACGGTTTTTTTATAACCGTTTGCCACGGGCAATCGCGGCGGAGCACAATGTGCTCCGCCCGAGCCTGCTCAGCTGAGGGATGTAAACAAAAAGTTTCAGGCGTGCTGGAGACGCCGGACTTCTGCTGAGTAAAGCGAGCCCCTTCCAGTTTGACGGGAGGTTATGGCGACGCCTTACCCCGCCCCTTCGCGTCACCGGTGACGCAGATCGGGGGCGGACCCGGAAGCTCCGGACCGCGTCAGAAGCCGGCGGAGACCTCGGGCGTTCCTCCGGCTAAATCGGGCGGAGTTTATGATGATGAAACTCAGCCCGAGTTAATTCGGGAGAAACGCTAGAAGGTTAAGTAAGATTGCAAACATCCCTGGTCGAAAAACTGAAAACGAAAGTTGACACCCCTGGTGACTGCAGGGAAACTCCCGGTCATCTTTTATCAATGGGGACTTTAGGGCAAGATAGTATAGAATAGCAAAGTATATTGATTGTGGCCAAAAAGAGAATATTTTAGTCCATATGTTCTCAATCTTAAGTAAGAATATGGACTAAAATATTATCTTTGTTCCACAATCTATAGACCTATATGCCTAAGAAAAGTCCCATTAATAAAAGGTGACTGGGGGTTCCTAACAGTCCACCAGGTGCAATTTTTGGTTCTACCTTTTCTAGATTGTTTATCTCATTCGTTTCCGTACCATTGCTTACTTACCATGGGACAGAGTCCAAAAAAAAAAAGTTACCGTTTCCGCAAGTACGTATCATTAAACTCCCTACAAGTAATCAAAATTGGACGTTACTGTTAATGATTTTCCAGTACATTGCTGCTTTTTTAGATTTTAATTAGTTTCTGTTGTGTGCATGTGCTTAGAAAAACAACAATTAAGGGGAATTCGAAGCACTTTGCTCACGATAACAATTAAGAAAGTCTACAATTGGGGCACCTTGGCATGGGTTAGGAGCAAGTTTGACAAGCCGGTGCTATGTTCACACAATATCTATAACGGAAATCTATTTCAAAATACAAATGGCCTAGCCAGGAATATATGGATGCCATAAAAGGTTCGTTTAATTTCAATGTGTCTTTTGTAGTGAATCTTGTTCTATGTTTTCGTTTAGTTCTTGGCTTTGCTTTATTTTATATTGTTCATTCCTTTGCAAGTTTGGATTAACTTGGTTTCCATTCTGGTTATGTTAAGATAGCAGGCCTATAGCGAAAAAAAAAAGCTTTCTATTTAGAAAACGCACTCCCTTAAACAGTATAATGCCCGGGTATAAGACGGGCTTTTCAGTAATTTAAAATCCTCCCCAAAGTCGGGAAGGATTCGTCTTATACGCCGGGTGATGCAGGCTGGGGGGTGAGGGGGGACCATCTCTGGAAGCCGTTTAACTGTCTGTACGAATTCCGTGCTGCTGAACTGCCACGCTGACTAATGATACACTGTCTCAGAGAGAGGCACGGGGAAGAACAGGGCCAGTGTGCCATGGACTTACATGAGGCAGGCAATGATTAGGAGAACAAGGTGTAGCTGTTTTTACCCTTTTTACATCATAGCAGAAAACCCTTTGTCGTAGTATTAATGATGAAAACTTTCAGGAGTCAGTAATTCTCACATACTACTTACACCCCGGGTAGTCTTAACGGCGAGATATAACAAACTCATATTTTAACGTAAAAGTTGGGGGGTCGTCTTCTCGTCTACGCCCAGTCGTCCTTATACGCCGGCATTATCCGGTAAATCAGAACTTGTTTCCTGTTTCTTTTTTGTATTAGGATTTGTAAAATGATGTCATCCAGGAAATTAAAGGAATGACATATTAAAGAATTCCTCCTTGAGCAAAAAACGGAGCAGCTCCGCATTGTCTATGGATCCCACCTAGTATTACCACCTTTCCTCCGTGGTGGTCCTCTTCTCCTGTCCTCGTAACTTATTTCTCACTGGGCTTTTCTCGCCCCTCTCATCTTGCATAGCCCTATGCCCGCGATTGGAACCTTTGTGCGAGGGATCTCCAACCCTCTCTCTTTCCTAATACCTTCACCGCCCCGGCGACTCCCTCCATCCCTTCGGATCATCTTCTACCTTCCCTCGGTACCCACACTTTCGTCGTTTTTCAAGCCGTTGTGCACCGGTCGTGATTCTGCACTCCTATAGTCCCCCCCCCGTTTACTCAATGAGCCTTTGTTCACGGTCTTCGCCCCTCGATTGAATCTTCCCCGCCACCACCACACCACGCACCTTCCCAACATCGTATCACCCCTGACGCACTGACTTGATTTTCCCCACTACACCTCGCTCACTTTTGCCGCCCCTTTTTGTTGAGACCTTCCGACTTTTCTCTGCTGTCCTTCCCAACCTCTCCATTTGTCTTTTAGTCCTATATCTTGGCAACTTCTGCTGTTATCTCTCCTCCCTCTTCACAGATATCTCTCTATTCTCCACGCAGCCTCCCGGGACCTTTGTCATCCTTAGACCATCGCCTCTTTAGCGGGCGAATACTTCCCACCCTCTCTCTTCATATACCCCTTCCAATGCACATTAACCCGGTATGTATGGTTATTTGTTCCTTCAGGGTCGTATTTCCACAACTATACATGCTGTTATTTTGGTATTGGCAAATGCACCCCATATGCATTTTGGAACGCACTGACACATGGTGCACTGTTCAATAACTGCACATTGTCGCATATGTGGTAATGCACAAACACATGATGCATGTTTTGCTGGCGCCACTGCATAAAGAGTGCATTGTAGTCGTGATAGCGAGAAGATAACAGAAAAGGGATGTTGTTTAATAATAACCTTTATAAATCATTGAAAATGGTTGCTGCAAACACAAGCAGTCTAAGGCTTCAGTGCAGTGACCAGAAGAGATGGAGCAGCAGTACATTACACATGACGACATGTGATCAGAGGTCAGAGAACCCATGTTTGTCCCACTAGACCTTTTTGGCTTTTAATATCTAGATCGTGTTCGATTTTCATAGTGCAGTGTCTGTGTGAATGCGCATTTTTGTGGGGACACATCACCTGTTTTAGAAATTTCAAACAGTAACTGTAAAGTTTATCTATTTGGGCATGTCATATGTGGTTATATTTAATTAACAATTGCCTTCATTTAAAAAAAAACTTATATGTCAGACCTTTGCCTGTGACAAACTGCAAATCAAAGGTCATCATAAGTGGCTTAATTTACATCATTCGGCTTTTATCATCACTTTCTTGTCTGATCTCTTTTTTTAAAATTTTGGTTTTGTTGGTTCGTTATTTTTTTTCTAGGGATGTTTTGTTGTCCCAAGGATGTGTTACCATTACGTCTTTCATGTGTCTTGATTAGACTGAAGCATCGGCTTATACATCCGAATTTAGGGTATACCTCATTGTATCTGATCGTTATTCCTTTAGATCAGGGGCTCTTGTCAAACTTAATCAGAGACAGGGGCCAAAATCTAAAAATCCAGTCTAACATCGCAGGGCCGAAATCGCTTGGGACAGAATGGTTTTACTGATACAGTCATTATAACAAATGACAATGTGTAAACCAGGAAAATGTGATTTTAACTGTCAACCACATTCTGGTTAACATTGTCAGTTTTAAAAATGAATGGAACACATCTTTTCCTTAATAGTGCTGTTAACAACCAACTCACATGCTCTCGCAATCAAGCAAAACAGTAATATTCACCGTCAACTTTTCTTTCACTGGACATTTTGGGATCAATTATTGGCAACATGGAGTGCACTGTAGCGCCAAAGACTGCGGCGCTCAATTTTGGGGGCTGATTGCAGAGAATGTCCAATTGGAAGGGCCTGGGGCAATATGGGAGGAGTCAGGAAACTAACCGTATTGACTCACTTCCGCTCTGAAGTCACTTCCTGTCCAGGACATCTTGTCTCCCCTTTGTTTCCACGTTATGTGGTCCGGACTCGGCCCGATCCCCAAGGCCTCGATTTGGTGACCCTCAACACTAGGCACGACCACTGTGTTGAAAAACGTGGAGCGCAGCAGGTGGTACGTGCCTCTCAGTGTATGAACCCGATCCCCGGTTGCGTGCCTCCTTGATGCTGGTTCCAGAGGCGCCACCTCTCGCCGGAAGGTTCGCAGCGAAGGTACAGCCTAGGACAACCGAGACAGCGGGGCCTCGATTTTGGCGCTCTCGCCAGGAAAGAAAGTTCGCAGCACGGGAGCTCTGGGGGTGGTTATAGTGGAGCTATTTTACTTGTATATCCCCTGGGATGCTTGGGGGGTCCCTTTTTGTAGTACAAGTCAACACTAGGATTAGAGGGGATTAGTGGACGTGATCGAGCTGGAGCTCTGAAAGAGGACCACGGTCCTGTCGCAGGTTATGCGGGCCAGCGACGACAGCCACCGAGCAGTGCAGTCCGATGACAGCGCGGGGGCCACATGTGCAAAGGCTGCGCGGCCGGATTTGGACCCGCGGGCCTTGTGTTTGACAATGTCATGCATTTAGCATACTACAACACAATTATGTAGTATAGGGTCATCTCCTATAGACGATTGAACACAGGTATGACTGTGAGATGTAAAGGTTCTATGGCGGACCCTTAGGGGGACATCCTGGAAAGCCCTCTAAAGGGACAGACAAGAGCAATGAGCGCAACTCACCCAGTAGGCTTTTCGTGCTTATGCCCGATAACGATTTACAAAGACCCCACATCAGCGTACTGCAACGTTTATAGTGAGATTCCGGAGTGTGTGGGGTGGCAGGCTGGGGGAGTCGGTTGGGAAGGCGATTTTTCTATGCGCTGGCTTGGGTGGTTGTACACATGAATGGTACACTTTTTTGATGATTTGCACCCAAAAGTGTAAAATGTTTTAAAGAAAGAAAAGAAAGAGGTAAGAAGAGGGGATAGAAACACCTATACATTTGTCTAGTCTTAGCTTCCTGTTACGTCCGGTAGTGTGGTTTTGTACATATTTTAGAGCTGCAACTAGATTCCAATAATATTTCAACTTCACAAATTCAAACTCGCTCCTAGTGTATCAAATAGCATAGCTTGAGTTAACCTTATGGCATATGGGCGGTGGCTGCAGTAGACTACTGATATTACTAGTTTGAAAACATTTAGGTCATATATTCTGGTCAGGTTGCCTGGGCGACATTTTTACTGAGCGAGTGATTGGCAAATTCGTATGTTTCTTTTTTGTTATTGCCAGACACAAAAGTTTGCATTCTCTTTTTTATACCTCCATAATTTTTTTCCATCTGTAGGTTGTTGAAAATACGATGAAACTGCTAAAAAACAAAAAAAGCCTGACCAGAGATTACAAATTAGCAGTTTGAAGATGAACAAGGATTGCAGTTGTAACAGCTTGAGAAGGATGTCTTGCGGAAAGCCGTCCGCTGCTTTGAAAGGTACATTATTTATTTTAGATTCTTTGAGGTGAAGGGAAAAAAGAAATGACAATCACTGCCAAGGAAATGCGACAGTACATTCAGGACAGTAAAAAAAAAAAAGTTGAGCCAGTGTATGGCCCTACCTTAAACGGCTTTCCATCTCGTGGAGAACGATAGGTGCTGACGGTAACATATATCCACACGCAACTTAAAAGGGGACTATACCATAAGTTGTGTTGTAGCCAGACAGCAGCAGGTGAAAGCTGCCAATAGGGCAACTACGAGGACCTTCCCCCATACCTGCTGAATGGCACCAAAGGACAAGACAGGGCTGTCCCATGTTCTCCAATCCTCGTTTGCCCTGGCCATTGAGCCCATTGGACAGCACATATAAGAAATTCGGTTGGGACATACGGGATTGGAGGATCTAAGGGGGACAAGACACAGCCAGATACAGAACCCCACAACCAGACAGCCCCACACCTACAGGAATATTACAAGCAGGCACCAGCACCCAAATCAGTCCACCCCCCCCCCCAGAACCATAAACTAATCTCGTTCGCAGACGATGTTCTTATTAACGATTAACTCAAGCAAGGTTGTGTCTTGTTACCTAAATCTACTAAAAAGTTACTAAAGGAATACGGTTCGCCCTAGTCAGGTAATAAAAAATAACAACCACAACATAAACCAAAGCTTGAGATCTCAGCAACATGGAGGAGGGGGAGGAAATGGAGGGAAATAGAACTTTTAAAAACAAAATATACATGGAATTGGAAAACAAGAAGGACTAAAAAATACCTTGGCAACCGTGTGGATTACGCCAAGATATGAACACGCACTATATGAAAACATACACTACGTTCCCTCTCTTTCGTGAGCATTGAGAACAGTACTTAGAGGTTGGAAACCACATGCAGTGGTCCAATTGTTTGGGGGGGGGAACAACTTGGTAGGATGGAGGCAGTTGTTGTGAAAAATGCTAGTAATTGCCCAAAATTGATCATATCTATTTAAAACACATTGCCAGGTAAACATTCCCCAGAGTCAGAAATTTAAAAAGATACAACAAAATTAATGGAGCAGTAACATTATGGTCCTACAAAAACCACCGTGTTATCAACAAAAATGACTGTGTACAGTGAAGGAGAGAGGGAGGAATGGAATCTAACCGGATATAGAAAAGAAAAATGACTATGCGGCCATCCACAAATCAGACCAATAGAAATATGGTGCGATGAGAGCGGATTCACCCATTAAATGGGTTTTGCAAATAGAAAAGCGAATGGACTGGGATATAAGAAATATGGGGACATGGATTTGGGTCCGAGGCCAAAAGCCCAGAATTGTATTTTTTTATACCAGTAAACTAACAGGGCCATATGGAGCATCATAATAAAGGACCTGGGATTACAACCACACAAAAAATATGGGCTGATAGAGGAGGCAATCAGCCAATTAGAGTGGCTTATAGGAAATAGAAATATCCCCAATAATATGGGCACAGAGAGGAGAGGAGAAGGGAAATATGGGAATCACGAAGGAGGATATATCAGATGGGTGATCTAATATCGGACAAAAGACAACCTATTTAACATTCCAAGAGCGTATAAAGAGAGGGTAGATATGCCCGAGGGGGAAATACCTAGCGTACCCTCACAGATCTGTCACTATCTACAGGGAGGAAACCCAAACCCTCTGACCAATCCAGCAAGACTTACAACCTTTGCAAAAACTTTGTAGAAGAAAGAAACTCACAGATTAAGAGGAGAGCATCATCCAGCCATTATCGGGCCCTGGAAGCGGGGTGCGGAGGGAATGGAGGTTTGCCATACATGGAATAAATGGCGAAAAATTGTAGGAAGAAGACTTACTACACGAGGGAAGAAAGAACTGGGCGAAACGGATTTGGAACAAACATGCGAAGAGCGCTCGATACTAAGCACATTAGTGACAAGGAAAAACCGATAGTAAATAGTTGTTTAATTGGTATGTATACCCACCGAGAGACTCGACTACTATACAGAATACCACACCAGGCTTACGATCAGATGCTGGATGATGTGCCCAAAAGACATATAAGGGCACAATAGAACATATCTTTTGGGACATGCCACTAAAATAGGACGTAATATGGGAACAAAACAAGCGGAAGATAATGGAAAAAGTGACACAGATAGGGAAAATTAGATATGGATTATAGAAACCGTTTGTATTGGAATGCCAAATCAAGAGTTTTTAAAGTAAAAGTGTGAAATGAGATTCATTACAACATGTGTTAACAGCGGTTGTCTTTTGCAGTATGCTAATTGCATACCGAAATGGAAAGAAAAAACACCCGCCCAAATATAAAGGAAGGTGATGAATAAAGGTAAGAGAAGGTGAGGACGATGGAATACCGTAACACGCTAGGATACCGATGAGAAAGTCCAATAAATTCTATGAAAATATGGGAAAACCCTTGGGATATATATGACTGGAAAGGAGAAGGAGGACGGCAGAAGATAAGATGAGAGAAGGAAATAGAACAATAGAGAACATTGTAATTGGTTGCGTCGTGCAATGTAAGTTATAATGTATGGATGACGTAATGAAAATGTAAAGATGAAATGGATAGATAGAAAGGAAATGTATGAAAGAATGTAATGTTTATTTACTTAAAAAAAATAATAAAAGAGAATTTGTCAAAAAAAAGCTTTCCATCTCAGCAGAGGCATCTTTCTTATAGCAACTGAATACTTACAGCTTTTAGTTACAAATCTGTTCAAAGATGAAATGGTCAGATGTATGACCAGAGATTCTATTACAATCTGTAAAATATAACGAAATATGTGTGTGGTTTTAAAACAGTGTTGTTTTTTTACTTCACACATTGCATATGGATCATTTAAAAGTATACACGGAGTATGAAATCTACAGAAAAGATTACAAACCAAAAAAAGCTAAATTTTCAATTGTATGCCGCTCCAGTAGTATCAAATCTGCTTTACAGGATGTGCTGCAATTCTTAAGAGCATGTTATTATGAATCACAGATCTACCAGAAGTTGTCAGCATTGAGGATCAAATCAAGAGCCATGATCTCAGGTTGGAAAGTTTAAGACCGAAGTATATTGCCTATTTAGGCATTTCAATCAATTCTGTATCAAATGGCATCTAGAAGTATGCACTAGGGCATTAAAGACTTAAGGTTGGGGAAGTAAAGTCATCAGTCACCAAAGTCATAGTCGAGTCGACTAGTTGGTATGATGTCATCACAAACACAGTTAAAGCAGACCTACCACCAGAATTCTATTATTTTCATGAATGGTATGCCGATAATGGGGAGGGTTGCAATAATAATAAAAAAAAAAACGTGCCTGTAATGAAGAATTCAGGAAGATAATCCCGCAGCTCTCCCTCACTTCCGGGTTCTTATCTCTAGCCAGAAAACAAAACGCTCTTGTGAGATCGTGATTTACGTAATTATATTGATGAAAATTCCCATAGAAGATTATTGAACTGGTAGTGCAATATCGTGGGGTTCAATGATCGTCTGTGGGAATTTAAATCACAAGTTTCCCCAGAAAACAAAGCGCTCTCGTGACAACTTGCCTTGCAGAGACTAGAACCCGGAAGTAAAGGGGGGGGGGGGCTGCAGGATTATCTTCTTGAATTGCTCATTACAGGTAAGTTGTTTTTTGTTTTTTTGCAATCCTCCCTATTATCGGCACTTCTAGTGCCGTTCGTGAGAATATAGATTTCTGGTGGTAGATCTGCTTTAAGGAGCATAATAGTGGAAGAGAGAATGAGGCAAGGGATGGCGCAGCAAGAGATAAAGAATGACAAAGGGACACCAACAGTCTACATCAGGTCCCATCCGACCATCAAGGATAGAACACCATCAAATGTCCTTCTAAAGCTGCAGACCAGGGCTCAAACCCAGGGAGGGTTACCCCATTCAGGATAGAGCTAGGAAATCTGTAACCAGACAGACAGTGAGGTCTCTGGTCACCCAGCCTACCCAGTGTAACGTTGGGCTTTTACATGTAATTTTCTCTTTCTGATAGATGACCTCCACATGAAGCTTTTATCATTTGAAAAAGATGATGACCGCAATGAACACATTAACTTCATCACAGCAGCTTCCAATTTGAGAGCAAAAATGTATAACATTGAGCCAGCTGACAGACTGAAGACCAAGCGTATTGCCGGGAAGATAATTCCAGCTATTGCTACAGCCACAGCTGCTGTCTCGGGCCTGGTTAGTGGTACTATAATGGCATTTACTTTACATAATGTCATGGATTTAAAGCTATGTAAAGATTGTGTATACTCTTGAGAACATACGCAAGAACAACTGGCTTCCCTGTTGTATGTCACTGCCACCGTGAAGGAGGAGAAAATCTAAATTGAAACCTTTTGGCCATATGTCTTTTTTTTATTTATGAAAAAAACGGCACACAGTACACATCTTGTGCGTTATCAAATGCTCTGTGCAAAGATGTGTGTAGAAGGCCCCCTTGTGCATAACATATATAGCGTGAAAAATCCCTAAAATCCCATAATATGTTTATTTTTTAGAAAGAGGCTATAAATCATAACATTATCGCAAAATATAAATCTGGTATGATTACGATGTTTTTTGCTCAGTAAGAGGCACCCCACCATAAGAGGCACCTAGGCCCTTAGGAGCAAAACCAAAAAAAGTTACATATTTAATTACATTACTATTTCAACAATAATGTACCCTTCATGGGAACACTAGATCAGGTTATGATGCATTTTACTATATATTATACCTACAAGCCCAATCATTTGAAAAAACAACCATTAAGTTGTGAGAAATATAGTTGAGAATATCGAGACTTGATGTTCTCCAGCACAGATGGTTGGGAGGACAGTAGAACATGCTTAGGGAATGCTAGGTCTTCTAGTTCCCCAGTACTAATAGTATCTTGAGGACCGTGCACTCTGGCAGACATAACTAAAACCCTCAAGCCGCTGCCCCACCACCACCCCACATGCTGACACATACATACAAACACACAAAATGGCACACTGGCACATACAGTCTAGTAGTAATCTACCATTCTGTCTTCCACTCTGACTCGCATTTTTAAATATCCTTGACTCCCCCTGTAGTTTAAGCTGTTTAGATTGTTGGGAAGAGTCGCTGTACTAATGTAAAAGAATATTATTTTGACAAGTTGGAAATGCTCAGCTGGACAAATATAAATACCTTCTTTATAGCAAATACATAGTTATTATGACCATTAGTAATGAAATAGAACATTTTAGAGTGTCCTAATAAATTGTAATTTTAATAAATGTAATCATTCTTTTAATGATTTTATGCTATAATGGTTCGAGGTTACATGTTTCATCAGATCTGCACTTTTTCTTTAGTCATAATGCTTTTGTTTTTATTTTAACAAGACTCATTGGCTGGACATCTGAGCCAAGGCTTGTGTGCAGTATGGTCAATCCTCCTAAAGATGAATGAAAGACTTTCTGGACTTCATGTCCTCCAATTACCAAATTCCCTGTTTTCCTTTGTAAGGCTGCCAGCTGGTCTTCTTTTACAAGTTTTACTTGGTGCACATAACAGCCTTTCCTGATACCAGCATTTGTAGTTTTTCAGATGGCTCTTTAGGCTGTTTCCTAAGTTTTCAGTTGGGCTTATTATTGTTTTTGTTTAATGTTGTCCACTAATTAGTTGGACTGCTTTTTAACATTCTATTGGTAGCAGAATCCATTGTCTGTAAATTGACTACAAAAGGGGTAAAACTTACTGTAAAAAGGCTTCCATGACCGTATATACTAAAGTAGAAGCCGAGGTACCACATTTTCTAAATAAAATCTGGAAAAACGGAGTGACTCCAGTAAAAGCCTAGGGGCCAAAATACAGCAGCTAAGGCTCAGAAACACACAGCAAATGTGTTAGGAGATATTATTTAACTAATCTTTAATTTGTAAGTTAATTACATAGCTCCTGAACACGCTATCATCACAAAAATTATGGGGTTTGGTTGGACATTGTAAAGAAATAAGTATTGTTCTAGCATATCAAGTTTTTGCACAAAATAAGTAAAAACTTTTACTTGAATTTTAACCTAATTTATGCAATTCACTCAAAGTCCACATGCAAAATGCTGTGATTTTCATTTCTTTTCCCGAATAGAATTTTTTTTTAGCACATTTCAGGTTGCCAGCATTCCTTACCATTAATTGTTACTAGTTACTATAAAATAACAGTCACATGAACTTCCCCTTTTTATCTTTTCACTCTGTTTTCATAGAGCACATAGCTCCTTTTGTTGGTGCTAATGCAATACATATGCCATCTTTGTGATCTTGTAGAGAAATAAACAATAAAGGGGAGTTTTGACTTTTAGGGCTTGTTTCCACAACGTTTTTCAATCCGTCAAGGTCCCTCCGTCAACAGAAGGGTGCATCCGTCTGTGCATCCATCAGGACACATCTATTTTGGCGCAACCCTCCGTTGCGCCAAAATGTAGTGATCTACGTAAATTTTAACGCAATGGAGACCAATGGATTGCACTGATGGATGTTGGGACAGGCTCATTTTGGTGATGATATGTGCAGGGGAGTTGCAAACAACTTACCAAACCAGCTAGCCTAAAAAATTTTACCATCTCTAAGCACATGGGCCGGATATGGCCCACGGACCATTGTTTGCCCATGTCTGATCTAGATCGTACTGTTAAGTAACGGTCAGAACACACAACAAAAAGAAAAAACTTGTTATCAGAGCAAAGGTGTTACCTGAGCATGGATTAAAATGATGAAAATAGACCTAAATGCACAATATACTATTTTCAGTATTTATAGTGATATGTTTTTTAGGCTTAAACCTACCAGGCTGTAAGCAGAATATCGTGGGATCTAGTTATTTTAGCAAGATATGGCCTAATGCTATGAAAAGTGGTTAGTTGAGAACTTTAATCTAATTAACTTTCATTGAGTCCACATGATCAATAAGGACTGGCTTGCAACAAAACCTGATGTCCTTGAAATTTGGGAGCATGTGATGTCATTCAATTCACAAAGCATTGTTATTCGGCAAGTAAATTGCTAAACTTCCTTTTACTTATTTCAGGTTGCATTGGAGTTGATTAAAGTGGTTGGTGGGCATCAATTTGAAGCTTACAAGAATTGTTTCTTCAACCTTGCTATTCCAATCATTGTATTTACAGAGACCGCTGAAGTAAAAAGTACACATATCCGGTAATGTACCAAGCAAATGTTATTATGTTCCTTATACAAGGTGTTTTATACTCATGTTATCTAGTTTGTGTGGCCCTATTCACACATTACCAACTTCAGCAAAGCCCTTTCCTTGATGTATTTTCCTTTGGTCAGAATACATGGGCAGACAGCATTGCAGTACCCAGTAATAGCGAGAACTCTATGTAAAGCCCCCCATACACCTTAAGATCGATCCATACAACAGTGTTCTCCCCAGAGGAGATTGGCCGGGCGGCCCGCCCGGGAGATTTTGGTCCCCGCCCGGCACACAGCGAGCAGCCTGACAGGCGGCGCCTCCCATTCTTCAGGAGCGCGCCACAGCCACTGAAAGACTCCGGCCCGCGGCACACTACCGGAGCCGCGGGCCGGAGTCTTTCAGTGGCTGCGGCGCGCTCCTGAAGAATGGGGAGGCGCCGCCTGTCAGAGGATTTGTGTGCTGCCGCTGGCCGGCAGCCTATCAGAAGGCCGCCGGACCGGAGCAGGCGGCGCGATGACGTCATCGCGTCATGACGTCATCGCGCCGCCCGGCTAAAAAAAAATTCTGGGGAGAACACTGATACAATCTTCATTAGATCTACCAACAACTGTGTAGTGCCGGGTCCTCCCTGATAGAATACATAATTATTTGAAGGATTAGAAAGGGCCTCATATTACATGGTTTTGATTTGATTTGCAGAAATTGTATGGAAAGATTGTAAGGTGTAAGGTGCTTTACAATGACAATTGTCGACCAACTTTACATTGTTTTCCTTAAAATGCTTGTACTATTTATTTTGTAAAGGGTTCACAGTCTTTCTGCTGTTTAGCAAAATGTGATCCTAAATAAATTTGTTTTAGGAACAACATTTTAAAAGTGTACTTTTTAGATAAGATAATTCTAATCCGATAACATTAACATAAAAATCCAAAAGAAAAAAAAACCAAAACACTAACTAGCAAAGCTGTCCGTTTATAATTTGTTCACAGGAATGGAATTTCATTTACAATCTGGGACAGGTGGACGATCTATGGCAAGGAAGACTTTACTCTTCTGGACTTCATAAATGCCGTCAGGGTAAGATGATATTTTCCTGTTCTTTAGCTTGATAGTACAGTCTCTGAGGGTATGTTTTTACATCTGTCAGGACCCCCTACGCTAAGCGCATTGCTTGGTGGGAGGTCCCGACGGAGAACATACACTTTACCTGCTCGGCGAATGCTGTGTTCTCACAGCAGAGAGACGTTTCACCAATGCAGTAGTTAATGTAGTCCAGTACATTAGCTGGCTTCAGACATCCGCCGATGCAGTAGTTAAAGTGTGTGTGATCTGTCAGGATCCCAGCCAAGCACTGCACTTCACGTAGGGGGTCCCGACAGATGTGGAAACCCCCTCTAAGCAGATTAACCATGTGACTGATATAAACATATCCCTCCCCCCCTGGATTTTGGGGGAGGAAAAGTATGTTTTTTAGTCCAAAAAATACAGTAACATTTTTTTAATTACCATATTATGTTATTAGAGATCTAAGAACAATATCTTTTTTTTTTTTTTTTTTTTTTTTTTTTTT
>CM070032.1:135315584-135343673 GCA_036250615.1 Ptychadena robeensis | reverse complement strand
AACTCCTTTTCCCATCCCAGCTTGGCCACTGGTACAGGTATCCCAGAAGCACCAAGGGATATCCAGTCATATATGCTAGACAAACTATGGCCAGGTTTCAACACGGCCTGGTCAAAAGCGTACTGTCGCGTCAACAGAGCCGTATTATTTGTTAGGTCGGTACAAAAAGCAGTCGCTTGCAGGTAATACAAGGGATGAGTCTCCCCCTCCGTCAGCTGATATCTGTCCTGTAGGTCCTACCTGGAGAAAGTGGTTCCTTCATCGGTAAGGAGGTCCCTAAAGAGTATTAACCCCTTGTCCTTCCACTTATGATACAGTCTCGTTCTCACCCCCCATGGAAACGGGGTGGCCCACAATGGACAAGTACTTGGTGTAGTAGTAGTGCAGCCCAAACAGTTTTCTGGACTCCCGGAACGCGAGGACCGTGTCTCTTATCAGGAGAGCATTTTTAAGCGTGGGGGGCAGCTTGGAGATCAGGCAGTGAAGCAGGGCCTTCAGGCTCCATGGATAAACCATGGCTTGTTCCAGGTCATAGTTTGAGTGTAGGGAGGGGCCCTTTAACCAGTCCAAAACATGTCTCATTAAGCTGGCCAGATTGTATTTCCTAATATTAGGGAGGTTAACCCCCCCAACCTGCTTTGAGCCCTGTAGTTTTTTCAAAGCGATCCTGGAGCATTTCCCCCACCAAATAAATTTCGTAAACCGCCTTATTAAGTCTCTGAATATCAGAGTGCTTCAGGAGCAACGGGATCGTTTGGAGCGGGTACAGCAGTTTGGGGAAGGTAACCATTTTCAACAAGTGACATCTGCCAAAAAGGGACAGCGGAAGGTTTGCCCACGTGTCCAACTCTTTCAAAATGTTGGGAATAAGGGCATCATAATTAAGAGTATAAAGGGAAGAAGCCGTTTTTCCCACCTTAATCCCTAAGTAGGTAATATGTGTCTTCGCTTCCGGAAACCCTGTTTTATCTAACCATTCCCTCTTCCTAGTCCCTGACAGCAGCAGTATCTCGCTTTTATGTGTGTTAACTTTAAAGCCGTAATGACTACCAAAAGTCTTTAGTGCCTCCGCGAGGAAGGGGACGTCCACAGCTGTTTTTTTTGTAAATAGCAAAATGTCATCAGCAAACAAAGCGCATTTGATGACCTAGTCCTGTATCGGAATACCACCAAACTGGGACGGCCCCTCCAAGCGGCGCACCAGGGGCTCCTGTCGGGTACCCTTGTGGAGTGCAAAGGGTTTAGACAGGAATCCCGGGGTGCTGATCCTGGCAGATGGTGCAGCATACATAGCTTTGACTAGTGAGCCCCTCTATTGGGATGAAACGTGTCGGAGCACAAAGTGGGATCACAAAAACTGTTCGACCACAAACAACTTTGTATGTGTAAACCGTTGTATACATGACTGGTGATGTTATTTTATAACTGCATTATTATATGTACACTATTGAATTTTAATGTTGATATGAATAATTGACGCAGGTCCCTTTTTTGTATTAAAGACCTATTTTAAATCACCAAACTTACCTTGGGACTTCCTTACGTGCCTTTAAACCTTACTTAGCTGGTCACCCAGTACCTTCAATCTGGGAGTTAGGGCGTAATATTTAGTTATCATCTAAGGGTGGCACATTCTGTGATCGATTGTAGCTCTGGATACCAATACCATTAGATACTTGTTTTTTCATGGTCAATCTATTACTCACTCAATGTACTCTGCATACACAGCCACAAAAAAGTACACCGAAACATAGCCTATACAGTGAGTGCATTTCACTTTCATATACATAGTGTAGAAGGTTACAGTCTACAAAAATAAGAAACAAGCCCTCCAGCATTTTGGCCCTCAAGTACTTTACATCCAGAAGTTTCTCTGCTTCTGAGGTTTTTGGCCCAGGCTATAACCCATTTTAGCACACAACTACTCAGTAGAATTTAATTTTATAGCAATTGAGTCCTCAATCTCGGGTTTATTGAAAGTTTTAAAAAATCCTACTGAACTACTTAAGGACTTTTAAAAAAAAATGAAAGGCAGTGTTCGTAGAAACTTGAGTGAATATGGAACTATATTCTGCTATTTATATTCTGGCATCTTCTTACTATACATATACATTAGGCACACCCTTTGTGTTCCAGCATGCACGTGGTCGATCTGCCACGGATCAAAATGTCTATGGCCGGCTTAAGCTTTGCTAATTCTGTTTCTTCAACATTAAAGATTCATATAATTTTTCTAAGACATTACTGTTTTTAGTTTGTTTTCATTTTTACTTAATACACTATAATGGCAGATAAGAAGTGTTCCATCTGATATAATCTAGAAATTATGATACCACTGATAACCCTTGTAAAAATGCTGCATGTTAGGTCATGGGTACAATGGGAAAGGCGTTAGTGAACAGTGGAGTATAAAACTTGCACTGCAGTCTTAAAATAAAATCCATATATTTATTTTAAACTATAAGACACACACACACATAGCACAGGTAGAACAATTATACAGTTACTTTTGATTCAAATACATGTATAGGTAATGTATATACCGTATCCTCCAAATTCTATACATCATTCTTCAATGTAAATCGTCTTGTTGGCATGAATACATGGAATAAAAAAAAAACAATGGATTCAATACATATCCAAGAAGAAATGCTGCTGTATGTTGGTTAGAGGTCTGGGATATTGGTTTGGGGTTGTTTGATGCACTGGAAGATAGAATTTAAGATTGGCTGGTCTTCCTGTTCAGTAAACACAGAGATGGCGAGGATGATCGTGATCTAAAGCAGCATTTCCTCTTGGAAAAGTATCTTTTATGCCTCCTGTCAACCTTTAGGCATTTCCAGTGGTGCTGTAAAGCTTGTGTTATTATTTCAGTGGGACCACTTTATGGCTTTACTTTTTGGAATTTTTAATATTGGGAAAATATTTTTATGGAGCAACACCGCTCCACCTTGGAAGCTAATGAGCATAACATGGTTACAGTTGGTGCACTCGCCTTAACTCTATACTCCCAGCTTCATCACAAAGTTTGTTTGCAGTAGGGCTAGCCATAATAAGCAGGTGTTACATGTTTTTGTTTTAAACCAAAGCATATAAAAATGTTTAGATCCCCCTAGAATAAAAAAGTTAGGATTCATTAAAATTACTTAAGTGCCATTATCCGGTACAAATTACAACACAATATATAATGGCTTGAAATGTTGAATATGAAAAGGTTATTCTAGAATTTATAATTCAACAAAATATCTCCTGCTTGCTTAAACATTCTCTTTCCTCAAAAGATAAATGCAGCATTGTATTTTAATAACTACTAAAGTCTTCATTATTGCTATCATTTCCCTTTAAACTGTAGCAGTAGTTGATGGATTTTAAGCTTTAAAAATAGGTTTGTACAAGTGTAGTTAGAGCTCATTCTGCTTAACTAAATATTCCCTTTTTACATTTTTGCAACAAAAAAGTTCTTGTAACGTATGTTAATTTACACGAATATTCCATTCATTCCTTTCCATTCAGTTGTCCAAAGGCTTTGTCCATAATAATTCAAGAGCTAAAAAAAAAGAAAATATTTTTACATTTCTGTTTGATATTACATGCTGCACAGTGTAGAAACTGACTTATAGTACATGAAGATAATAGAACCTAATATTCACAAATAACTATCTCTTAAATAATGGCAAATCTTGAAAAAACTTTGGTTAAGACAATTTGCAAGGAGGATATATATAAAAAAAATGTATTGATTATTTAAATTGGGTTTGGAGTGGTATTAGCTGAAGAACTGGCCAGTGACCAACAGCACACAAACAAAGGTAATTTCCACAAGAATCGGATCGGATGGTTCGCTTAAAATTATCCCATGACACAACTAACAGCTCTCGATTCCTTTGCTTTTTATTAAAATTATCCATCAGAACGGATCCGTGAAGGATCGTTTTTCTGTCAGATTTTTGACAAAATCGATCGCGATTTTGGCATGCTTACATTTTCATTCAATCCGATCGCATTAAAATTCAACTAAAAATTGTGATGTGTATGCCCAGCTTTATGCTGTTTACCTTACATACATCTGTATGCTGATTCTGGTAGGGGTATGAGAAACTGAATATATAAATGCGCAAAAACAATTGAGCTGTTTGCTCATGCATTGAAGAGCAGCACCCATGGAAAACTCAAATCGATGATGTACAGCTTTTTCTGATAATCTGTGAAAACTTTCTCTTTTAATTATTTTTATTTAAAATAAATAAAGTATAAGATACAGTGAACATTCAAAATAAGAAAGTGAGATATTATATACACGTACTAAGTGTGTCTGATAATTTTGGTGTATCTGTATTAGTAGCCAACAATTAACCCACTGCGCACACCTCCCCCCCAGAACAGAATGAAAAAGAAAATGAGAGAGTGAAAAAAAGTAAAAAGGAAAGAAAGAAAAGTAAT
Source organism: Ptychadena robeensis (assembly GCA_036250615.1). Taxonomy (NCBI): domain Eukaryota; kingdom Metazoa; phylum Chordata; class Amphibia; order Anura; family Ptychadenidae; genus Ptychadena; species Ptychadena robeensis. The sequence continues at coordinate 135,339,233 of CM070032.1, read as the reverse complement.
GAAAACATTATTTTGGTGTGTATAAAAAATTGTTTTCTTCACAATGGGGGAAATAAGTATTTGATCCCCTATCGAACCGCAATATTTTAAGCTTGCTGAAGTATTCACCATATGCTAGTTATAAGCTGAACTGAGCTTAGACGCACCCTTTGTAATTATTCCCTCCTTGTTACAATATTTGTATAATAGTAGAGTGTTGTACCGTGTTAGCCATCGATAAATACAGCAAGTTTGGAGTTCAAGTGATACCGGTTATTGGCTAACTGAAGTCAGTAGAGAAGCAAGCTTTCGGGATATCGCAGATCCCTTCTTCAGGCTAATACAATTCTGGTCTTGAAACTTACATTTATACACAAATAACATGGTCATAAATATGTTGAACAAAAGAAACAGTTTTGTCTGACACACATGACTGATGGAGGGAGAGTGAAGGTTAGTTAATGGAGATAGTGATCAGAGTTAGGAAGAGTATTTGGGGTAATACAGATAAGAGGTTCAGCGTATATTCTCCTCCTTCAGCAATTAAGTCCATAGACCTGGGAAGCAGAGAAAATATGGCAACATAGGTATTTTTGGAGAGACCTAAATAGCAATAGTCTTTAAATTATCAGAGATTAGGCATGAATAGTTAATTGACATAAATTAGTGAGTCCAGACAACTTATTTTGAGAAAGGTCCTGGACGCCCCAACACAGAAACGGAACATCTCCCTGCATGCAAGCAGATGTGAGACTGTACCAATATCGACAGTGCAGACAGATACCCAGTACCAGGACCACAGTTGGAGTATAGAGTACAAGGGAACGTTCTCCCCTGACAGATCCTCCAATTGGTGTACCTAAGATCCTGCAAAAAATGCCCTACAGGACTCTATGTTGAGTGAAGACAGGTACACAATACAACAACAAGAAAACCGATGGTCCCTGAGAGCCCATTTCTGCAAACTGCCACAGCAAAGAAGAGATCTCAGGGTTATGTAACTGATGGGGAAATTTGAAAACACAGAAAAGAGGGTGGAATGGGAATGTAAATAATCATAAAAAAACTTCAAAACTATGGAATAACGGTTTAAATAGGGACAACAACTTCATGATGTCACTACAACTTTAACTGATCAAGAAAACAGTCATAAATAACCCTCACCCCCTCTTTCTTCACAACAACTGATGGAACTCTCATCACTGAACAGTGGTCTGGACTCACTAATTATGTCAAATTAGCTATTCAGCCTAATCTCTGATAATTTAAAGACTATTGCATTTAGGTCTACATCCAAGAAATACCTATGTTGCCATATTTCTCTGCTTCCCAGTCTATGGAACATTTGAATTGCTGAAGAGAGAGAGAATATCACGGCTAGAACCTCTTATCTGTATTACCACCCCCAAATAGCTTTCCTAAAAACCTGATCACTAGCGCCATTAAAACAACCTTCACGCTCACCTCATCAGTCATTTGTGTCAAGACAAAACGTTTCGTTTGTTCAACATATTTATGACCATGTTATTGTGTAAAATGTAAAGTTTCAAAGACAAACAAAATGTATACTGAAGAAGGGATCTTCGATACCTGACGTGTCTAATGACTTCAGTTAGCCAATAAACGGTATCACTTGAACTCCAAACTTGCTGTAATACTTGTATAAAAAATCATCTGTCCACAGAACATACTACCATGGCCAAGACCAAAGAGCTGTAGACTTACACAAGGCTGGAATGGGCTACAACACCATCACCAAGCAGTTAGATGAGCCAATGCTAACCATTGGCACAATAATTCACAAATGGAATAAACAAAAAATAACATTCAATGTCTCTCAGTCTCAGAGCAACTTTGAGCTATTGAGACAGGTGCGCTTTAAGTGGTTAAATTTATTTATACAAAAGCGACAAAAACACTTCTTCAAAAGTTTTGGCTTGACACACTTTATTTAGGACAATACATTTTAAATAAATCAGGCCTTTTGACAAAAATAAGGGAGTGCTTGTGAAAATTGCTGGTTGCTGGGTGAACCATATGATCCAGGTACACAATCAATATGAGAGTAGCTACAAGAGGCCCGCTGCTCCTGGTTGGTATTGTGAACATTTACATTACCAGTTTTAAGTTTGGCTTTTTGCTTTCAAAGGGTTCAAATATTCAAAAATCTCTAGTTGTCTTTTTACTTTTTTTGCAGATGCATGCACAACATTTAGAGAACATTTAAAGAACTCACATAAGCAACTTGTGCTTGTGGTTCATATGGCACAATTTATATATATTTATACAATTTAGTAATCTACCACCGAGGTAATGTAGAAGCTACTGGTGCTTATTGGAGACTAGAGCATCAGCACTATCATAGGCCTGAAGATAGAGAAAAATGCTTAGTTGCTCATTGTTAAATCGTCCGTGCCACACACAAGATGTCTACCATATATTTTGGACTATAAGACACATTTTTTACCAAATTAATGGGAAAGTGTCCCTGCATCTTATAGTCCGAATATGTAAAAAAATGTTCATCGCAATCATCCTGGGAGCAACAGCTATGAATCCCAGGAGGCAGAAATTTGTTCCATTCCCTCCAGCCAAGCCAAAAGCCCCTGCCAAAAAGAGATCTTTTCTGCATTAGCACTAGCAGTACCCATTTTCTGAACACACTGACCAACTTATGGAGAGACACATACCGTATATCGCCTTATAAGACGCACCGGCACATAAGACGCACCCAGTTTTTAGGGCAGAAAATCCAGAAAAAAAAGATTTAATACGTTTTCACATCAATTGGGATAATGCAATGAATTTAATGGATGCAATATTCAATTCAGCCACAGGTGTCACTAGGAGCAGTTCACCCTCAGCTGAATACGTCACACTACACTGATCTGTTCTGTTCTGTGTTCAGCCCAGCATTTCGGCACCCCCTGCAACCCCACCAAGGAGGGGGCGCCGACTGTCCCAAAAGCCCACAGCTCTCCTCTGTGTATTCCGTCGTGGGGATGCAGGGGATGCGGCATTTAGACAGATTAGATATGAGAGCCGAACATCGGCTCTTTCATCTGAATTGACAGCTCCCGCAGCTCTCCTCTGTCGGGAGAGCTGGCGGGAAGGCAATGTGCGACCACCGGCGGCCGATTGGCCGCGGGGGTCGCACGTTCGGCGTATAAGACGCAGGAAATTTTTTGCCTCCAATTTGGGGGGGGTGAAAAAGTGCATCTTATATGCTGAAAAATACGGTAATACAATTCAATGGCATGAGTTGTGTATTAACATTCTGCATTGCAATAAATTAATTTTGTGACAAAGTCTCATATCTCCTTCCATAAAATAGCTACCCATGGGTAAGTTGTTCGGTGCCAGATTGTAAAATGTGTCTCTTCATAAGGTGATCAGTGTGTTTAGAAAATGGGTACTGCTAGTGTATAAACACATGCTAAAGTTTCAGCCTAAAACTCTGCTGCAGTAAAGACTTCCCTCCTGGCACTGGCCTTTTGGCTGGAAGAATATGAAGAGAGTGAATGTCCTGCCTAATTTGCTGGAACATTCTGTATATTCACTTGATATCTGAACAACAGTCTTTTTATTTATTTTTTTGCCTAATTTTCTCAAAACTTTGCGTGCGTCTTATAACTGAAGCTGAAAAATAAGGTAATTTCACTCAAATGTGAGTTTTCACTTGTCCATACTGACACAAGCAACAAAGCTTTGGCAAGGGACCCCCAATGTATATCACCCTATCTGAGTATATAAATCTCATTAGAAACCTAATTTCAGATTAAAAAAAAGAAACCTAATTTCAGAGTTTAGGTCTACTTTAATACTTCAGACATGAAACAGGATAAGAACTCTTTAAAATGTTGCAAAAAATCATGTTTACATTAACCAGGTACATAACTTACCAATTATCCCGATGCATTTCATTTAAATCCTAATTCCCTGAGAAAACTGATAAAGAAAAAGGTTTAATTAGTTTACAAAAATATATGATGTACAAAACCCTCCCATGCAAGTCAGTAATGGAAAACATACATCAGACATTGTATACACATACTCTAACAATTCACTATTTTCTACACTGTGTTTGGAAAAATGGAGAAAACCATTTAATGCATATCTGTTAGAATTTTTCACTTTTGCATAATTTAGTAATGCTGGAATCATGATTCATGACATGATTCTTAAGTTATTGCAGTTCTTTATTGCTCTACATTGCTAATATTCTATTAATTATGTCAGTCCGGTAAGTCACTCTCTACAGATCTACAGTAGCAAACCTAAAGCTGGCCACACACAGCTCAATGAAGTAACAGATTAGAGCCCAGGTGCCCAACCTGCGGCCTGGGGGCCACATGCGGCCCTTTGGGTGTTCTTCGGCGGCCCCCTGTGGTCCTCCAATTGTGGCCCCCAAAACTGTTATTGCATAGGGCATAGGAACTCACCTGTCCAAGTGGGAAGAGGAGGAGAGGCGATAAACTTACCTGATAGTAGTATGTAAAAGCCAATCAGCGACCCAGATGGCACCTGAGAAAGTCCCTCACCTCTCCTTTTCTCCTCTAGTGTTGGTGGGGGATCAGCAGACTGGTGAGTGCCTATGCTCCCACTATCCACCAATAAATAAGGGGTGATTGTATAATATATATTGCGGCACATAACCTGAGAATAAGGTCATGTTACCTTTGAATCAAAGATTATTTTTCGTATAGATATCAACAAAGGCTTTGATGATATCTATGAGGCACATAACCTTTGACGATGCATATGACTATGTGTATCTTCTAGCTATGCCTGCTGTCATTCTTTCATTAAAAAATGCTTGTACAAGTCAGTAGAGATTGAAAATGTTATGCGCGGCCCTTAAGTGATGCTGAGGGCCAGACTTGTGGCCCTCCATGTCAACTCAGTTGGCCACCACTGGATAAAGGCCCCCATACACTGGTCCGTTTCCCAGCGGATTCTGGGACGATCGATTCCGGGCGCGTGCACGCGAAACGATCGCCTCGGAATCGCGTGAAGCCCACCTTGTCCGTCCGATCGTTCGGGGGCCCAGAATCGGATCGGACAGAGAACCAACATGTTGGTCTTTCTGATCCGATTCTGCACACATCAGGGGGAGTTGCCATTTGTGGAGTAAGCGATCGGACACAGAATCGTCCAGGAATCCGTGGGACAAGGTGGTATGTAGCGATCGGACACACTTAATTGGCCGATCGATCGGACCTCCGATTCCCGCTGAGATCGCCGGAATCGATCGGATAGGTGATCGATCGGCCATGGAATCCGACTGTGTATGGCTAGCTTTAGAGGAATATTGAGCACCGTGCACGCTCACGGATCCCAAAATTCCTCTAATCTGTTATTTAATCTGAGCCATCCAGGGTGCCTTCAAGCAGGATCAATGGATCCTCCTCGAAGGAACTCGACCAAACAGGTTTGCAACATGATGGAAAACCTTGGTCGAAATCCATTGCATTGATTAGGGGACAGCACTATCCCCATCCAATGTAATGGACAGGCTGACAGCTAGCCGCACAGACAGGCAGCCGAGCCGCAAACACAAGCTGTGTGTTAAGCTAGCTGCTCTGTGTGTGTGAAGGGGACGTGGCCAGCACCAGAAGAGGGGGCTGGCTGGGTGCTTTACAAAGCTGGAGAAGCTGTCTGCTTCTGAAGCTGTGGAGAGATCCAGGGGACCGGGAAACCATCATATAGTAATTGAAGTGCCCATGTGGTGCACATTGATTACTGTCCAATTGATTGGCAATTGCTGTAATTGATCGCTGGTCGATTGCACAGGAATCTACCCGTGTGTGGCCAGCTTAAGGGTCCCCATACACCTTTAGATTTCTTTTAGATGTCAGATTCCCTTTAGATCTCCTTTTGTTTTACCAAAACCATGTAATATGAGAGACCTGAGAGATCAATCAAGTCTACCTGTATATACTACATAGTTGTTGGTAGATCTAAAGCTAGCCATACACGTGTCGGATTCCATGTCCAATCGATTCATCATCCGATCGACTCCGGCGATTCTGCCGGGAATCGCAGGTGTGATCAATCGGCCAATTAAGAGTATCCATCACAGCATACCACCTTGTCCAGCGGATTCCGGGACGGATCCGTGTCCGATTGTCCACCTCACAAATGGCGAATCCCCCTGATCCGGACAGAATCGCATGAGAAAGACCAACATGTTGGTTCTCCGTCAGATCCGATTCTGAGCCCCTGATCAATCGGACACGAACGATCGGACCAGGTGGGCTGCATGCGATTCCGGCACGATCGTTTCGCGTGCACGCGCCCGGAATCGATCGTGCCGGAATCCGGTGCGAATCCGACACGTGTATGGGGGCCTTAAAGGATATCAGAGAGATCTAAAGGTGTATGGTCAGCTTTACAGTTTCTCTCAGTACATTTTGCCTTGAAATAAAACGGATGTAACTTATTCATAAGAAGAAATTATAACATAACTCTTGTTTAATGCAATATAAATATGTAAAATAAAGCAGGTTTGTTGGACAAAAGGCAACTAAACAAAGCCTCAATGCAGTGCTTAGAATAGAATATTACGTTAAAAAACGTTAACTGCTTATAAAGTGTTGCTGTTATAACATTAACTGACGAGTGTACTACGTAACTTTAATTTACAAATATGCAAATATGCCTTTATATATCCGTAACAGTACATGCACAAAGAAAGCCAGCGCAAAAAACAGATACGTAGTTAGTAAAAACAAAGAAACAAAAATGAATCTAAAACAGTAGTACTCAGTCATACAGGGTAATGTTATGTTTCCACGGTGTCTAGGGGTCCATTGACTCCCCTGCGTTAAGTGCATTCCTTCACAAGGAGTCAAGAGCCCATAATTGTTACCTTCCTGCCTCACTGACTGTTTACACGGTGTGGAGCTGATACGCTGGCCAGAGGTTGACGTAGTGTTGTGTAAACAGTAAGTGCAGCAGGCATGTAATATATTCACGGGGGCTCCCTGTGAGGGAATGCGCTTAGCGCGTGCGGGGGGCGGGCGGTTGCAATCGACGGATACCTAGACGCCATGGAAACAAACATGACCTAATACAAGACAATGCAACAAAGAGTCTAAGAGTCCATTGCCTCTGACTCATCCCACAAAGTTGTTTTTATGCCTCTTTTACATATGTACGATCTCCCTTTATGCCCCAGACCACCTCGATCCAGCATCCAGTCTAATGTCTCCAGTCTTACTTGTCTTCCTCAATGACTAGTCCCATGTTATTGATGTCACTCCTCTTCAGCATCCTAAATTAACCCAACCATTTACCAGCCAATAGGAAGTGCTTTCCTCTGTGAAAGTGGTCCAAGCTTCTTGTGTACAGAAGAGGGACCAAGTAATGGAGTTACATGTTCATGACATTCGGTAAGTGAAAAGACCACCTAATAATAAGAGGGGAGTTGGAGGGAGGAGTGGGGAACAGGTTGATCTTAGCCCAGAGATCTTTGTTAAATATCACGAATCTTTGCGAAATGTTGGAATATGGGGCAACATAAATCTCATTAAACAATATGTATGAATTTATTCATGCTGTTTGTCTGCCAGTCAGGTGAACTCTTGTGCACCTTTACTGTAACTCTATGACATGGAGCAAACATACAGATAAAGACTTGTGACCGTTTCCTAAAATTCTTAATACACATAACTATTTCAGTGCAATAACTCAAATCAACAAAGATACTAAGTTAGCAAAGCTGCCAAGCAAGTTGTATTTTCCACAGAAGGTCAGCAAAGGTAATAATGGATTTTGGTTATGATAGATGCAGATAGGCATATTTTCTAAGTTAGTTGATTAGCTGATTGACATGCAAATTCATGTTAGCACGAGTGTCATGCTATACATAAAAGGAAGAAACATTCCTTACTAAATTAAGACTTTTTTTCTCTGTTGATTGACCTTTCCTTGGATTCCATCTTCTTGGTACCATGCTGGGCCCATACTGACTCCACCTTGGTCATCTGACTCCTATCTCCAGTCTCATTACATTAGTCTGTTTGAGCATATACTTAGTGTTTTGACAGGGTGTCACATTACAGTACTCCTAACATCTTAAGGCCACCACACACGCAACGAGCGAACAGAACCCTGTCGCCCCAAAGCTCGGTCGGCCAGAGAACGGACATGTATGTAAATCTTTGGCCGATGCCGTTAGTTTCAATGGGGACCCCGCTGAAACTAACGTCCGGCACACAAAGTGTGCCGTGATGCTGTGAGCGCCGAAATGTGCAGCTTGATTACGTCATCAAGCTGCACTCCACCGCTAATCTGTCGGCCCCCACTTAGTAAGTGTTGGGGGGGCCATTACATTGTGTGTATGTTGCACACAAGTGGAGGCGCTGGCAAAGGCTAACTGTATTTAGGGTTATGTATAAAAGCTGGTTTTAGGGTCCTGGAGATGACCAAAAAAAGTGTGTTCCTTGGCCACCTGGGCCATATCCAGGTTTTAGTGGTAGAAACTTCTGCAGGTTGGAACAGGTTTCCTATTTATCTTTGTGGTGCTGGGAAATCAGGTGCTGTAGTCCCTGCGAGCCAGCAAAGGGAGCTCATGTGTCTGAGCTACCAGCACTATGGGATGATTGTTTATTTCTGTTAGGACTGATGGCTCTACCGAGCCATTACACTGCTTATTGTTTTGTTCCTGTATATTTTGCTGAATAAAAGAAAAGGCAGAGGATTGCCATTTTCCTTTTAAAGGCTGGAAAGCACTTTAAGCACAGGGCTTGGTGGGGTCCCGATGGCACCATGAGAGCATCTGCAGGGCAGGTTAAGTGTATGTGATCCATCGGGACCCCCCACCAAGCACTGCGCTGCGGAAACATGCCCTTACAGTGTCTACAACCAGCTGTTACTCTGCAGATAAACATCCTAAACACCAAGCTAGCTTTCTGGCCAACTTTGGGGAAAAAATTTAAGTCAAGAGCCAAAGCTTAAAATAAATAGAATACGCAGTAATTCTATAATTGACAAAACTATTAAAACAGTTCTGGGTTTGGGCTCCATTTTATAAAACTAATTGTCATGTATACTGCCTTACCACCAGCGTTGTATTGGCATTTTAAATTAAGTACATTTCCCACTTGATGCTAAACTACGTTTAATTCCAAATTTCTATTCAATTAAAGTATACTTATAAAAAAAAAGGGATCACCGTTCACATAGGCATTTTCCATTGCACTCTTTTCTGGCTTATATCTGTCTGCAGAAAATTGGTTGCCATTTTTTCTTTCATTAGGCAGAGGGAAGGTCTTCTGAGTGTCCCCTTTAATAGAATCTGAAAGGGAATGATAAAGGGGACTGTGTAATAAAAAGATTATAAAAATACATGTGTCCTTTTATGTAGTAAATACATAGTTAATTAAAGAACACCTATTATGTAATTGAAAAAAACACACTGTCTATAACCTAACTCCAGGCTATAAAATAGTAGCCCTTGGAGTAGGGGCTATCAATAACAAGTGTTTCTGAATGTCCAACAAGTACAATTAGACTATATTCCTAAAGTTCCTTAGTTTTGGAGTTTTTTTTACCCTTCCATTCCTGGTGGTAATTTTATGGTGCATTTTATTTTGGTGTTCTCATAAGAATTTCTTACTATCATTCTTATAAGAAAGGGCTTACACCAGTAAGAAGTATTAGCAACAATTTAAATTCCAGGTAAAAAGGGGAGGACAAGGCACATTACATAGGATAGTCTACACTGGTGCACTCAGACCACTTTCCTAGTAGATAATTCCTTCATAGTCTGCCATATCCTGTTATTTTTGAAGTGATCAAACATATAAGCTTAATAACTTCATGTCCCAAAAACAACCTAATATCAGAATGCTGTTCATAAAAATAATCATAGAACTAGGGGCTCCCTGCAATAACTTGAGCATGAACAATATCCAAAACCGTGTACAATTCAGTATACAAACATATAAAGCCAATTACATGAAATTCTTCCAAAATTAAAACGTTTGATGTAATTGGCTTGTATGTATGATATATGGTCCTATAATGAAAGACCGTTTAGCATTATGACATAATTGTGTCATATGATTGTGCCGTTTAAAACCCCATGTAGCTTTCTGGACGTGTAGGTCCAGGTAGGGAATTGGTTTACGTAGATAATTACGGGGGGTGGCACCTGCAGTGCAGCGTTAGAAATTTCCTATCATATTTGTTTGTAGCATTCCTACTACCTAACATTGTCCAGTCCAAATTAAGCAGTGTCAGCATGTGTTAACTTAATTTAGAAACTTCTATTAAGGTATTGCAATCTAGGTTGGTATTGATCCAAATCCAAAGGTTTCAGTGTAAAAGACTTCAGGAAGAATCTTCATACTAGGGTAAAATATTAAGTCAAGTCATCTACCATATCTACCACATCATATGTGATGACAAGTGTCCAACAATGAACAACTTTTATAGGTTTTCTGTTACTTTTAGTCAACATGTCAATAAAACTAAGTTTTTGGTAAATTTAGTAGCAAAACAGAATGTGGGTACGATTAAACCACAGCAGCCGAGACACACAGAATAAGTTAAAATTATTATATTATAAAATAAATATAACAATAAAGTTACTCAATGTGCCCTGGACTTGAGCACTCATTGCAGTGCTAGCTTTACTCATGTTAGCTCATGGATTCCGATTCATAGGGCCTGCATTACTGTAATACCTTGTGGTTTGTATGGTCTAGAGCAGAGATGGAGAACCTTTTAGAGACTGAGTGCCCAAACTGAAACCCAGACCCACTTATTTATCTCAAAGTGCCGGCATGGCAATTTAACCTGAATGACACAACTCATTTACACACATGAAACATGTAAACACACAACTCAACTTACTTATAAGATAGAATAGGCCCCTTGTCGTGTTTCAATTTTTGCCCTTTTTATGAAGTGACTATAATAATTGATTGGATCAAGGAACGTGTGTCCGCGTAATCCAGGGATACAGGCAGAGACTGCATTGTGTAAAAACGTGCGGATACAGAGAGAGGAAAAACATTGCTGATCTCACCCTATACAATAATGTAGTTCCTCATAAAGAGGATTTTAATGTGCAGAATAAAGTTAAAGGTTTGTTATGTACGGTCCCAGGCAAAGTTTATTTTAAAGCTGCTTCTCAAGGTCTATAGTGATTCAGAAATAAGTATCTGACATTCGTAGACAGACTGTTTAGGTTGTACAATCTAATGTTAAGGCCCCCATACACCTTACAATCTTTCCATACAATTTCTGTACAATCAAGTTTTGTTCTACCAAAACCATGTAATATGAGGACCTTTCTAATTCTTCCAATCACTATGTATTCTATCAGGGAGGCCACTATACTACACTGTTGTTGGTAGATTTAATGGAGATTGTATGGATCAATCTTAACGTGTAGGCAGGTTGACATTAAGTTTACATAGTCATGCTTTTGAAGAAGAAATAAAAGAGTGTAATAATGTGTTTTTAAATTTATATATTACATAACAGTGTGTGACGTGCTGGATCCCAGAGCTCTACCTGAATGTCCTGCATTCCAGGAAGGGCCATGATAACAGGTCTGTTTGTCAAGGAATGTTTATATTATGTTTTGCTAGTTAGTGATTTAGGTAAGTTAAGTTAGCTGCTCAGATGAGGCAACCTTTAGTTTTGATGGTTGTATTATGTATGCTACCAGTTTCAATAAGCCTTAAGCCTGCCATACACCCACCGAGCGGCGGCTGAAATCGTGCTACACTTCCTCTAATCCTCTGCAATTACTGATTAACTGCTGCTGACCTCGGAACTGCCCTTGACTATTCTACTGCCTGATCCCTCACTACTGTCTGCCTTTAATGCTGCCAACCAGGATTGCCTGACTACGCTTATTGCCGCCTGCCCTGACCTACTGCCTGTTACCTGAATACACCTTTGCTCTATTGTGCTACCAGCTGCATTCTGCGGTCCACTGGGCTTCACTCTGGAGCCTACGGACCTAACACTAACCTTTGTAAATGCTCCTCAAACATGGTGGAAAAAAAATAATGTCATCTAGGTAGACCAATATTTGTTCCAAGTTCATGTCTCATCTGACACTTCTTGGTACAGATGAGGGGGTATACTCCTGAACCTCTCTTGTATGAGTGCAGCTGCACCCTTTTTGATCTTGTGCTCAATGCCAGTTGCACATTATGCTCCCCCTGGAAAAACTCTAATGCATGCTTGTCTAACAAGCAGAGCAAAGACCGTTGCTCGTCCTGTGTGTGATCCTCCATGAGCATGGGTAAATGCTGTTATATGACCGCTCCCTCCCAGGGGTCCTTCTCTCCCTCACTCCTACCCACAGACAACAACCGAGCCTCATACATCTCATCACTGCATTTTATTTAACAAGATCTGAGGGCCTTCCTTGGGAGTGGTGGCATATAGCTCTGCCACTGTGGTCCCAGTGGTCTGGCATGGCCAAGCACTGCCAATTTGTCTAGGAATCTATCTGCCCCAATGGGCAGGGAACATAACACTTCCTGCCAAGGTGCCACTGTTAGCATTCTTTTCCTGGGGTCCTTATCTACTCCCACCCTCCTGCCATACACACTTTCTTGCTGCTCCATGATCAGCTTTCTCCAGATTGTTTGGAGTACTCCATTGGCTAAACTAGAAGGTGAGGGCAATGCCTTGGGATGGTCTCACTTCTTCTCCTACCAAGTTCTGAATTACATTCATCTGTGCCATATCAGCTTGTAGGCTGCTGACAGTTTCCACCAACTTTTTCACTACTCTCTCAAAAGAGCCACTCGGGGGTGAAGGTGTTAGCCCGGCGGCATCAGCTATGGGTTCAGGTGGAGCATCACACACCGTGGCCCGAACTTCCAGGAGGTCACAATCGTATGTAATGACAATAGCCTGTATTAGCAGGTTGCTTAAGGACACCTGCCGGACGACATGCAACTTTTCTCGTGCTTTCTCTCTTGCACGGGGATGTGCCAACCCTTGGACAAACTGTTCTTTCAGCCCACACAGTGTTCTCTGGCCTCTCACGTCTGCATATATCATCGACCAGATCTTGCAAGGCATTCGTGAATTCTGGGATGGACTTCTCTAGTTTCTGCATATGGCCTATGAATTGTCGCTGTAGGCCATGCAAAGTCCCTTGATCCCCAAAAATGCAGTCCAAATAAGCCAAGATCTTATCAATGCTGTTTCGTTCAGCCTCAGGCAGATGGATCATTATCTGGCGGGCTTTCTCCTCCAGCATACTCAGCGCCTCTTCAGCCTGCAAGGCCTCGGGTATCGCATGGGTGTGAACATGCCCATTGATGCAGCCAGGTCATCCGGTAGGGTGTCCTTATTGTCCCAATGACTGCTATGTTATGAAGGGGGCTTTATTAGAGCACACCTCACCATTGCGGTGACGCCAGGGATGTGTTCGGGACCTCCTGGAGGGCAGGAAATTGCTGTGGGTTTTTTTTGTGATCTTAAACTTTTTTTTTTCCTTTTGAGATAAAGACTTTAACTATATGAATAAAATTTGATCAGTGTGAGCACCTCTGACAATGGTTAATGGTTTGTTTCGGCCTTTTGGTGTCACTTTGTTCAGTGAGAGGAGAAGGAGAAGGAATAAGAGACTGGCAGATTAAACACATGATCACAACTGTGTCACTTGGGGATACACAGAAACTAATTTGTTAAGCTGGGCATAGACGTGCCGATTACTGCACGACACGACCACCGATCAGATGCCGTGCGCGTTCCCGCATCTGTTTGGGATCAGGTCGTGCAGGAACCGGGTGCCACAACTAGCAAGATTGGGCTAAAATCAGCCGTCATGTCGGATGAATGTGTGATAGTTTTGCTCCAATCCCATTAGTTTGTCTGGGGACTGATGATTGCTGAAGTAATGAGTGGCACACAAAGGGTGCCGGCCGATTCTTGCCGCTAGCAGCCCCTAGTGCCGAAATCGGGTCGGGAGTCGACGGGAAATCTTCCCATCTATTCCCAGCTTTAAAAATATAGACCAGTGCATATCCCAAAAGTGCACATTATATTTCATTATGCTCATGAAAACACATGTTAGTGCATGTAAGGGCACTTGAGGATTACATTTTTTTAAAACGCTGCGCATACATTAAGCTCTCCTGCACACATTCTGATGTGTTGCTCTGATTAATGTACAATATTAAGGTTTTTTACATTAAAGGCACCATTTTAATATGGCCAATAATTACATCTCAATAATAATCAACAACATCTCCAGTAATTTATGACCCACAATTGTAGAATTTCTTTCAATAAATATCAAGTTTGTCCAAGTCTTTTATTTTCGTCCCCTGAGTATTTGAGTTTGACACCCCTAATTCATATGGCATATGTTTGTCTGGTGTTTTTAGTAAAGATGGTCCGATTTTTTTGTCTTGCCAAACTTGTGAGTTAATTTGAAAGTCCCTAAACATTGTATCATCACCACAATTGTTATTACACCAGCATGTGCATTTTTTGCATAAATTAAATTACAATATTGAATTTTAACTTTATTTATAAAAAATTTGTGCTAAAGCAATACTTCCTATTTTGTAAAATTCTTTCAATCCTTCTCTCTATCTCCAGAAGTTGCAGGGATGATACCATTTTCAGGGGCTTTGTATTTAACTCTCAAAGTCAACTATAGTGGTACAAGATGGCATTGATGCCTACATTTGTTTACATTTCCCCAGCTCCAGAATATCGCCCAAGGAGGTTAATATAAGAGTTTCTACTTTAATTTAACCAGATGTATTCATCTTTGTATAAATATGGCCAATGATTACCAAATTGGTAGAAAACACATAGTTTCCACCAACCCATATGGCAACCCCTGTCCAAGCACCCACACAGTGTGTACAATTGCTGCACACAGCAAAGGGGAGGGCTGCATGCATTTATTGATGCACCGATTACTTTTTTCAGATAGAAAATGCATTTCTCAGCTGGTTTGTACAGGTTTTGTGCTTTTATTCTATTAAAAAAATACCAAAGCACACTTTGCATTATTCACAACACAAGTAAACATATCCACTCTAATGAGGATTCTAATGAGCAGTTCTACCTATATTTTGTACAACTAATCATGGTAACTAAAGGCCCCCACTCAAGTACAGAGTGGGGGCCGACAGATGAGCTGTGCAAAGCAGCGTGATGACGTCATCACGCTGCTCTCTATCTCTCACAACCTTGGCGGGCACCCTGTGTGTGCCGGCTGTTAGTTTCAATGGGGATGCCGATCCCCTTTGAAACTAACGACATCGGCCAGAGATTTACAGACATGTCAAAATTGGTCGCTGCTCGTTGTGTGTGTGTGGGGGGGGGGGGCCTTAAGCCTCACTTGGGGCAATACTTCCTTATTTGCACCTCTACATGTTTTCCAAGTTACCAGATTAACTAAAAGATTAAATCCAGAGAATACAAGCTATCATACCAATCTGTGTGTCATATATGCTTGAAATGTATGGTTTCAGTTTCCCTCTGGTCTCTTGAACAAAGTGATCCACCACATCATCAAGAGTCTTCAGCATGACCTAAGGAATAACAAAAAAATGCAATATTTTACCTGAAAGTGAAATAGCATGGTAATGTGGGAGTCTGCTGTAGTGGGCTCATTTAGGATCTGGAGTATCCCTTTACCAAAGTGTGGTAATGTAAAATCCTGTCAGGAATTCCCTGGTATGGACTGAAGTGAGTCCATGTTTGTTCGTAGACCCCCCTACCAGTCCTGCCAGAATCTTTGCCAAAAAGGAGGTCTAATTGTAAAATCAAGGATCCCACAACATTTTTTTTTATTTCACTAAAATGAATATATTAAGCCTCATAAATATGTGCATGGGGTTCAACAGGTTAAATTATCCTTCTTTCTTGAAAAACAGGTTCTCCTGAGGTAACATCACACCTCAGCTGTAAAAATGACTCTCAACTGCATTTACACTCAATGGTTTTTAAATGCCAAGGGTATTTTTCCACTAAGGTTTCACAACACTTTTGCAGCAAATGGGCACCTGAAAAGTGCAGCAGCCCAGCAAACACGGCATGTTGTGTTCCCCGGGTGCTTTTAGGGTGTCCTGAAGGAGCATGTGTCAATGCATGCTGTATGGGGTTCTGCGTCGAACAGCGGCTGTTAAAGAGGTATATCCACCAATCAGGTATCGCTTCCATATTTATTGTGCAAAGAAAGGTTACCCTCACAAGGGTTAATTGTCTTCTAAAAATGCAAAGCCTCCTGGATTTCAAAATTCAACATACATGATATTCCTTGACATCAGGAAAATCATGTTAGAGGTCTTTTAGCAGCAACAGACCTGGAACCCATACTTCTTTTGAGCCCTCCTGTATTCACTGCTCAAGCACTCCACCAACTCCTACCTGGTCAGGAGTCGGACACTCTGGTCTTAGCTACCTTTGTGGAGACACACCCAACTCCACACTAACCTGTAAGCAGGCACTAACCCTAGAGTGTATCTGGGCACAATGGGAGGGCCCAAACAGTTCCTTCCTTCCCATTCTATAGTCCTGGACCCTGTAATGAAAACTGAAAAAATAAAATTCAGCAACCAAGAGTTGCTGTGCAATAATATCCTGAACTTCTTCAAGGATACACCACCTAATAGGATCACAGCCTGAATAAAGGGGAAATATGCCTTTCTGGCCTAGTGCCAGCATCAGCAATAAGTGGACGGGGAGGGTGGGAAAATCAAACAGTTGTGATTGCCAGTATCGTTCCATTGAAAGTGGCATGGGATGGCTGAACCCTAGGGAGGTTCAACCCTCATTTAAATATATATAATTTTCATGTGTTCCTGCGCACCTACTGCATTTATTCTTGTTTATAAAAAAAAGCATTTTAACCTCCCTAGCGCACTGCTGAGGTCCAGATTTCTGTACCAAAAGTGCACCATAGACTTCAATGGTAAATTTTTCTTTATGTTATAGGCCTGTTACTTCCCAAAATCTGTCCGTACAAGGGTCTAATAGACATCCTGAATATAATAATGTTTGAAACAAACAATTATGTAAAAAAAAAAATTTACTATGCTGCTATGTACTAAATCTCACCAAAATAAAAAAGTCTCTGGTGCCCCAGATGTTCCCATTTGCAGTAACCCTCTCTAACCTGGTGTGATGGATATGGTAAAATCACACCAGGGAAGAGAGGGTTACTGCAAATGAGCACATCTGGGGCACCAGAGACATTATTTGGGCAAGATTTATTACATAGGTGCACATTGAAAGCAGTATTCTTCATAGAAAACTGCTTTAGTGCAATTTACTGTTCAAATTTCCCGCCGCCTCCCCGAGTGACGTCAGAGGGGGGGGGGGGGGGGGGGAGGAAGAGACGAAGATCCAGCCTGCCTGAGACATTGGGGACACCAGGACAGCGCAAAACTGTAAGTATGCGCTGCCGGAGCCATGGTGTGTACTGGACGGCAGCATCTCGTCCAGTGCAATAGTAGCAGTAGCAGCGCTGGACGAGATGCTGCCGTCCTGACCACTAGGGCGGTGAATATGTGTACCTGTTTACTCACACAAGTGCTCTTGGGACATGTGGTCCCATGGAAAGATCCCTTGTATTGACTGGTGTGTGTGCTGCCCAAAAATAAAGTTTGGGGCATCAGTGGCACAGGGAGACAGAGGACAGAACAAAGAACAAACAGAATATTTATGTAAAAAGTATTTTTATTCTATAAATTCATCAATTAAGTATTGCTTTGTAGATTTAAAAAGTTATGTTTTACATCCATTAAATATACTTACAGGCTTGTCCAGTTCAATAGTAAAACCATGGTCTGCAGTAAGAATTCTGTAATGTTTAACTTGAGGTCTGGTGTTGGAAAAATCACACATGAAAAAAGTAATTAGCAATTCAGAGATTAAAAAATAGGTACACTCTCAATATTGTGTTTTCAATGTGTTTTCCTAACTTTCAGGCTTTCTTCTACTATAAAATATATCATAACAGAATCAAAATCGCTTTTGAATCTTTATGCACTGTACCATTTAACATTTTAATTTTAATACTTTGCTGTTGTTCATTTTGTAAACCCATATGTTGGCTTTTTACTGTTATGATTTTGCTTTTATATAAGTTTATATGAAAATAGTTTTAACTTTTCTAAGATTTTTACAATACAATACAATACAATACATAACATTACAAATTAAGAAAAAAAAAACACACACACACAACATGCATTTGCTAAGCACTGTTCATTACTAAAAACTTTCATTACATTTCAAATTTCACTTTCAGAAGTCATTTTTATTCAAAAGCTTCTGCAGTTTATAGAGAGATATTTCTCATCTTTATCATGTAATTGGACAGACAGTTTTTTTCCCCCAAGTTATTATATACAATGGTTTTGAAGTATACATAACAGTTTGAAATATTTGATACAGAAAAGACACTGGACGTAATATCTTATAAGGATGTAAAAAAAGAGCTTCTAACTTAGAGAGTCGTCGATGTATATCTGTTTTACCAATAAGAGAGACATAGAAATTCCATAATTGGAGGTGAGACATCTAAGCCTTAAGCTAGGCATACACGTCTCGATTTTCCTGCGTTCGATTTTTAATCCGATCGCCCATCCGATTCCAGAATCGATTTTATTTGCGAAATCGATCGCAAACTGCAACATACCATGCATTCAATTTCTAGGCAATTCTATCCTGAAAGTATGTAGCAGTAGCAATATGTCTTGCACGCACACATTTATGGGTTTGGAGTGGTTTTAGCTGAAGAACTGGCCATATACCAACAGCACACAAACAAAGGTAACAAAGATTCATAAATTGATCGCATGAGACAACTAACAGCACTCGATTCATGTGCTTTTTAATAAAATTTTCAATCAGAACGGATCTGTGCACGATCATTATTCTGTCAGATTTTTGGCAAAATCAATCGCTCGGACACATGCATCAAGTTTTATCCAATCCGATCGCGCGATCGATTTTGTTAAACAATGGCACTAAAATTTTACAGAAAATCGAGACGTGTATGCCCAGCTTTAGAAGGTAACCGTTCTGTTTGCATTATATCTATTAATGGTTTCATCCCTGTACAGTCCAAGGCCAGACAGATAGGGGATGGCTTGTTGGCTGACCATGCGCTGTAGTGTTGGTCAATGGAAAACTTTTCTAAGATTTTAATAAAATTCCAAAGACAAAAAAAATTACTGTAGTTGAACCTCCCTATTGGTTGAGACAAACCCAGTTTGTTTGCCGTTCAGACTCGCCTCAACCGCAAGGGAATCGGGCATCGGGTGTAGCCAATACACCCACGGAAAGCTGCAGCCATTGTCTTAATCGCTGCAGCATTTCATGTTAATTGAGGAGCACCGGCTCTGAATATTCGAGTGCCACTAGTCTAGATCAGGGGCGGGGAAATCTTTTGACTCATGGGCCACAATTGGTTCTGGACCCAGAGCCTGCTCACCTAAAAAATATTTGTGATGTTTGAGGCAAACCAGCTTTCACTTTGCCCTGGGCATATATTACTTGCTTATTTTTACCAAGTAGCTCCACTTAACTTTGTGGAGACTTTGCTGTATAAACCTATTTATTTGCCCTAACAATACAAAATATATGCAGAAAATGTTTTGTCATCATTTTATTCTTTTACCTATTTTCTGTGGGTTCTCGAATAGTTACAGCATAGTTCTTGGAGTCTGCCCCAGGCCTCAGAATTAAATTGCCGTAGCTTTCATTTTTTAAGAGCATATCTGCAGCTTCTTGACGAGATACTTTGTAAAAACACCTATAAAAAATGAAAGCTAAATGTAATCACAGAATATGGAGAAAAACAATTAGGCAGCATTCATCCTGATAGTCGTCAGCAGCCTGGAATGCAAAAATAAATAAATAAATAAATAAATATATATATATATATATATATATATATATATATATATATATTTATACACCCAGGTGACCACATGCAGGTACTCATGCGGAAAGAAAAACTAGCAATGCGTAGTGGCACTTGTATTACTCCGTGCCTTAGTGTACTTGAGTAAAGCCCTGCCTGGTCATTTGAGGTAATATCTACAATGTCCACCAGATGTTGGGCGCTTTTTGTGCCTCTGTATAAGCAGTGAGCAGATTGGTTGCAAACCATGCAAAGCTACCCCTGCTCCAGTGCTGCAATCTTGCCCCCACTCCAATGCAATGAGTCCACACACTGCAGGTGTGTCTTTTGCTAATGCGGTAGCGGAAACCCTAGCCACGCTGTGTTGTGGTACTGTACTGCACCTCAGCTGCAGAGTTGCTAGTGTAAACAAGCCCTCACACAATGCACAGAGTGGAATGCCCACTGAATGTTACATATCACACAATGCACAGAGTGGAATGCCCACTGTTTGTCACATATCACACAATGTACCCCACGTACGTACCCCAAGATATTCCCACGTATAGATATGGCTCTCTGCTCCTGACAATTCATTCTAAAGCTAGCCACACACGGTTCAATTTTGGTTCAATCGATGCTCGTTTAGATCGAGGAATTCAATCGTCTAATCGAAAATCGTTCTTAATCGCATCAAAATACACCCCACATTGAGTTTGCGATTGTGGTGAGATTTCGATTCCAAAATATTACTAAAATCTTCGATTTTGGTATGGAAACGATTGAAGTTCAGATTGAAGTGGTCTTCTATGTTATTATATCAAATCTAATCGATCCAGGAGAAACACCACAAACATCGGCGATTCTAAAATGATTTTGGCACAATCGACGATGATTTTCCAACATGTCCGATCAAAATTCGATCAATTTTTCTGCCTTCATCGAACAATTACCGTCGATCGTACCATGTGGGCATTCCTCGATTTTCATTCAATCGATGAAAAAATTCATCTAATTGAGCATCGATTGAACCAAAATCAAACTGTGTGTGGCTAGCTTTAGTTCTGGACGGGTAAGGAACAGAGCAATACTGTGCTGCAGGTGGCTCAACAAATGTAATCTGTGTGACAGAGATGACTATGATATGGGTGAGCTGTGGCTATATGACTATGATACAGGGGAGCTGTGCATACATGACTATGATACAGGGGAGCTGGGTATATATGGCTATGATACGGGGGAGCACTGTATATATACAAACACCATCACACATAAGACCGTACACACACAAGCTGTTTATCTTTTAATTTTAAATTTTTTTTGGGCAATTAAATGTAATCTCTATATATTTTTTTAAAAATATAAAAATAAAATATATATAAAAATATATCACAAACACATACCCACTTATTCACAGGCATATTACCAGTTCACAAGTGGATTTGGGTATATTATTTCCTGATTAAAAGAATCAGTAGTTCTGTTTATTAGTTAGTAGCTTGTTTTCAGAAATAAAGAACTTACGGAGGCATTGCATTTACATCTCTAACATCTTCATAGGATCCAGGGCTTGGCAGATCCACAATAAGTCTAGAAGGTGATGTAAGACTTTTTTCTTCTGCTCTCCTGGCTGTTTCTTTTTCTAGTACTTCTTTGAGTCTAATGAGCTGCCCAGGTAACAGAGTCAATCGGTTTGGAACAGATTGCTAAATAGAAAAAAATACAGATTTTTAAATTGAAGACATTCTGATTTGATAAATTCTGTTTTGATTAAGTTATCTGCCCAGCAACTGGTCTAAGGCGAGCCTCTGGCAGTGGTTATATAGTTACCTAGCTTACTGTTTCCCTAGTCTTTTGCCTGGGCTGCTGCCCACTTCAAAGCTTGGAGCTTAAGGTTATGTCTCCACAGCGATGTGTGGAGTCTGTCGGGTCCCCTGCGTTCAGCACAGTGCTTGGTGGGGGCCCCGACAAAGCATATTACACAGATTCCACCAGGCAGTATGTGATCGGCCTGGACCCCCGCCAAGCACTGCGCTGAACGCAGGGGTCCCGACAGATCACACAATGCTGTGGAGTCATACCCTAAGGCTCCGAACCTTAAAGTTCTCCTTCTCCTGCAGCCTTCTGAAGAGTGTTCCCAGCCAGGGTGTGGGTAAGGATATGTCCACTACCATTGTAAACTCTCGCAAGGACTGCCATTCTGATTACAGGCTTCTGTATCCTGAATCCTGCTGAGTGGTATACCTTAGTAGGTGCTAACAGTGATGGGCGAGCAAAAAACTGTATCCCCCACACCTATACACCAAAAAAAATAGTAAATAGTGCTTCTTTGACTTCAATCTGGGTAAGAGCCATTAGCCTCCGCCTTCCACATCCCAGCAGCTGGTTAAGGTTTCTGTCTGCCCCATCCCTGCCATTGGGTAATGGTGAAAGAATGTACATATTCCTCTAGTAAAACAGTTATCCACCTAACAACTGTGTGGACATTGTTTTACTGCGTGTGTGAGTGAATGACAGGACCGAGCATAGGAATCTCTAAAGTATCTAAAAAGGACCAGTGTGTAACCCTGGGCAACGCTACACTTTATTCATAAATATAATCCTTAAAAGGGAGGTGGGGAAGTTCATGTTTTATAGTATTTTAACACTTTTACTTTGCTTTTCTATCTACATTTTCTGTTGCACACTGCTAACTCCAAAACACAGCTTTTTATACCATATGATGGCCCACGTGGAATGTGTTTAAAATGTGTAAATAAATGTGGAATGTGTAAATAAACTTTATTACTAAACTATGTGGAGCTCTTTCTCTATGCAAATAATTTTTTCTATGTATATTATAGGTGTGGACCAAATTAACTAGAGCGCTGTATTAAAAAAACAATGTCCTTAGCACCATCCTGTCACTAGGGCATATAATATATATATAATACAGTTAAGTCCATAATTAATTACACCCCAGGCAACTTTTGACTTAAAGTTACTTTTATTCAACCAGCAAGTTATTTTTGGACGGGAAATGACATAGGTGTCTTCTAAAAGATAATAAGACGATGAACAAGAGGCATTTTTTGTTGGAAGAACACATTTTTGTCATGTCACAGTCTCTGGGAAAATCCAAAGTTTTATACCATTCTAAATAGTCCAAGCTGTTCTAAAGCATCCTAATTACCCTGATTAATTGGGAACAGCTGTTTTAATAAATTTACCTGGTGAAAAACAGCAGCTATCTGCAGTTGGTTTGTGGACAGTCAGTTCCAGTGGCTACAGTGCAAAGTATTATTAAAAAATACAAGAATCCAAGGATCACCACCAAGGCCATCCTGGTCAATCTGGGCTCTGCTGGTGGCAATGTCTCAAGGCAGACAATCCAACAGGACGCCACTTCTTCAAATAAGGCACACAAAATCTTACTTGGCCTTTGCAAATGATCATCTGGACAAAGAAGAAGACTTCTGGTTTTCTGTGTTATGGTCAGATGAAACAAAAATTTAATTGTTTGGTCATAATGATGTTTACTTCATTTGGCATAAAAAAAGGGAGAAGCCTTTAACCCAAATGACACCATCCCCACTGTCACACATGGTGGTGGGAACCTATTGCTTTTGGGGGTGTTTGAAGGCCAATGGACAATGGATCCTAATCACAGTAAACTGTACCATGAAAAAAGAGCTATACATGAGGTTTTTCAACGACAACATCAAGCAGTCTGCAGAGAAACTTGCACCAGTGGACATTTCAGCATGACAATGACCCAAAACACACAGCAAAAGTAAGAAGACAACAACATTAACGTTTTGGAGTGGCCC
>CM070032.1:135291191-135307798 GCA_036250615.1 Ptychadena robeensis | reverse complement strand
TACTAGCAGTAGCAGCGCTGGACGAGATGCTGCCGTCCTGACCGCTAGGGCGGTTAATGTTTATTTTCCATTTTTGATCATTATAGAGTATTTAGGCTAGAAGTTTGTATACTACCTTCTTTAAAAAACATTGCATGCATGAAGTGCGGTAAATTTGCAAAATATTATACACCATATAGGACGCAACAGCATGTGACTCAAGTTCATTTCTTGCATAGCTCTGCTGAGGAGCAGGCAGGACTGAAATAGTGGAAAGAAGGGACAAGTTTATGAGAGGCTTTTACATGGGGAAATGTGGAGAAGTGGGCAGAGCTGACAAGTGAGGCGCCTAAATTGTAAGGGAGCATTGGAGGAGTAGGAGGATCTGCAATGAGAGGATGTAAAGAGTTAATATGTATAAGCGGTATTCACTAGCATAACGACGAACATAGCGGCCGCTAGGGGGCAGGAAGCCACAAGCTCCCCCTCACCCTAGTGCCGGTGCTATGGTCCAGCGAGAAGAAACTCGATGAAATCAGTTAGCCAAGCTGGACTTGGCTGGTGACATGAAATCATGTGTAGACATTTTAGTAATTTTTCACACGGATTTTCATAGGAACAATGTTTTATCTTTCATGCTTGTGTGTGTTAATGCATACCACCTTGCTTTGGAGGATCTGAGCACAGGTAAGTAGTTGGAAGGGCAATGGAAAGTCTTAGGGCTTGCCGGTACACAAAACAATGCTTTACCTCAATGCATTGCTTTATTGCCTCACATACTTTTGTATGGGAGACGCTAACCATGCTGTAAGGCATTATGCAATAACCCAGAGCATTGTAGTTTTAAAAAGTTTTATTTAACCTCCTAGCACTCCGGTGAGGTCCAGATTTCTGTACCAAAAGCGCACCATAGACATTAATGGAAAAATGTTTTTATGTTGTAGACCTGTAACTTACTATATGTCCATACAAGGGTCTAGTAGACATCCTGAATATAATAATGTTTGAAACACACAATTGTGTAAAAAAATTTAAATAATTACACCATCCTCTGACCCTTGCATCACTATTGTGTCCTGTAGTAACATAGGTTCAGAGGATCATATGGTATCCTTGCGCCCAGATAGCCATACTCAATTATTGTGCAATTCAATCCTCGACTTGATAGTCTTGTGAGATTTAAAATGGATTGTCAGCCGAACACTGATTGATTGTACCACCACACAGTGTGATTGATTTACAGTTCAAAATTCAAAATAGAAAACCCGTCAGATACTTGTACAATCAATGAACATGTCTGATCACTTTTTGTCTCAACTGCTAGGGGGATTAACATACAACAGTAAGCCCCCCCCCCCCCCCCCCCCCCCCCCCCCCCCCCCACACACACACACACACACACACTATTAGGACAATTGCTATGGGGCCCAGTCATCTCTAGTTACTCTCTAGGTATTTGTTTATATTTGTAAAGTTATAAGGACTACAAAGCATGTTGGAGTTTTAATGTGGTAAAGTGCTTATGACAATGAAGTAGCAAATAAAAAGTTGTCTAAAGCTGGCCATACACCTTTAGATCTCTCTGTCAGATATCCTTAAGATCTACCAACAATTATGAAGTCCTCTGCGATTGAACACAGGTAGAGTTGATTGTTTAGAAAGTCCCTCATATTACATGCTTTTGGTAAAACCAAAGGAAATCTATAGGAAATCTGACAGAGAAATCTAAAGATGTATGGGGACCCTAAAGCTAGCCATACACGGTTCAATTGACTGTTCAATTGATCTAATTCGATTGGTTGATTGAAAATTGAATCATGTCCACATTGAACAATAGTTTCAATTCGATTTAAATTGCCAATTTACTCGATTGAAATTTGATCAGACCAGTTGGAAAATTTTAATTGATTGCTACCACATCGAGTGTGAATTAAATACTATTCCTTGTCCCGACCAATTGTGATTAGATCCAATCAATTAGCATACTGTTCTCTCTACTGGTCGGCAGAATAAGATGTTTGTATCTATGCTTTTTTTGACTGTAGTCAGACCACTATGATTACTATGCATAGGTTAGATTATCTTGAGGTGGCTGTTGCAGTAAAAAAAAAAGTTGTCTTAATAGGTAGTGTGGTAGAATGTGAACGTAGTGAAAGTATAAAGCAGCGGAGACTGCATAGAGAGACTACATACTCCCACCCACTCCGTTCAGTCTCCACTTTGACTGTAGTCAGAACACTATGATTACTATGCATAGGTTAGGTTATCTTGAGGCTGCTGTTGCAGTAATGGAAATGTTTAAGATCAAACACTCAATGTGGTGTGTCATTCAATTCAATTACAATCAATATACGATTGAATGGTTGAATTGATGATTGATTTGTTGCAAATTGAACCATGTATGGCTACCTTAAGGGCTCTTTTTCATTATGTGGTTATCAGCAAGGCAGCATGCTATACTGGTTTCATTTACACGTGTATACAGAGTTGTGAGTAGATTATTGCACACATTTTGGACCTGCTAAGGACTTGTTTCCACTTGCTCCTGCTTTTTTTTTAAAGATGGGCGCAGTAACAGAGGAACCGAACATCGTTTCTTGCATTGATTGGTCTTCTACTCCAATCGGAAGAAAAATAAATTAAACTTATTTTCATCACTCCAGAGCACGTGACCACTGTTCAGGTGTCGTTCTCTATGCACTCTATTCTTTGCAGATGTTAATAGCTTTTTGCTTGGACCATGCCCATTCGACTGTTTAAAGATTGACCGTGCTTCTTATTCCAAGTATTTACAATTTGTCTGGACTGATCAAAATCCTTAGCAACCTGTCTCTGAGATATAAGACAACTTTTAAATCCAGCAAAAGCTTCTCAAAAGTTGGGATCGTCTTATAAGCTAGGTACTGAGACTTCCAAATTGAGACATTGCAGCTCCCGCTCATCCTCCCTCCCTCTCTCCCTCCTCGATGAGGGAAAGACAAAGTGCTTACTAGAGGCACCCAGTGGCTGAAACTGGTATTGCAGCTCAAAAACATTAAATGCAGGGAATGTGTTTTTACAGCTATCATTTATAAATTGTTTCAGTTTTTATTGCCAAATGTATACAATTTATAACACTGTCCCTACCACAACTCTCACGGCACACCCAAAATCGCCCTTCTGTCTTTGATTCCTTGCACATGTAAGTCTATTAAACGTGATGTCCTCTGCTATTTCTTGCGGTCGCTTGGACGACCATCTCCAGGAATTGGAAGTTACCTTGGTTCCAATACTCACTGCTTGGTCGATTAGCCTTAACTATATTATGCACATGGAAAGCCTACAGCCACCAGATCCTAAACGTCCTAACGCCTTTACCAATGCCTAGACAAGTTGGATCTTATATCATGGCTCGCCTGCTTTCCATGCTCTCCTGGAGAGGGAAATCCGACCCGCACCACTATCGCCTCATACACCTCGTACTCCTATTCCTCATCCACCATAGGAGGGGTAGTTGCACCCCCCCCTTCTCCCTCTACCCCCTCTGTCCTGTCCCCCCCCCCCCTCTTTTTTCCTTCTCTTCACTTTTTTTCTGGTTCTACACTAGTTGGTTAGTTGATTTTAGCTGTGTAGACTAGATGTCATTTGCCGCATTGCATATCAACGCTGTTTGCTTGTAACTACTGCTGAACATCTGAATATTCCCTCACTTCATTAAAATTTTGAGGCTCAGTCATCACACTACGATATGCACTGTAATGCCCATGTTTCTTCTGCTTGCAAAACTGTTACAATTTTTTAATAAAAATATATTTAACCAAAATAAAATGTATTACATTTATGTCACTTGGATAACCGCAGGGAAACATCAATAACCATGAAAGGTTGCAGTTAGGAGTGTAAAATTGGGAATGTAAATTACTAAAAAGACAAATTGGACTTTTAAGGTTGTTGGAGATCTGGGGGATAAAAGTCCGAGTAGGCATATGTAAGGCCATGTGTCTTCTGCTGTTACTCTGAGCTGGCCAAAAAAAGGACGCGCACGGACATATTTGCTGGTGGCTTTCCCATGTCTTGCAGGCAGTTTGCCCATGTCATAAGCATTTGGATTTAAATAACCATATTGAAATCAAATGGGTTGGGTTTGATGGGTTTTTTTATTTTTATTTGGTGGGCTTTTGAAGAGGGGTAATCTTATAAGGCGAGTATATTATTAGAATATATATATATATTATATATAATATATTAGAATTATTGGAATTAGACCTACTTAATTACTATCAAAAATTTCAGGAGGAGGGGCATGGAAGGCTTTTAACAAGGTCAAAGTCTGCTGCCACCTTATAGGGCTTTTGCTGTATTGTTCATGTATATACAATGTGTTTGTAACCCCCCAGTGGTTTAATTTCTACTTATGACATCTTAGCTTGGTGGTCTTTTAAGTTTGGCATCTTAAGCCGTGTTGATAGGCTAGCCAAAGATGGTGTAAAGCCTGCACACTTGGTAGATGACAAGAATGAACCCCTAAGCTGCTTGCTTTTAACTTGTGGTTTACCTATAATGCATCTAAATAATTATTTACTATGCAGTTTATGAGAAGTAGTAGAAATAGCGAACTAATCTGATGTAGTATTTTATTTTACATGTTCCCTTTACAATAGATGTTATTATAATCTAATTATTTCTAAAATATAATACTGTGCTGCAAGATGATTGTTTTGTGTTAGAGTATCATGCAGTAAAATCTGAGCGTTAGGTTTAAGGAGATTGTAAATGACGCATTTGTTGTGGTGATCAGGATGGAACTCAGAAAAGAATGCAGTATGACCAGGTTCTACAAAACTGACACTATGGTAATAATATGAGGAACAAGCAGTGATCGGCATACAATGACAGGTAAAAAGCACACAAAACGTCATCCATCACATGACGTTTTCTACCCCCAAACTGCAAAAGCGTATTTACAGTCAGGTCCATAAATATTGGGACATCGACACAATTCTAACATTTTTAGCTCTATGCACGACCACAATGGATTTGGAATAATGCTTTAACTGCAGACTGTCTGCTTTAATTTGAGGGTATTTACATCGAAATCAGGTGAACAGTGAAGGAATTACAACAGTTTGCATATGTGCCTCCCACTTGTTAAGGGACAAAAGTAATGGGACAGAATAATAATCCTAAATCAAACTTTCCCTTTTTATTACTTGGTTGCAAATCCTTTGCAGTCAATTACAGCCTGAACACATAGACATCCCCAGACGCTGGGTTTCATCCCTGGTGATGCTCTGCCAGGCCTCTACTGTAACTGTTATCAGTTTCTGCTTGTTCTTGGGGCATTTTCCCTTCAGTTTTGTCCTCAGCAAGTGAAATGCATGCTTAGTCGGATTCAGGTCAGTTGGCTGACTTGGTCATTGCATAACATTCTACTTCTTTCCCTTAAAGAACTATTTGGTTGCTTTTGCAGTTTGCAAGAAGTGCTGTCAAATGAGTTCTGAAGCATTTGGCTGAATATGAGTAGGTAGAATTCATACTGCTGCTTTTGTCAGCAGATACATCATCAATAAATACAAGAGAACCAGTTCCATTGGCAGCCATACATGCCACGCCATGACACTACCACCACCATGCTTCACTGATGATGTGGTATGCTTAGCATCATAAGCAGTTCCTTTCCTACTCTTCTCTTCCCATCACTGGTACAAGTTGATATTGTTTCATCTGTCCATAGGATGTTCCAGAACTGTGAAGGCTTTCTTAGATGTTATTTGGTAAACTCTTATCTGGCTTTCCTGTTTTTGAGGCTCACCAATGGTTTACATCTTATGGTGAACCCTCTGTATTCACTCTGGTGAAGTCTTCTCTTGATTGTTGAGTTTAACACACATATACCTAGCTCCTGGAGATCTGGGCAACTGTTCTGAAGGGTGTTTTCTCAACCAGGAAAATAATCCACCGCAGTTGTTTTCTGTGGTCTTCTGGGTCTTTTGGTGTTGCCGGGCTCACCGGTGCATTAATTCCTTTTAAGAATGTTTAAAAGTTGTTTTGGCCACACCTCATGTTTTTGCTATCTCTCTGATGGGTTTGTTTTGTTTTTTCAACCTAATGATTCACTTGCTTGCTTCACTAATAGTGACAGCTCTTTGGATCTCATCTTGAGAGTTGACAGCAACAGATTCCAAATACAAATAGCACACTTGAAATAAACTATGAACCTTTTATCTGCACATTGTAATAGGGATATTGAGAGAATATGACGCACCTGGCCATGGAACAGCTGGGAAGCCAATTGTCCCATTTTTAGTTTGGTCGCTTAACAAGTGGGATGCACATATGCAAACTGTTATAATTTCTACACTGTTCACCCGATTTGGATGTAAATACCCTCAAATTAAAGCAGACAGTCTGCAGGTAAATTATATTGTGTTTATTTCATTGCAAATCCATGGTGGTGGTGGTGTAGAGCCAAAAATACTTTATGTATTTACTTAGTTGTGAAGAAATCACAACTAAGCTCCCTGTTATAAACCAAACCAGGGATGCAGCTCTGATCATCACACCACTTGAGGTTATGATTTTGTATCCTGGTTGATATCTTGGATAACTGCCTGGTTTCTTACTGAACCCTGAACTCTTGAACTTACTGTTTAAACCATGTCGCTGCACTTCCTGTTTGCAGGGTTTTTACTGTATGTTCTGCCAGTATCTTGCTACATTGTGCTTTCATTACCGATACCTGTGTACTGATCCTTGGCTTCTGATTTTACCTGAGTGCTCTTCACCTTCTACACTTCTAAACTTACCCCTGTTTGTTCTCTGACTACAATTGTATTTGCTTCCTTTCCACTACCACTGTTTGTTCATTAATCCTGGACTGCCTGCACCTGTTGCCTGCTTGCTTTCTTAGCTAAAGGTGGGCATACATGGAAGGAAGGAAGGAAGTTCCAGGAAGCTACAACCCAGCATGATGACGCAAAGCAATGGACATCAACTATTATGTCCGATACCCTTATCAATCCCACTCAAAGGAAGGCATACATGGGTAGATTTCTTAATAGATTAGAGCACAATCGACAATCGAATTGACTGCGCACAGTGCTCAATTGTACTTGAATCTATTTCAAAATCTACCCATGTATGCCAAGCTTTATGGACTCCAAGCCTAACCCTAAACAGTCATACCCACATATGTTGATACCATTGATTCTGGCACTTTGTATGTTTTCTCTGGAAAAAAAAGCCATTGCTTTTAGCTTTCTTGATAGAATTTTCGGGGTTCCGTAACTGCCCTCTCGGCATCATCGGTGACACCAAAGGGGCTTAAGGGCGCTATAGACCTCCATTATAATGGGGGGGGGGCACTGGTCTCCCAGCCCACATCACTGGTGTCATTGATAATGCTGATGATGTGGACAGCAGTGGGGGAAGGTCGGGAAATTCAAGCAGAGTACTCTGCTGTTATCAGTAGGGGATGACCACTAGGGAGGTAAGAGTGGAAGTCCAGGCTTATTTTATTTATTTATTTATTAACTTTTTTTTAAGGAAAGGGTTAAAAAATGGCAGATTATGCTACAATTTGCATCACTCGTCCAGTGCTTTTTCCACAGTAATAATTTTTTGCCATTGTATGTCCTTAGTTTTTCAATTAAAATGATACCCAGCACCATATAGCCCCAAGGTCATACTTTGAAAACTTGGTATGCATTTTTTATATGCAAAAACACATGCGTTTTTGACATTATATCTGTGTTTGCGTTTAGCATTTGCGTTTTTGAACAAATGAATTAAAAATGCAGGAAAAATAAATAAAAAATGCATACGGGCCATTTCACACTATATGCATTGTGGTGCGTTTTTTTACTGCATGTGTTTTTACATAGACAATCAATGTTACCATTCACACTGTATGGTTTGCGTTTTTAAAAATGCACGGGTCCCCATCCAAAGTATTGGTTGTCGAATCGCAAATGGTGTATTTCGAACGATTGACCATGGCATGATGATGACATCATGCTGCGGTCGATTTTTCGATAAACGCCGCCAAGCATAGCGTCTATGGTTGGTTTAACCTCCCTAGCTCTACACCCGAAGCAAGTACTGGCACAGTCTGATTGTGAATCAAACTGCGCCCGTGCCGGAATCAGGCGCAACCGCTGGCTCTGTGTGCTGCAGGCACGCAGAGCCTTTCCGCCCCCATCAGCGTCATCGGTGGCGTTGATGTGGGCGGAAAGGCAAAACACTGTATCACAGAAATCTGGACCTCAGTGAACCGCCAGGGAGGTTAAAGCTGACCTCCAGCTTTGCCATAAAATTTGCAATTTAGTGGGTCTAGTCCCACTCTGCAATTGTTTAAATGTTAATGTCTTAATCTAATTTTAGGCCTAGGGATGTGTAAAAATTATGTTGAGTTCTTCCCTCATCCCAGCTCTCTAATCAGTCCATTGTGCATGGTGCTGTTGGTGAGCCTACAGCTAGTCATTAGCTACTGTGTTTCCCCGATGATAAGGCGCTGTCTTATATTTTTTGAAATGCCAAAATATGCCCTAGGTCTTTTCAGGGGGATGTCTTATTCTGATCACTCTGTGCCATTCATTGTCCCCTTTGGCACAGAGTGATCAGAAGGGGACAATGATTGGCACAGAGTGATCAATCATTGTCCCATTCTGATCACTCTGTGCCATTCGTTGTCCCCTTCTGATCACTGTGCCATTCATTGTCCCCTTCTGATCACTCTGTACCGTTCATTGTCCCCTTCTGATCCCTCTGTGCCATTCATTGTCCCCTTCTGATCCCTCTGTGCCACTCATTGTCCCCTTGTGATCACTCTGTGCCATTCATTGTTCCCTTTGATCATTTTGTGCCAATCATTGTCCCCTTCACTGATACTGACTTTTTTTGGGTTCTACTGGTACGGCCGGGTAACAAACTCCGTTACAGCAAGAATCAGCAGCTTGCTTGTCCTTCCTGCACTGCAGCCAGCCCTGATGGAGTCACACGGAGTTACACAGTTACCTATTGTACCACCCAAATGGGAGATTCGGGCAAGGGCAGGAATTGGTGGGTTTCTTATTTACGGGGGCTTATTTGATGGGGATGTCTTATCATAGGAAAAAGTGAATGGAGAGGTGGCTAAACTAAAGTAACAAAAGAGGTTCATTTAAAGTAGTGTGAGGCTAGCTCATGGGTGGACAAATTTTTTATCTCCTGGGCCACAGAGGGACCAGAGAAAGAATCTGTAAGGACCGCCCGGTCCAAAGTCCTCCCAGCCTTGGATTACATTAATTTTTGAAACAACTTAAAAAAATCAATCATACTGCCAGGCAAGTAAAAAATAAATATTAAAAAGTAATAAATGGGCAGACATGAGCAAACATAAATTCTAGAAGTTCTCGAAAGAGACTATAACGATCATCTTCTAAGCATTATCCCACTCATTGAAGGGAACAAAGGGTCTTATAAATATATTAATTGATAAATATTATCATTTCAAAATTAATTTACATTTAATACAATATTCTTACTTTGTATATAACATGAATTCAGTAAGAATTTAGCAAATTAGTTACAACTGACCATAACTATTAAGCCGGCCATAACATGAATTCAGTAAGAATTTAGCAAATTAGTTACAACTGACCATAACTATTAAGCCGGCCACACGCTTAGAATTTCTGCCGACGTCATCACGCACGTCGTGCTAAAAATCGTCCGGGCACCCTTTGTGTTACTTTGGATGGGGCTGCTGGTGCCCATTCAAAGTAATAGGATCAATCTAAGAAACTACAGACATGGATTTCCTGCCCGATTTATGGCGCACGGCGGTCGATAGGTGTCAAAATCGGCAGCAAACGTCTAGGCCTTAATGCCTAAATTTTGAATGTCTTCTGAAGCTTAAAGACAGGTTTTGACATACAGACCTTAAAAGACTTTAGGCCCCATACACCTTCTGTACAATCAAGTGCTGTTCTACCAAAACCATGTAAAAAACCTTTCTAAACCTTCCAATGACTATGTATTCTATCAGGGAGGACCCTGCACTACATAGCAGTGATATATACCTTCCAATCACTATGTATTCTATCAGGGAGGACCCAGCACTACATAGCAGTGATATATACCTTCCAATAACTATGTATTCTATCAGGGAGGACCCAGCACTACATAGCAGTGATATATACCTTCCAATCACTATGTATTCTATCAGGGAGGACCCAGCACTACATAATTGTTGGTAGATCTAAAGAAAATTGTATGAAGAGATCTAAAGCTAGGCATACATGGTTCAATTTTAGCATGAGTGATCTTCGATAGGATTTTAGATCGTAATCTTTTCATGGGACACCAATCGTGATCGAATCCAAAGTAGTACCACATGGAAGGTTTGACCAGGTGCATGGGGGGGGGCTTTACAAATGAAAAAGATTGCTAGTTTCAAATTAGTGTTTGTATGCTTCACATGTTGATCTTCCCTTTTATGCTTAAAGCCGACCATAGACGTTTAGTTTCTTCTTTGACCTGCTGACAGCTTGACCATGCATGATGTTGTAATTTACTTTGGACCAGAACGCTGGTCCCTATCCAAAGTAAAGAGATCGATCTAAAAATGACAGACACCTCCGTAATTTGTAAAATCGATTTCTGGACTACTTTAAAGTTTGAGCATTCAATTTGCAGCTGAGCGAGTGTGCATGGCAGTCTACCTGCGTCGAAATCGGCCGCAAA
Organism: Ptychadena robeensis; assembly: GCA_036250615.1. Classification (NCBI taxonomy): domain Eukaryota; kingdom Metazoa; phylum Chordata; class Amphibia; order Anura; family Ptychadenidae; genus Ptychadena; species Ptychadena robeensis. The sequence continues at coordinate 135,297,115 of CM070032.1, read as the reverse complement.
TCAAACTGTCTATGGCCACTATAAGCATTTAAAACAAAAAACGTAAAGCAGATATCCTAAAAAGTGACCTTACCTTACTCCGAGGCCGTTTAACAATCAGAAACCCATCGTAGTATAAAGGTAGTGACGTAAATTTAGATCTTTGTTGATTAATTCTCCTAGGTGCTGGTTCGTGTGTTGCCATGTTCACTTTTTGACTCAGCCACCTATCTCTTCAGCTTTGATCCCTCTTTGTGAATAGGAGAACAATCCACTGTAGAAGGAAGTCAGGATATAAAAAAGTTTTGCAGATTGTTTGTACTGCTGTCCAGCCCAACCCATCTGTGCAGGGAGGAGGAGAGAAAGGTGTGAGATTAAAGGCCAGTTCTATGTTCAAATTCCATCAGTCACAGAATTTGCTGGCTCCAGAAACACCCGGAAGAAACGAGCATCTTCTACAAACAGTTTTATGTTAACATGTGTGGATTTTTCTAATGTACTTACAGATTGTCATTCTCTAAATTAGTTTTGCTGGGGTGAGTTATAACCAAATGCTAGAATTAATATTAAACAACGAAACCTTACAAGCAACATACACACTGTAAAAAAGCAAGCAGCATTGTTATGCTCTGTGAATAGTCACTAGTGTGTTGTGACTTTATATGAACCTAAAATCTAGCACAACAGCACTGTGAGCTGTATCACAGACTCACATATTTTACAAATTAATAGCTGGACTTTATTGAAGAGTAGTACATTCAAATACATGAATGAATGTCATTATGATTTGATGCACACTTTGATTTGCAGTATTATTACTTAATGTGAGTCTGTGCTTACATACAGTACTTACCTGCCATTTTTAGCAAGTAATTATATACTTCTAGGGGAAAAAGGGATTTCTGTTAAAACAGTGTATCTCATTATAAAAAAAATGGCAGCTCTTCCATCTGCATCTGCACTGTGTGTGAGTTGGGTACAGCAGCCCAGCTCACAAACCGTTAGCACAGAGCCATAGGCTGTGCCTTCCAGGCTATTCTTCTTGCCGGGATAGCTGGCGGGGAGCCAAGGCATGACCACCCATGGCCTAGCCTTCGGAATATAAAACGTAGGCCTTCCTACCCACCCAACTTTGTGGTGCATCTTATGGTCTTAAAAATACTGTGGTACAGAAACAGGAAAATTGTTATCATACTTACCGTAATTTTCCTTTCCTGATGGACCCTATGCCGGCCTACCATCGAAAGTATGCCGGCATAGGGTCCGTCAGGGAAACAGGAAAATTGTTATCATACTTACCGTAATTTTCCTCTCCTGATGGACCTTATGCTGGCATACTTTCGATGGTATGCCGGCATAGGGTCCATCAGGGAAGGGAGTGTTTCTGCTCCTGGCAGCCAACACGAGTGGGAATGCAAGCAGCCTCCCCATTTTTGTTTATGTTTACGCAGTTGTTTCACATTTTGATGACTTTTGACCACTTTTCTCCTCCCCTAAAATGGCTTAATTGTAGGAGATGGTAATTCATATATACGTTTGTCTCTTCTTCAGGATTTAAAATGTTTAGCTGCATATTTCACAGGCATTACATCGTATATGCCAATTTTGACATAGGCCATATTATTGTTCATATACAGGGCTGGATTGTTTTTTTCAATTATCTTTATTATTTTGGTGAAAAAAACAGGGAATAAAATACACAACCAAGGAAAAAAGTGAAATAATACAATAACAATTTTTCCATAAACAATACATGAGGGGACATGAGGTGTGGATGAGTTCATAATAAATAAGCATTCTGCGATGAAGCAATGAAGCTGTTTCAAGAGAAATTTCGGGAAAAAAGAAAATATATGCAAAATCAACAAACAATGGATCAAACAATAAAAATATAAAGTTAACTTCAAACTGGTGAGGGAAAGGGAGAACTGGTTAGCAAACACTGGAGTGGTTTAATCCTGTTAATAATTATTAAATCCTACAGCATGGATCCCAAAGAGGGATGAGGAAGGTTAAACCATGGGGACCATATTTTGAGGAATTTGTGGATAAACACTTTATATTGGTATTTAGTAAAACTCCTAGGCTTAGGATGTAAAAGCACTGACCATGGATTCCTTTGGAAACAGGGCTGGATTTTAGTTGCACTGAACATACAAAAAAGCCCTTAATACTGAGGAAGAACATTTACTTTTGAATATATTTTAGTGCATTCAATAAAAGCTGTTATTGCTACAAATATGGTAGCCATTAATTACTGTTAAGTGTGAAACAGCCTTAATGTTTTTTTCATCTGATTGTATTTGAGTTACAATAGCAAGTTCTGCTGTTGGCTGACGGCAATGTCAGTCATATGGGGGATCTGTTCAGGAAGAAGCGTAAATTAAAGTGGTAACACAGGTTTGCGCAGTTGCCTAAGGAAGTAATGTTGTACTGAAACCTGTTCATGGAGACTAATATATATACAAAAAATGTAGACGTCTCTGGGTGAAAGTTCTTAACATTTCAGAATACAGTCTGATGGAAGATGTTAAGTAAAGCCTTGTGTGTGTCCATATTAGTATGCATTATTATTAATACTTGTATTTATAAAGAGCCAAAATATTACACAGCACTGTACATTAAATAAGGGTTGAAAGGCAACACAACCTAAGGCTTTATTTCCCCTAGAGCGATCGCTTATGATTTTTCTCAGGTGATTGGGTGCCATCAGGGGCGTTGTGATTTATGACCACGCCCGATCGCCCCAGATCGCGCCCATAGAGAATGAATGGAGATGCGTTCAAATTAATCTTTGATTATGTCCGTTCATGTAAATGCCCGCAATTGCACGTGATCAATTGCCAGCGGCCACGATCAAAAACACAGTAAGCCGCGTTTATGATTGCGGGGTGCAGAATGATCACACCTGACCACTGTAGTGGAATTTATTACATCCCAATATGCCAACCTGTCCTAGGGTGTTAATCTAAATGCCCGCCCCTAGAGAGCCTGCCTTGTCAGCGTTGAAGGCTATTCAAGGACAGTTTGCTTTCTGGGCTGCTGACAGTTGACCTGTGCCATTTTCACTCTGTCCCTTGGGACTAAATCTGACTGGCTGATGTGACTCTTGGCTTGACCCTGTAGATGTAGTTGTACTCAGAGACACACTACTGTGCTCCCGCAATTCAGTTGAGGTAAAGGTGAGGACATGCCATTAATTTTGTAAGAGTTATGGCAATTCTCTGCTCTCCCTCCTACCCCCCTACACACCCCTGGCGTCATTGGTGTCGCCGATGGTGTGGTGAATAGAGCCGAAACTGCCCTTATAACATGTAGGTCAATGGCGCCGTACCACCCCCCGCCTCATTGGTGACACTGAAGAGGTGCACCCGGAAGAGATCGGCGGGTTCACTGCTATTCCGTTTCACCAGAAATAGGTTAGTATCCCTGAACGTAGCTCGGGGTAAGTTTGCGGGATAGATGCTCAGATTATTAAAAAGTAATCTGACATACCATTGTATTTGAATTAGATGAACAAATCTATCTGTTACAAAAAAAATTTAATTAAAATTACCAAAGGTATAAACTAAATCTTTAGTTTTTTCTTAAGGGAGATAGTCATTGACAACTTGAACACATAAGTGGTTGTTGGATATATTGTATACTTGGAGTCTACTCAAGTTTTTGGCCTTGGTTTTCACAAATAGTAGATGAGTTAGTTGATAAAGTTATTCATACATTCAAGCTAGAATGCATTTGCAAATAAATTATTATCATATTTTGACTGATCTGAGGTTTTTATATTTTTGGGTATTAGTTCACAAAATAGGTTACAGAACTGGAACCAGTGTAAAGAAGAGCAGCATGAAGGACTTCAGCTATAATATTAATTGTACCTTATTGATTCTCACTTGAAGGTGTGTTTTAATCCAATCTTCCCCTTCCCTGATGACAATCCATATTTCTCAGATTATGTAGTCTTAATATTTCAATGTAAGGAAAGAGTTAAAGTGGCAAATCTTGATTTGCTTCCTTGTTTAAGTTGCATTCCTGTGGTGTGGCACAAGATAAAGATTACATTGTTCTCAACTGTGGACTTCTGTAATTATCTGTGTGTAATTTCCAGTTATGTACTGCAAAAACGAACTTCTTTGGATTGCTTAGGTAATAAAGACTTCACCTTTCTCCTAAATATACTGTAAACTTCACTGCAGTAGTATTTCCTTTCTATATATTATACTTACAGCACCATCTAGAGCTAAGCCAAGGTTGCTGCTTTTCAGATAATGAATTCAATAGAAGCAGTGGCGTAGGAATCACCATAGCTGCCACAGCAACGCTATGGGGCCCGTGGCCACAATGGGGCCCGCCACTCCTGGCTGCTTCTTTTTCTTCCTATACTGTTCCTTTTACTGTTCCTTTTTTTTTTTCTTTCCTTTTTTTTTTCTTTCCTTTACTTTCGCAGATCAGCTCCCTCTGCTAGTGGAAGAGATTGTGGCACTTGATTCTGCTTCTGCTCCCAGGGCAGGCGGAAAACAGGGTAGTCAAAAACAGTCCAGGGGTCAGTAACAATAAAGTGGATGCAATCAGCGCCTGTGAATCAGAGACTGAAAGACCTCTCTGTTCAGGCAAGTTCCTGTTGCCTTAGGGTCCGCACACACGTAAAGAGCCGCGGCCGATTTTGCTGCTGACTGATATGCGTCCGTGCGTGCTTGCGGCCGTCCGCAAAATCTGCCACAGATCGTGGGTGCCCACAGATGTCCGTAAATCTCTGTCCGTAAATCTCTGGCCAAACACAATGAGTTAAGTTTTTACCAAAAAGTTCTACTTTGGTTCCATCTGACATTTTCCCAATCCTCTTTTGGACCAAATGCTCTCTAGCAAACTTCAGATGAGCCTGGACATGTAGTGAATTAAGCAGGGGGACACGTCTAGCACTGCAGGATTTGAGTCCCTGGCGGTGTAGTGTGTTATTGATGGTGGCCTTTGTAACTTTGGCTCTGCAGATCATTCACTAGGTCCCCCTGTGTGGTTCTGGGATTTTTGCTCACTGTTCTTGTGATCATATTGACCCCAAGGGACTAAAGTTAGGCAATATACTTGCACTCACTTGAATCACTTGCACTCTTAACTTTTTTGAGTTAATACATACATAATTGTTATGTATTTGTTCTAAAAAGTAATGGTTAAAAGGTTTGAAATCCAGTCAACCTCCTTCAGGCAGACTGCTAGTATTGTAGTAGAAAGGTTTTTTTTTTATTGGAAATGTTTTCATTGTAGGCATATCAAATATACAAACAAAAAAATGTTCTGCAGATGCAGGTGCAACTGCAGGTGGAATACAATGGAATGACATAGAAGAGATTAAAACGCAATATTAAACTTCACAAAACAGCCAAAACAGGGTTTGGTTCAAAACATTTCTTAAAAGGTTTAAAAAGGTGTGCCTGGCAAAAAGTCAGAGAAGAGGGGATAAAAGAAAGGAAAAGGGGGGGGGGGGGGACAAAGGGAGGTTAGAGGAAGGGTTGGAATTCCCCCTGTACCAGGCACTGCAGGCACTGGAATGCTTCTATGTCATGTTATAGGACGCAGCCCTCCCACATATTAGAAAAGTATTTAGCTAGTGATGAGCAAGCATGCTCGGCCAAACATGTGTTCGGCTCGAGCATCACTATGCTTAGGGCATGGTGCTACTTGAACGAGCACCAAGTGTGCGTGTGCTCCATGCTTGAGCCGAGCACATGCACATTTCACGGGTTGGAGACACATCATTGGGTGCTATATAGCACCTGATGGCGCTTGTTCAGCTCAGATAGAGTTAGGGAAAGAAGCTGTTAGGTAGGGAGAGATTAGTGAAAGAGAGAGTCAGGGAGAGCTCATTCATCAAAGACTCCAATGTCCTTTTAACCTCCCTAGCGGTTGAGACGAGCCCAGCTCGTCTGCTGTTTAGGCTCGCCTCAACC
>CM070032.1:135254526-135270222 GCA_036250615.1 Ptychadena robeensis | reverse complement strand
CCAAGGAGGGACAGAGCAGCAGGTTAAAGTCCCCACACAAAAAAACCATACCAGAACCGTGCATTGCCAGTAGTGCGCATATCTCAGTGAGAAATGCAAGTTGAGAGGTGTTCGGAGCATAATATGAAAGTATAGTAACATCATTACCTTGCAGAGAGCCTTGCAGCAAGAGGTACCGACCTTGGGGATCCACAATCTGGTTGGTGCAAATGAAATTCAGGCCCTTGCGAATGGCGACCAGGACACCTCGTTTTTTGACCGGAGCGGAAGCAAAATACACCTGAGAAAAAAAAGGGGAAACCCGGGAGGGAGCAGAGGATTGTGAAAAGTGCGTCTCCTGCAAGCATGCAATATCAACCCCATGGGTGCGGAGATATTTAAATACTTTAGTACGCTTTACGGGGGAATTCAGGCCCCGAACATTGAGGGACATAACACGGAGAGGAGCCATAAGAGCAGGCAGAGGGAGGGGAAAAAAAAAGGAAAAGAAAATTAAAGAAAAAGAAACCTAAGCCGACCCACAGTCGGCAAAGAAACAGTACACATTAAATTAGAGCCAGTAGGTTCCACCAGACCGCCACAGGCAGACCTGGAGAAGTACTGGCAAATGGGGGGAACAAGTATCGCCGCCCAGGAGAGAGGCGACAGGCACTAAAGTACACACTAAGGCACATTAATAAATAATAAACCATCAAAGGAAAAGTATGGGAAAGCATAAAACAATACAATAATTCCTAACATACTAAATCAAATTAAATTTAACCAAAAAAGCAGATGAATCAGATGGTGGCGACCGAATCCAGGTGAAAGGGAGAAAAAAAAAGGGTTATCAATAATACACCCTATTTCATATAGAAAATGAACGGGCTAGTCTATCTTACACCTGTGGCGAAAAAGAGCTTAAACCAGTAGAAATAAAAATTAATAGTCAGCCTTTGCCAGAGGGTTGCGATGCCTGGGACTCCAGACGACGTAGAGCTTGGACTCGGGGGTCGGCAGCCACGGGCGAGCTTGACAAATGGCGGGGAGAAACAGGGGGTTCCAAGGGACGGGGCGAAGATGATGTAGAAGATTGGCTGCAGTTGGGATCCACTGGGACATGGAGGCCAAGGGTCTTAAAGCATGCTCTCACCTCCTTTGGTGTCCTAAGCTGGTAAGTATGGGACTTGTAGGTAGAGCCGAAAAGGGTAACCCCAGCGATAGCGAATACCGTCAGTTTGTAATACTAACAAGTAGGGACGAAGGTTACGACGCTTAAGGAGAGTTGTTGGGGCAAGATCTGAAAATAATTGGTAAGAGTGGCCCTGGAAGGAAAGATGTTTGGCAGAGCGAGATACTTGCATGAGACGCTCCTTGGTGTTGAAAAACATGCAGTTTAACAACCACGTCACGAGAAGCGCCCTCAGAGATGGGACGAGCGAGGGCCCTGTGAACTCTGTCCATTTCCAAGCGCTCCGGGGGGATATCTGGGGCGAGCTCCTGGAAGAGGGTAGTAACTGAGCTACGCAGATCAACGATGCTTTCAGGTAAGCCACGTATGCGTAAATTGACTCGACGGGCACGATTCTCATGGTCTTTAGCAATATCTTGGAGAAAGGAAATCTCAGATTTCAAATGTGCAATCTCTTTTTCGTAACCCTCATACACTATAGTAGCATCATCCATTCTTGACTCTAATAGGGAAGTTCAATGGCCTATCTCTTTCATCTCCTTAAGAAGCTCAGCCGAGAGCTTCCTAGAGGCTGTTTGAATCTCCTCTTTAATGGTTGTCCGAATATCAGCCAAAAGAGAAGGGTCAGTCCCCTTCTTTGCAGGTGAGGAGGAGTAGAGATCGCTACTGTCCTCTGAGTCCCCAAGGGAGAGACGAGCTGTTTCATTATGGGCCGTTTGCCGCACCGTCGCCGCCATCTTGGAAGCAGAGGAGGCAGACTTTGCCGAGGTGCCGGCGCCGCGGACTGCTTCTTCGATCGCCCGGTAGGACCCATCACCAGGCGGAGAAGCCGTACAGGGCAGGGTAGGGGTGAGAGAAAAAAGAGAAAAAATACTGCACTGTGTGTAGGAGCCGATGCTTAGCCAGCTGTCTCCCGGCGCGCACGGAGTCGCCTCCCCCTTCATTGTCATAGGCCACTTGATACACCAAATGATCAGTGGGCAGTACAATGTTCCATTTCAATCATAGGGTTTTCATGAAGGTTAAAAGGTTGCTGTATGCTTTATTTTACTATTTACATGTTACTAAATGCAAGGATTGAACATACTATTTATATGCAATATATTGATTTTTTGCAGATTGTGCAAGATATTCAGAGGAAAGCAAATACAGTCAGATCCTTAAATATTGGGACATCGACACAATTCTAAAATTTTTAGCTCTATACACCCCCATAACTGCAGGCTGCCTGTTTTAATTTGAGGGTATTTACTTCCAAATCAGGGGAAAGGTGTAGGAATTACAACAGTTTGCATAAGCAACTCCCACTTGTTAAGAGACCAAAAGAAATGGGACGATTGGCTTCTCAGCTGTCCCATGGCCATGTGTGTGTGCTATTCCCTTATTATCCCTATTAGCAATGTTCAGATAAAAGGTCCAGAGTTTATTTTAGGTGTGCTATTTGCATTATGTTGCTGTCAACTCTCAAGATGAGATCCAAAGAGCTTTCACTATCAGCTAAGCAAGCCATCATTAGGCTGAAAAAACTAAAAAAAACATCAGAGAGATAGCAAAACATTAGGTGTGGCCAAAACAACTGTTTGGAACATTCTTAAAAAAAAAAAAAAAGGAACGCAGCAGTAAGCTCAGCAACACCAAAAGATCCAGAAGACCATGGAAAAAATGTGGTGGATGACCGAACAATTCTTTTTCTGATAAAGAAAACACCCTTCACAACAGTTGGCCAGATCAAGAACACTACCCGAGAGGCAGGTGTATCAAAGACAACAATCAAGAGAAGACTTCACCAGTGAAGTGAATACAGAGGGTTCACCACAATATGTAAACCTTTGGTGAGCCTCAAAAACAGGCAGGCCAGATTAGAGTTTGCCAGTCAACATCTAAAACACAGTTCTGGAACAAGATCCTATGGACAGATGAAACCAATATTAACTTGTATCAGAGTGATAGGAAGAGAAGAGTATGGAGAAGTAACTGCTCGCTCGGGAATTGCTATTCTTTATTGTGTACCTGTTATTTAGAATGTTAAAAATGTTAAATGTAGACCACCATTTGAGGTAATTAAAGTGAATGAGCCATGAGAGTCAATAGTGAACTTATATGTTCACATTTATTATTTGGTGCTTTGGCGGGGCAAGCACCTTGAATAGAACACACCTTGGAGGGTCTTATGATAGATGGAATAACATCATAAATGTACTTTGTTTATGCTTCTGATATAATGTTTAAGAACCTGAAATCTAGATCCCCACCAAGTTGATTAGAGTGCAATGGCTATGGGCAAGGCACCGGGTAAATACAACAGATAGGAGCAGTTACCCTATATTCTCTTGTAGTGGATAAGGATTAACTGCTCACCCACCAGGTTACCATTCATCGGCAACTCCCAGTCCACCCACTATTTTCGCTATATGGCTCACCAGATTGTCCACAGACACACATCTCTGGATTCACAATAAGCTGGTAATCTAAATATAGAATCTATCTCATATACTGTTGATATTATCAATTAAATGGGGGAAAAGTCTTTTTGAGGAAATGATGTGGGGATAGATCATTCACTCTATAAATGTCATATTAATTTACTTACTTTTCACTTTAGAATGGAATGTATCCAGGCAACCCTTTCTGGCCATAAGAATGTAAAGAAGTTATGCCAGACCCAAAGGATAAATGTGTTGGAAGTTACCTGGGACAACAACTTTTTTTGGACTTTTGTGCATATCAGGCCAGGACATATTTATTTGAATTATTGTGTATTTTCAGTAAACCTTGAAATTGACTGTAAAGTGAAATCTATGTGATCTATGTAACCGCCAGATAGCTGCCTGAGAATACAGGCTACCTGTTACCTGTAATCTCTTCCAATGTGGCGTGTTTGCTGTCACTACATCAAAGTCTCATATTCCACACTCTGACACTTTTCATTCTCTGTCATGGCTTCTTTAGGGAGCAAAATCCCCCCTTGTACAGAATGAGTACTGATTATCAATGGACCCAGATTGATGAGTGTGGGTCACTGGAGAGGGCAACCATATAGACATAAAAGGACTGTTTTATGTACAGGCATGATCTACAATGTAAATGTGTCCATTTGTGCTGAGAAACATAAGGGTAATTTCACACTATATGCGTTTTTTTTTTGTTTTTTTTACTGTGCGCGTTTTTACATAGACAGCAAATGTTACCATTCACACTGTATGTGTTGGGTTTTTAAAAACGCAGCATTTCGCATGCGTTTTTAAAAACTGACTGCTGTTTGCATTTTTGATTTACTTTTTTCTGCATTTTTCATTCATTTGTTCAAAAACACTAATGCAAATGTAGAAATGCAGAAATGCATGTCTATAAAAAATGCATGCCTTTAAAAAACGCATATAGTGTGAAATGGCCCTGAAAACATATGAAATCACCTGGAGAAATGTGCAGTGCTGGATGGATGTCATCCCCAGTAAAATAATAGGTCAAAAACTTTCTGAAGCCCTAACTGAGCTTGCAGTAGCTCGAAAAACAGCAGTGACATCTTTCTATACATTCTATACATTGCATAACATGAATTAGTAAAAATAAGACCAATCCAAAAATAATCTCTAGTGCAGTCTTTGCACCTAAAATTAATATAAAATCACGGTAGCAGAGAGAGGGGATGTGTCAGTCTGGTCAGATAAATGTGGGGATATTGTTCCATCTTCTAGTAATGTCAGGAGAGTTAGTGGAAGCACAGACATGACCGGCAAGACATAGTGCCAGCCTCTGCATTTTTTCTTCTGTTTGGAAATGATAAAGGACGTGATAGGTTGTCTCTAGCCCCAAAACTCAACACTCCCTCTCCCCCCTTAGGGAGCTACTCAGGTGAGTGTACTCCCAGTGTACCCACAGCCACAACCAAACACCCTTCTACCCTGTCTGACACCACTGGGATGGGGGCTCTATGGGTGAGTAGCCACATGGTACTCACCTAAGTAGCTCACAAAAAGTTGTGCACCTCTGGTTATAGTTTTTTTACTTTTGACCCCTGGATGACTTGCATTCCAGATTTTTGGGTGTGAGAGATGGTATCACTTACAGTAAATAACATCATCATCTCCCCCATTCCTCAAGCTCGCTGCCTTGGTGTCACCTTCGACTCTGCACTCTCCTTTATTCCCCACATACAAACATTGCTCGATCCTGCCACTTCCATCTCTCCCCTTGACTACTGCAACATCATCCTCTCTGGTCTTCCTCTTACTAGACTATCACCTCTCTAGTCCATCATGAATGGTACTGCTAGACTCCTTTACTCCTGTAACCGCTTCTTATCTGCTGCTCCTCTCTGCAAATCTCTACACTGGCTTCGAATTGTTCAGAGAATTAAATGCAAAGTTCTGTGCCTTGCCTTCAAATCACTCCACACCTCCTGTCCTCCTTACATCTCCAACCTTGTACACAGATACACCCCTAACGGCTCCCTCCGCTCCTCCAGTGACCTACTAATGAAATCCCCTACTCTCTGGAATTCTCTCCCTCGCCCCATTAGACTTGCTCCTACCTTCTCCTCTTTTGAAAAAGCTCTGAAAACCCACCTCTTCAGTCTCTCCTACCCATCTTCTCACCCCTAACATCACAACCATGCCAGCCCCCCCCCCCTTCCACCTATTGTATACTATATTCCCCAACCTATTAGACTGTAAGCCTGTCCAGACAGGGTCCTCTACTCCTCCCGTGTCATAACCTGTTCCTGTGTTTATTATATTGTGTTGTATCTCCACTCTAATGTATTGTACAGTGCTGAGTAATATGCTGGCGCTATATAAATAAATGATAATAATAATATCACAGGATTTCAAATTTCTTCCTTTTTGTTCCTTGCCCATCTTTGGCATCTGTGTCTGGCAGGGGATATATACGATAAGATGCTGGGATCCAAAGGAAAGGACTTCGGTGGGAGGGACTTTTTCAAACATGTCAAAATGAAAAGTGTACTTGAGAACGAAAAGTACAGAGAATGTGAGCTGCTTGAGACAAATATTGGGATCATGCATGGGCTATGGTATGACTGGAAAAATGACAACATTGCAAAGCAGAACATAGCTTGGGAAACATTTGAATAGCTCACACAGATGGTGGCTAGTTTGGGATGTACAGTACACCATCTAAAGCCTAGGTGCCAAACCTGCGGCCCGGGGGCCACATGCGGCTCTTTGGGTGTTATTTGGCGGCCCTGTTCTGCGATCACTACCCAAAATCTTAGCAAACTCAAGAGCGCTGCATCTCAATGATGTTTCAGAGTGACTTCAATCGCTCTTCCCTGAAACTGGCATGGCAGCAAAGGATTCGTTTGCTGCCATGCCGAAGTGTCAGGAAAATTAACGCAAGGGAAGATACAATTTACCGAATTCCCTGGCACAAGCATAACAGCAAACAAATCATGCTGAAGTGTCAGTAAAGGAAAAGATATGATACAATTTTCTGAATTTTAGGCCACTTAAGGCGGCCATACATGGGTCGATCTTTCACAGCGGTCGAGAATCAAATACTGCCTTGAGCAGTCGACCAGGATTGCTCAAGAAATCGATCGAACAGTGATCGAACATATTGATAAATTTAATTCTGGGATGTGGCACACCTCTAAACTTTTGGGAAGCTAATATAATTTTCTTGATATATATGTAGGGTGGAAGACACCCATTTCTAGGGCACATATTAGCTTTCCCTTCCCATTATCTGCACTACTTTATCACAAGTAGGAACAAACCGATTTAGAATTGTTTAAGCCAATTGAATGTGGGACTGACAATGTTTCTAACCTATATAGACCTAACTGACACAATTATTGGAGAACTTGTGATTATATCCTGACCTCACATCTAGGGGGGATGCAACGAATTACACTAGCGCAACATAAAACGGACCACCAATGGATGTTTATGACACAAATGGTGGTTTGAGTGGCCTGACGTTAGGCTCACCACATATATTGTTCTCCATATGTCATGGGCTGTTCAAGCCCTGTAGTCACCATGTATACCACATTTTTTATGCCCCACGCAGGCTGACAAATTACTCCCTAAACTGGGGTGTAAGGAACTGTAGATTATACCCCTTCAATCAATAGAGCATTATTCCAGAATGCATACTTAGGGTGCAGAACACTTATTTTCTAACACTCAATTGTTTATAACCTAATACTGGATTTTCTTTTTTGAACTACTGTTTTATGACTCTTTTTATACAATCATTGGATGGTGGAACACCTCTGCAACACGGTTGGGATCCGACCGGGGAACTTTCCCGGGGGGGTCTTCCCTGCCGCCCATATACCTGCTGGGATCGGCTTTTTGTGGGGTTTGTGGACAGTCAAGCTGTCATGGGAAAGCAATATACCGTACCCAACACGCCCGGGTTTTTCTCCCCCTGACCCGCTCGCACTCCTCTTGCTGAAGTCCCAGCTTATAAATGGGGGGGTTGGCGATGTTTTGGGTATGCGCGGAGACGGGCGGTGGGGGCTACATCGGGTCTAGGCCAGTAGGATGTTAGGTGTAGGAGGGAGGATAGGACTGAGTCCACCTCCTTGTCATCGATCCCAGGCTCTGTATGCGTCTTGGCGTCCGGCACGTCGCCATGGGAACCTCGATAATACGTCATCATGTGTGGCATGATTACCGGGTGCCATGGCGACGGCAGGGGATTTAAAGGGTTTTGGAGGCACGGGCATTGGGACACGCCGGAGTGACGGACAGGTGGAGGCGAGCGGCTCCGTATTGTGAATGCGGGAAGTACTATACTACATCTATACCAGGTTGAGGGGGGGAAGCCACGATTAATCGAGGAATAATTGGGTTAAGGGCAACATTTGAGTTACTCCTACACGGACATGTATACTACCAGGGGCTTATTGTAACAACATTCTCATTCAACACAGGAGGTACACTTAGATAACATCCCACAACAGATACATATACATAACATCCAGATTCACTCACCCACATTCACTCAATACATCCATAGCATCACACATGGATCACAGCTTGTACAATCCCGCGACAGTTACACAAACATGTGTGTCACCATTTAGTTTGGTTTGTTGTCACAATAGACCCTCGTATAGCCACACACACGGTTACATTCACACTACTACACTTTACCTTGATGGACTGAGGTTGCGAGGTGTCCTCCATTCTGGGGATGTACCACCTCTGATCCATTTACTATCTCCATCCCATACGGGTTGTTCTGGTGCTCAACGTCGAGCGCCCATCTGGCGGTCCCCCCCCGGTTACCCCACAAAAAGGCTTTTTCTCCCGGTTGGGGCGTGGTGGTTGGGGCACCTGGAACACGAATCCCGACCTCGGGATCGTAGCCGGTCGTGCTCGTGCGAGAGGGAACCCAAGTGCCAATTGAACCAATCACACAGCTAGGCTGTAGTAAACTCTTGACCCAATAAGCGGCTTGTTGGAACATGCTTTGACATTAAACTACTTGAATTGGTTTGACCCTGTTACAAGAGACAACATTTATAAACCTCCTGAAGAGCCAACGTCTGGCGAAAACGTTCGAGACATGCTTTGTTTGTTATGTTGGTGCAAATATTTGCGGTTTTTGTTTTTTTTTTTTTTTTCTTTTTCATTGTACCGCCCATTATTGTATGAGAATGTATGTCTATGCTGTTGTTTGACTTTATGTAATGTTTTTGCTGTAAACCTCACTATACATACTAGAAGTGGGTACTTCTGATTACCTGAATTACTATTACATTCAATAAATAGTTTTTACCTTTATTTACATTCTGTACAAGTCTGTGACTATTCACAAATTACCCAGTGTCTTAAAAGTCCCCCACCAAGTCCCTAGTATCCATGTGGGGAAGTGTAGGGGTTAATGTCGAGCACATTCACCCACCACTCCTCAACATTTGCTTTATAACATGTTGATATATTCTTCTCAATCTGGTCTCCTGGTCCCCATCCAAAGTATCGAACAGAAACCGATTCCCCACCACATTGTGCGATCATTGATTTATCGTGCACATGTTGTGATCCATTGTGCAACATTCGCAGGGGAATCAATTAATGTATGGCCGGGTTTAGATTAAGGAAAGTAAAGGCCCCCCATACACGTCTAGATTTTTTATCCAATCAACTTAATTAATTTTTTTGTTGATTAATTGAAAATCTATAGCAGCCCACATGGTTAGATCAACCTATAACAATTAAAATTGGGGAAAAATTTATTGAAAAAGGATTGGACATGCTGGTAAATTTTAATTGGTTGTATTGAAATTGATTACACTTTCAGTCAATCCCAAAAAAGTTGATCAAATATCTGTTACTACAGTTGGCAAACATACAATCAATCACAGATTTCCCTGACATCAGAAAATTTATCTTTTTAAGTTGATTGAACAAAAAAATCTAGACGTGTAAATCTAGATGACTAAAATTATTTACACCTTGATATATGGTTGATCTCACTATGCTACAAGTCCTTTACCACAGGTAAAGGGTGGCTATAGCTGGCAAGACATGAGACATATTGTGCTTCATTTTCTGGGAACAGAACCAGGCTCAATACGCAAGTGTACGCAATGGCACTTGTGTTTACTACAAAAAGAAGGTTCTTGTGGTTAGGTTGCTGCAAACAATGCAGCCCCTCCTGTCCCAATAGCATGTTCAGGGTTGTACCTGTAACCCCTTTATCCGTACACAAACTACAAGGCAATCCATGTATTTTGAAGCTCAATGTCTTAAGCTGGCCAGGACGATATGTTTGAAAAAAATGAACGTTGAAACTGATCGATTGATTCCTTTGTAAAGACCTGTGTGCATGTCCCATAGTACCATAGATACAAAATAGAGATACCTAGAAAACCCATCAGATATCTGTACAATAGACTGAAATTCACAGATATGACTGGAAAGAGCAGAGCCTGCATCATCAAAACAATATGTGAGGGGGGACCACTGGTAGCCAGATGCACCACATCCAGTTAACGAGAATTTGAGGAGGGGGGAGGGGGGAACTAACCCTCAGGGGTGGCCAGCCCCGACAGACTTTTGAGGTGAATTATATTCAAGAGCTTCCAGTCTGGAGATTGACAACAGTTGTGTTTTATTATACAATTACACGATACAATAACATATGAGCATTACTGTCTCAGGATATCTCTATCCAACATTTAAGAAGGAACACATGTGTTTCATACAAACATAGCATTTCGGTTCTCCATACCATATGGTATACAATTAAAAATTCATCGCACATCTCCATGACTCAGTAGTCCTGTTTTTGTTAAAAAAATTATTATCCTCCCATGTGCTCCAACGTGTTTCGTCCCTTTAATTTGGGACTTCATCAGGGATCTTTGGAAATTATTCTGAAAGCCATCAAGATGTTCACATATCAGTAATTTTTCATATTTCATAATCATATGGATGGTCCCTTGCTAGTTTTCTCTTTCAATCTTCAATTTTGTCATGATTTAACATATATCTGAACACACACATTTCTTCCTTACTGTCTTAATATGATCCTATCTATCTATTATATTTAATGTCTAGAGACCCACGACTATGCCTGGTACCGCCCAGTATTGCATCTATATTTTTAGATTTGCAGTTGTCAGTCTCCAAATTTTTTTTTACATAAGAATGCATATTTAGTTAGTTAATAAACTTTTGGCTTACCAGTATTGCTACTTTTAGTCCAGGCTGTGAGTGGGTACATAGGCGTCAGGTCGATATTCTCCCAGCATCCACCCCACGGCTCGCAGAACCATACCAGTGAGTCCGACACCCGGCGTATGTTTTTTCCCAGGGGGGGGGCATTATCGTGGGGGTAATTGTGATAATATATGGCTTGTAATAAGTCATAGTTAGTGTGTCCCGTCACCTTTTTAAAAAATTCACCTATATAGATGGTGAGTCGTATATGTATATTGCCACATAAGACCTATGACCTTAACTTGAATTAAAAGATTTGTGCCATTTAGGAATCATTGATCATGCATCTGTCCTATATTTGTCACCCACCTCTTGAGTGTATCCAGAGACGATGTCTTTCAGTCCATTTAAGTTCAATATTGTCATACAGTCTAATGACTCGTGCTGGAGAGGGTGGCATATAAGGTTGGTTACATTCTCATATTGATATAGTCCATCCTAGTCTCTTGTCTAATAGCACTTACTTGGGTCAGTACTGTTGGTTGTCTCAAGGTCTGTTCATCATCGGTTGGTCTGTGTCTTGTCCATAGGACAGCTACTGTCAGTCAGATTAAAGGAGTCTGTTTAAAAAGGAACCATTTCCCGCCACACTGACGGTCCGGTTGGTGACACCCCCAGGCGCCGGGTGATCCCGGCGCCTTGGAGGACGTCATCTACCAGCCGGCCATTGCCTTTTGCGGGCGTAATGCGCCTCAATGATGCGCATTTCCGCCCTCTCACGTGCATCACTTGCTGCCACGCTCGTCGCGCAGCAGGAGTGATGCACTGGCATCTCACGTTGCCAAGCAACGTTGAGGCGTCTGCCTCTATCCAATGGTAGGTCAGCAGCCACTACCACCCTACTGTCACGCCCCTAGGTATGCAGAGTTAACCCTATCATTCCTTTCGTCCCCCCCTGGTCCCGCACACCCCTTTCCATGTGTAGTGATACTGGGTGTGTGAGGGTGTGCATGTGCTGAACAGCTTTACCTATATGTCTGTGTGTGGTGGGCTTCCTGTCTAGTTGGGCAAGTTTCTAGTGTGGTGATCAAAGGGTGCTGTGAGGGAGGGGAATGTGCTAAAGAATATGGTGTTGGCATGTGAAGGACAGGGGGACTTGTAGGTAAGTTTGCGGCCCTGGTGGAGTGAAAGGGGCTGGGCTGTCTTAGTCTATGTGATGGTGAGTGTGCCGTGATCAACCAAAAGCAAAAAAACTCAAAATAAAAATAAAAAGGTGAGAGGTGTGGTGTATGTGTGGGTGGTGAGTGATGTCCGATGTGAAACCTCTGTGAAAGTGTAGTGAAAAAATGGGGCAGTGTGATATTTAGGTATAAGAAGGAAGAAAAGCCAAAGAGGAGGGAGGGATAAGAAGAGGGGGAAAGGAAGGGGGAGGGGAGGAAAAGGGGGGATCCTTAGACCGAGGGGGGGAGGAGGAATTATCCTAAGGCCTGCATGGGATGTTTTTGGGCAGATGGGGCTCAGAGCCCTCTGGTCTCTATTGTGGGTTAGATCTTAGTTTACGACTGCTCCGCCACTTAGACAGGCGGATCCCCGGCATGGTAATTAGAAAATATCGATATTTTAGACTGGAAAGGAAAATAATCATAAGAATCAGTTTTCACCTATTATTCTGTGTGTTAGTACCATTGATCGATGTAAGATGGAGCAAAAGTTGATGGGTGTATGGCTAGCTTTAAGCATCTCTTTTTTTCCTATTGACCCATACATGTTGACACGGCTTGTTTAAAATGTGGTGATTACATCACAACCTGTGCTACACATGTCTTTGGGGCATCCCATTTTTTTCTTTTGGACAACTCATGCAAGGTCAGATTTATAAAGCTCCCCACACACCTTTCAATCACTCAATTCACATTGTACAATTTGCTTTTGATCTATAAACAGCTATGTAGTGCAGGGACCTCCATGATTGGATATTTTTGAAAGCCCCCTATATTACATTAAAACTAAACCTGATTGAGCAACAATTGTAAGGTGTAGGAGCACAACATGTTTATTGTATAACTAGGATTCTTGGGTTACACGGCCGTATCAAATTAGAAGGAACGTAACATTGGGGTAAATGCCCCATAAATCATCCATTGATGAAGTGATGTAATAATACACATGTGCTGCAGCATTTAGAAATGGGAAACAATGATGTGTCGGGATCCTGTGGATATACATGGGGTACGAGGCCATGCTCATGAACATTAAACCAACACATAACTGGACTTTTGAGCATGAAAATTAATATATACAGTGTGCTGCATCTGCAGCTAGAGAGGTGAGTGAGTTGAAACTTGGGGTGTAAGTAGTAGTAGGGAAAGCGTTACTGACATGAAAGTTTTTGATACCTGAATGCGTTATGGATAGTGAATGTTCAAAGACCCAAAGGGTTATTCCAGCTTAGTTTCTAAAGAAAACGTGGAGGAGAGGGGGGGTGTGCGTGTCATGTGTCCTGATTTGATTGGCTGGGGGAGGAGTATTGCGGGAGCGAGTTGTACAGGAAGCATTATTCCGAAGAGAGATAAACAGAAGATGCTGTCCCGTCACACTACGATCGGGGAGGAGGAGGAGGGGGGCCGAGGCTGGATGGGAATTAGCTCCTCTCCTTTCGCTTCCATGAGTATTGAGGGGAGGGAATAGAGCCGCCGGTCCACATGGGGAACCCCCCTATCACTCTAAAATTTTCACGGAGTCGATGTACAGATGGCAAAACATTAAAGCTTCTGAAAATTTGAACTAGCTTACATTGAGATTTAACGCAAACTTCCTTTAACGATGGCATTCATTACCAAATTTGCTGGTGGAGATGGGTCTGTGGTGTTCAATTGTCAATGTGGATTGGGGACCCACCAGGTCTATATTGACCGCTGCACCAGGGGAAAGGCGGGAGGGGGCTGTGTGTGCTGTCAGACTCTTTGAATTCGCCGGTCGGGAGCTGGTCCCACCACATGCTGTAGAATGGGGCGGCGGTCGGCGTGGTAGTATGGGCGGCCCTTGGAGGAGGCATGATGGGCCGTCATGGCCGAGGTTGTGGCCCCCCTAATCAACTCGCATGTGCCGCAACCAAAGCTGGGGGCTCATAGGGAGTTGTTCAGATATAGTCTTACATCCGCCCGGCTAGGCTGTAGACTTAAGCATGAAAAAGCATCTAACTCTCGAGTCAAAAACAGTGAGCAAGGCGGGTGCAATCCTATGAACATAGTAAAGCGCCCATGGAAAGGGCTAGCACATCTGACACTGCACACATGCCGCCCAGATAATAACATAGTCGTCTCAATTGTAATAGTGGTTTGTATAGGATGCTGGACCCTGGTATGTAGTTGAAGTGGAGGAAGGTCTTCGCCTCACTCAGCGCAAGGACACAGCAGTGACAAGCATGGGCCGTGGCTAGCCGATTTCCAGGAAATGCCATGCGATCGGGGGCCCATAAGTGTCTCTGGTCACTCTCCAATGTTGTGTTCCCGGGAGGGGAAGAGCTGCCACTGTGTACAGCGTGCCTTCGGCAGTACGGGGAAACACGTGTAGCAGAGGATGCTGTGGGCAGAGGACTGGAGTCGTCCGGGCCCCGCACGTGCTCACCCTCGCCGGGACGCGCTAGCTAGCCGGGACCCGGAGCTGTCCCCTCTTGATCCCCCCTCCCCTGATCGGCGGGGCCCGGAACGGGACCAGTTATGTTTACCAAATGTTTAAAAATCCTCAATGGACTCCGAATCACGGATCTACAGCGAGAGGGTTTCTAATACTTACTGTGGACACCTTTACCTGTGCTGCACCCACGAGAAGGACCTCACTATACAGAATGGCAGGAGCACAGTGAGGTCGGGTCTTGGTGCCAGGATAAACGAGTTAGGGCATCCCATTTTTTGTAAAAGTGTTGTTATCTAGAGAATCCGGGAATGGTGAAAGGACACGGAGAAACTTCCATCTTCCGCTGAACACTATACGTATCCCAGGTGAAAGTGCAGATAGCTGTGATTATGTCAACGCCAAAGGGAGTACACGGGATACGACTTCACTAACATGTGCACGTGCCATTCATAGGGACCCTTCACGTATTGAGCACTTACCCGGTCACTTGTCTCCATTTTCGTTCTTGGTGGGGTGGATCCTGGACGTCCAGTTGCAGCATAATTTTACGCGGGCAAGCAACAAGCGTTACGCGCCTTTAATCAAAAGTAATCCCCAACGGTTCGAGATCTAAGCACTACAATCCCCGCCAAACCCGAAGCCACCGCCCAAGCACGGAGCCGGCGAGGGAGCTGTGAGACACACTGGCCCGCTTACGGAGGGCACGGCTGCTTCTGCTGTGTAGGCGTGTTTGTACGGAGCTAGAGGTTGTTGGGATCCGCTCTTACTCTGTGGTCGCTGCGGTGTACTGGTATCATGTGTGGCTACACGCAGGTCTAGCAAGGGTCGCTGCCCATCCATGTACCCCAGTTATGGTGCCCACAAGGACATAGGAAAACCACTGCACCCCTATGGTCCTCATCAGTTCTATGGTGGTCACTGCCACTACAGCTTGCACACAACAGGTCTTTATCGAGGTGAGCAGCGCAGGAGGGTAGGACGACCAATTTACAGTTGAACACCTGCCTGCTGCATAGGGTTTCCAGGTGTTAAAACAGGGATTGTATGAGCCCCTATTTAGCAGGTGTTGTGCACCAGTTTAGGGTTTCTGGTATTAAAGGCTAACCTGAATGAGCCCTGTCCTGAAATGGAACAGCCAGTAAGTGTAGCTGCTGAAGAGGAAAACAAACTTTCAGTTGTGGCATTAGTCCTTTGCAGCTTGTGCTACAAGTCGCACATTCACGTTATGTTTAATCAAAATTGTTACTT
>CM070032.1:135231514-135241642 GCA_036250615.1 Ptychadena robeensis | reverse complement strand
CGACTCCGACTCCAGGGACCCAAAAATGTCTCCGACTCCTCGACTCCGACTCCACAGCCCAGCAAAAAATACAGTATTGCTTTCACCCCCAGTCATGTAACCACAGTCCCTATGCAGGGACTAATGTACCTTTTACCTATGTAAAGAGGGATATGTAACTCTCATTTTATAAAACCATGTACATACAGTGGGTACGGAAAGTATTCCGTTTATTGCAGCCATTTGCTAAATCTTTCTAAAAGTTCTTTCTTTGTTTCCTCATAATGTACACACAGCACCCCATACTGACAGAAAACACAGGATTGTAGACTTTTTTGCTGATTTATTAACCTCCCTAGCGCACTGCTGAGGTCCAGATTTCTGTACCAAAAGTGCACCATAGACTTCAATGGTAAATTTTTCTTTATGTTGTAGGCCTGTAACTTCCCAAAATCTGTCCGTACAAGGATCTAATAGACATCCTGACTATAATAATGTTTGAAACAGGGTGGATAAAAATCAAAGATTTTTTTAAAAAAATCAAAAAAATTTGATTTTTTTTATTTAAATCTGATTTTTTTGTTTTGATTTGGATTTTTTTTGTTTTAAATCGGATTTTTTTGATTTAAATCAGATTTTTTTTATTTTAATAGATTTTTTAAAAATAAAATGCTTTTTGAGGAAAATATTTTACGATCCAGAGGTTATTCCATCATGGAATAACAATTAATTGTTTAATTATATAGAATAAGGCTGTATATGTTAAATTTTTTGGGTAAATAAATTCCATGAATCCATTCACAATGTCATGCTCCTCCAGAGGTGTTTGTAATATTTTATAATCAATAAAACTACACTCTCTGATGTATAGCGGCCAACATCCCAAAACAGACAGAAGTTGATGATGGCATAAACACATTACCCAAATTTTCACCTTGAATAGACATGGGCGAGGGTACGGGCCACTCCATATGTAAAAGAAATTCATTTATTATACAAAGTGCAAAAGATGAAGTAATGACATCATATCAATGAAAAACAATGCAAATGCTGCGGATATACACATCTGTACACGTGCTTAGACAATTAAATTGTGCAAATGGCGCAAATTTCACCCCAACGCGCGTTTGGTTGAAGACTTCTTCAGGGGGTATGATATGTAATTTCCCAAAACGCCTATTCCAGGACAGCACACCGAGAGATGGACCCCACCCCCAGTGGGAGGAAACACCAGAAACCAATCTTTTAAAGTCCAGCTCTCCACCGGCCACTTCAGTCTTTGGTGTTTCCTCCTCTGGAGAGGATCATCAGGAACCGGGTGGGCTCCATCTCTGGAGTCTATCCGTTCCCAGAAGGGAACACAATTAGGTTTTTCAAAGGTCCCGGTGCACCTACCTGTCCTTGGGAGTAGGTGTCACCGGAGTCTCCGTCTCTGCTCCAAGCTCGGGGAGAGTCCGGATCCCCTGGCTGCCGCTCACTGGGGTCGCGCGGAAATGCGGTGGCATGGCGCCAAAATCTTCTTCCTGATGTTGGAGGAGAGCCTTAGTCTGGAAGCGCGGGCTTCTCAGATAGGGGCGCGGCCAGGGTGATGCGCTTGCTGCCACATCACTTCCGGCTCCGGCAGGGAGCGCAGGAAACCGGAAGTGCTTCAGATTCAAAAGCGGCCGGCGCCATCATACCAGAGGTAATGGAGGAGATGGAGCCAGGGACGCCTTCTGGAGCGAGCGGTGCGGTCTCAGGTGGCAGCGGTGCTCAGGTAAGAGACAAGGGTTGGTCCCTTCACCTTGTAGTCTCTCTGGGCAGGATGTTAGCTAGGAAGGGTTTTTTTGATTGTCACTGACCATTTTCATGGGTGGAAATGTTTCATTCCCCTTCCACCCCTGGGGTATAGCACATCCAGGTGGACTTGGTGCATGCCACAGTTGGAACCCCTAGGTAGCAAGTGGTGTTCTTGTTGTGTTTATTTTGCCGATAGCAGGGGGGTTAATTCTGTCCCTCCTGCGCTTATGTCTTTGCAGACCAAGTCTACCGACAAAGCAGACAAATCAGGCCACAATCTTAAGAAGAAGTGCCCTAACTGTAATGCTAAGATCACTAATACTGCCAAAGCCCTCTGCCAAAAATGTATTGAGGCGCTGGTTAGAGAGGAAGGGGCCGCTTCAGTGGAAGTAGCCAGCAGAAATCTGTTGACCACGGTGAGAGAGGAACTCTCAGCCACCTTTAATACCTTAAATACTCTCTTGTTGGACCGTCACCCTAGGGCTAGAGCGGCGTCTCCAGTGGTCTCCACTCAGCCTCCAATGTCTGTGCGTGAGAGTGATAAAGACCATTCGGACTCACTAGCGGATTTCTCAGATGACTCCATGGTGGGACCATCTACATCCAATTTAGCTCCTAGGCATAAGTTATCCATGGAGGAAGTGGATGAGCTCCTCAGAGCCATTCATGACACTCTGGAGATTGATGAGGAAAAATTGACAGAGACCGTCCATTGGACTAGGGGGCAAGAAAGGGAAAGTGTTTCCAGTACACAAAGTGCTTTTGAATTCTCCTTCGCGAAGGTTCTTCTCTTTCTCCTCGGTAGTCCTGACGAGGAGTTCCCCTTTGATGAGGATCCCCGCAGTCGTCCCCCTGGAACTAAAATACCCCAATTGCGATGCCGGCCCCCCTTCTCTCATGTTTCCCGCCCCACGATCTCGCATTTGTCGGACATCTGGTCATCCCTGACAGGAGGCCAGGACAAAGAGGCGAGATCTTACTAAAAGATCATGGGAGGCCAACAACTTCAATCTTAGACCCCACTTGCCTCCACTTGTTGTGGCTAGAACTTGGATTTGGTTTACCACAATTTAAGTCTCACTTAGAGTCAGGACACCCCCGGGAGCAGGATGTTTGCCTATAATGAGAGAAGGCAATTAATTCCTACAGACCAGCCTCAATGGAATCGGTTCGCCTGACGGCCCGTACGGGGGCTTATGTCATTGTGCCCGACGTGCCCCTCTCGGTAACATCACTGGTCAGGGACTGCCAGCTCCAAGTCCAGTTACTGTGGTATTCCTTTCTCCAGGCATCTTTTGACCCCGACTGGACAACAATCTTAGACCTGGACACACGACGAAGTCTTTCCCTGCTTGGCAAACGTACTCCCTCCACCGAGATGCCCCTTCGGCATTACACGCAACCCAGCCGGACAGGTAAAGACCTTCTAAACGTAGGCCTCGCAACCCACAACCGAACACGAGAGACGGTGTACAGAAACAACCATCTTATTCAACCCCTCCACACCACCCGCAAACAAATCCCTAACAATGACCTCCAACCAGTCCAAGTAGGGGGAAGATTGGGGCCTCTTCCTTGCCCTGCTGGTACTCGCGCATGTGCCAAACACCCCTATCATCCTTGTGTAGTCAGTAGACAGGGATACAAGCTTGGAGTATTGTGGAGGCGCTCCCCCCCCCGCAGGTTCCTCTTTACTCCCCCTCCCACGAGGCACCCAATCACAGAGCAGCGGCCCCTCGCCTGGGGCTGCCATTTCGGCCGAATTGGTGGACCCCAGGCCATTCCTGGGTCCTGTGCCCCAGCAAGAGCAGCTGGTTCCCCTGGATATGACCTCCCTACCCCACGTTTTCACCGCTGTAAGCAAACGCATCATGGCAATATCAAGGTTAACTCTCTAAACCCCTCCAGGCATTCCTGACCAATTATGTAGCATACACAAAGTTCAAAATGGCTCGACAATCTACAAATCTACACACCACCAAAAAGATTTGTTGACGGAAAACTTGTTTATACCCTGCGCACAACCCTATACTAAAGGACGCGTACCGCACTTCCTCCCGATACACCAACTCACAGGAAGCTTCCTGAGGGTAGCCATCAGCTTGGAGAGCGGACAGAACACCTTACATTTCCAATTCCTTCGCACCTACCATTCGTCCTCACACCACCACCATCACCGCCCGATCTTCACCAAAGAAGTCTTGTCCGAACTCATTAGCCCCCCCTCTCCCGATTGGAACACTATCTCTCACGTAGTACCCCACTATCTTGACGATCTTTTGCGTTTTTTTCGGGCCCCGTCACGAGAACTACTACTTGGTACACACTTGCACGCAGGCAGTGACAGCACCTGCACTGATCTACGTTGGGGTGCGTGACACTGGGATAAGCTCACACCTAGTCCCTTCACCACAGCTCCGAGGTCCCTTCCTCGGTGTACACCCCTACCGACCGGTAACCCCCAGAAAGTTGTTCTCCTCCTCAAAGAAAAAGTTACCAGGGTCATGGACCATGTGCCCAGACCGACTTTGCAAATACAGCAACCAGGTCCCCAATCAAGGCAGCCGCCCCATGGGGTTGGTTGTGCCCTCTCATGGCGATCTCTCTATACCCCCACCGCCCCTCAGTTCCTGGGCAAAAGCGCACCCTTGCTTTCCCTACAGACACCCATCCTGCAAACTGGAGCAGGCCCGCAAAGATGACATGGACCAGCACAATCCCCTGACCCTCCAGCGCCGTAAACAACGCGTCACTCGTGGTGGTGGCGAGGAACAGCAGCGAGAACCCTGAACCGCCAGCACCCACGTTCTGGCCTGGCGGGACTGGACAACAGACCCCCGTATTGGTCGACCACTCCAGTACTCTGTGTTGGGTGGCTCATCTTGCGACGCAGGCCTTCCGCCTCAGGGGTCAATGCCGCGACAGAAGAATCGAGGACAATCATCCAATTTCCGAGACAACCTCTAGCCTGTCTACAAGACCATACCTGGCACTCTCGAACAATAGTCCAGTCCTATAGCCCAAAGAGAACTTACTCCTGGTCCTCTTCAGACACAACTCCCCATCCGACAGTGGCTTACCTAAACAAACAGGCGAGTCGACCAGGAGCCTCCCAGCTACAGACTTTAGACATCCAAAAACTTTTTCACAGGTGGCGCAGACAGAACACTGTGTCCCTAGCCGCGCTGCACCTCAAAGGACATTAAATAAAATACACCCGAGGCGGATCTTCCTCATCCGACATCGACTTCATGAGGCCAGAGGGCGGGCCTGCACCCCGCTAGTTCTCTCCAGGCTTACTACACCAGCCGTGGGGTGTCCCCTCCCTAGATCCGTTTCTGCCTCGGAGGCAAACGCCCAAGGTTCCCTCCTGTTTCTCTTTCCCTTCCTTCTCAATCTTCCGACAAGACCCGAGCAGCCCTGCTTTGGATTCCCTCCCAGAGATGGGATCTTTTCTTCCACAACCGATGCTATGCGTTTTCCCCCTATCAATCTCATAACCTGGGGTTCTAAAGAATTCAGCCAGCCCAAGAACAACTACGCTGATTCTTGTCACACCTTACTGGCCAAGGCAGGTCCATGGTTCCCTCGCCAAGTGCTCAAGTGGCAGCCTCGACGCCGCCTTTTCGCTTGTACCCGCACAGCGGTGGTCGATCTTCTTTCTCAGGGCCGATCCACAGGCAGCAAGCGCGACAGACCCCTGGAGTTTTAATACCCAGCTGGCTTACTGGGACGCCTTGTTGAGAAGCGAAAGGCTCTCAGAACACGTGCTCTCAAACCATCCTAAGCCCCTAGCTCGCAAGCCGTTACAACGTATCTATATGCAAGACCCTATGGGAAGGTGCTTGTCCGTTCTTTTGTACCAAGGCGAGAGAACCGCGTCTCCAACTACCCCGGGTGGTTCTGGATTTCCCCCCCCCTTCCCTTCCCCCCAACCCCCCCTTCCCCCTCCCCCCCCCCCCCCCTCCCCCCCCCGACCCACCCGCTTCCCGTCGCCCCCCCTCACCCCCTATCCACCCCCCCCTCGGCCCCCCTTTCGCCCCTTCCCCCCGCTTTACCCAAAACTCTCGCGCCCTCTCCTTCCCTTGCCATTGCTATCTATCCCCTCCGCCCACCCCCCTTTCCCACCCCCAACGAGCTCCTTACACCCGCCCTAATTCGCTTTCCGCCCTTCCTGTACGCCTCTGGTCGAGAGCCGCCGTAACGCCGATCCTTCCCCCCCGTTTCCTATTGTATTGCAGGCAGACTCTTCCCACCGAGTCCCCCGCATCCCTTTCCCATCCACCAGGCCCTTGACGCGGGAGAGGACTCTTTTCGTCACTTCCGCCGCGGTGTCGTCCGAGGGCTATTGGGCTCGTTCACGGTCTCCATAGCCCACGCCCGCTCCCGGAGGCTGACTCGCCCTGCGACCAAGCACTATCTCATGCGTTTCCGTACGCTTTCGCCACCGGGCGAGCTCGCACGACCCCTCCCCCCCCCCTTTCCATTCCGGGTTCTCCCACTTGTCGCGGTGCGCGGAGCGTAGGCAGATGACATGTCACCAGCCCTCATGTTCCTCGGAGCGCCCCGCATTCGGGCGAGTGTGCTGACGCGGGTCTTCTCAGCGAGTTCCCTACGTCCCAGTAACCATCAGCGGCGGCCAGAGGCGGCTTGGTACCTAGGGGGGTCTCGCCGGATATCCGGCCCTGTTCGCCACGGGGAGCGTAGGCGGCAGCGAGGGCTGCGTGATCATTCGCCCCTTCCGGATTCCTCCACCCCTCCGGAGATGACGCTCGGTGTTGTGCCGAACCCGGCGCCAGCTCGCTTTAAACCTGTCAGCTCCCCGGGCTTCAGCTAATCTCCGCCGCCGTGGGGGGATTCCAGCCATCTCCTGTGATTGTCCCTCCCCTTCCGATTCCCCAATCCGCCCGGCGGAGAGGTGCGTTTCTCCCGCCTGCGGATTAGGGGTGTGCAACGGAGCGTACCTGTTGAGTGTCCCCCAGTGCCATTGCCTCCTAGGTCGCTTCGCGGAAAGCTATCTGGCAGAAACGAGGCCCACTGTGTCCGGGCCTGTCCGAAGGTCGAGAATGGGCCGGGTGCCGACTGCGCGCTTGGCCACATCCGGGTTTTGTGAAACTACATACTACTCCTCCGACTGGCCAAAATCCGGGTGCGCGCCTGACCCAGCGATCTCCTCCGAGCTGGTGCCCCTCCGAAAGTTAGCCCAACCCCGTGTGCTAACTCACTAGCGGGATGCCCGGTGCCTCATCCTAGTTTACCTGCATTCCCTGGCTGAATCCGGGTGTACGTGGAGCAGAACCTACACCCCACAGACCCGGCCTTTGTAAGATTCCGGTTCCGCAGTCTGTCCAGCCTATCGCCTACTCAATTAGCCGCCCCTCGGTGGCGAGGTTAAGGGCCCGAGTCCCGAGAGAGCCTCCCTTCTTTCCGACGCCGTCTTCACCCAGCCCTGTAGGCATAAGGCCTTTAGCGCTGCGATGGCCCATGACAGATGACCCGTTCCCGCGCCGACACGGCGTGGATCCTCTATCCGTAACGTTACACGTAGCGCATCGAGAACCATTCCCTGTTACGAAACCTGCCTAAATCCCCGTTCCCCCGCCAGTGTCCGGAGCTCAGTGGAGTGTGGCGTTTGCCTCAAGTTCCCTGGTGCGTTCATTCCCAAGTGGAGTTTGCCGCCCCTTCCGTCAGCCAAGGCGACACCCACGCTCTCCCGCGCCCGTCGCACCGGTCAGGACGCGGTTGACTAGTTCCCTTCACCCCGAGGTAAGCGCGGACCAAGGGTAGATTCGCCCAGGCCTTCCCGCTATCGCGCCAGGGTCATCCTCCTCCTACCTTCCGGAGTCCCCTCGCTCTGCTTCATCGGACCGTATCTCTTTTGACCGGCATCTTGTCCCGAGTTCCCGTCCTTACTATCACGTTTGCGTTCCGCCAAAGGTCAGTCCCCTATCCCCGTTATTCCCCGGTGGGCAAGCGAAGAGAACCCGCCTGGAATCCTCCTGAAGGAAATTCGGCGGTCTCCAGTTGCATGCCACCCCTACGCGGGGTCTCATAGTACACCCCACTTTTTTACCAAGTTGTGCCCAGATCCCGCCGTTCCGTACACTCCCCCCTCAATCCTGATTTTGAATCCAATCTTCTATTATTCAATTTTCCGAGCGGCTTACATTGCGACTGGCACATCCAGCACATTGAAAGTCCAGGTCTTCCCGCCTGATTGCTCCCTTTCTCTCTGGAACCTCTCCCTTTGGCAAAGATAATTTGGTTCGTACGTACTTACGGGTATTCTACCTAGTCCACGCCTTCCCGTGCCTTGCCCGTGCCGCCCGTGGGATTTAACTTCTGGTACTTTAATGCCCTTCGTTGAAGCCACCTTTCTGGTCAACTTCAGACACCCAACGTGTGACCTTCACGCAACAGTGTTTTCTGTTGCTATCAATAAACGGCCCGCCGATTAGGAGGCTACAAGCTCTGTCTTACTGCTCCCTTCCTGGCAATCTTTCCCGATAGGCTGTTGTCTACGCAGTACCCCAATTTCTCTGCCCAAGGTTGCGACAAAATTCCACAGGGATCAGGAACTAGTCTAGCCATCCTTTTGCTCTAATCCAGCAAACCCGGCGGAGGCAGAATTCCACAAACTGGATGTCCGGAACACGGTTTTGGAATATTTGGAACTCACGAAGCCTTTTCGAAAATCCCCTGCCCTTTTTGTATTACATTCGGGAGTTAAGAAGGGCGAAAAGGCATCAAAGGCTACCATCTCGCGCTGGCTTAAACAGGCCATCAGCTCGGCTTACGAAATATTCAACACTCCATGTCCTTTGGGCCTAAAAGCCCATTCTACAAGGGCAGCAGCTGCGTCGTGGGCGGAGCGTGCCGGAGCAACACCTGATCAAATCTGTCGGGCAGCTACTTGGTCATCGCTAGCCACGTTCACAAGGCATTACCGCCTGGACCTACTGGCGGCGCCAGCGCAGACCTTTGGACGCAAAGTTCTTCAGGCAGTTGTCCCCCCCCTAAACCGGTGAGTGCTCGTTTGTCCTCTCGGTGTGCTGTCCTGGAATAGGCGTTTTGGGAAAAATCGAGTTAGACTTACCGGTAACTCCTTTTCCAAAAGCCGATTCCAGGACAGCATGCTACCCACCCTTGCTGTGGATGTTTAATCGGGGAATGGTTTGATGAGCATGCCTGAATTTGGATTGCATTTGACGATGTATTATGTTTTCCAGTTTACCACTCAGGGAGTCCTCTTATATGACTGAAGTGGCCGGTGGAGAGCTGGACTTTAAACGATTGATTTCTGGTGTTTCCTCCCACTGGGGGTGGGGTCCATCTCTCGGTGTGCTGTCCTGGAATCGGCTTTTGGAAAAGGAGTTACCGGTAAGTCTAACTCGATTTTTCATTGGCCAAATCTACATAGCGCAAACAGATAACACACATAAAGGTGGACACAGACCCTCAGGGGTTACTCACTTCCCTAGATCAATATAGGGTGGAAGAGATGATTTCTCAAGATGATGTCCCCATTGCGCTGACACCAGTGGGGAACAGAGAGATAGACAGACCACATAAATGCGATCTGCGATTTTCAATACATTTACTTTGGTAAACATGATCAGTTGATGGTTTGGGGCGGTCTTGTTACGCAGATCACCAGTGGGGACACCATCTTCAGAAATCATGTCCATAGATCATGTCTTATTGATCTATGAAATTACATATCGTACCCCTGAAGAAGTCTTCAACGAAGCGCGCGTTGGGTGAAATTTGCGCCATTTGGACTATTTTAATTGTCTAAGCACGTGTACAGATGTGTACATCCGCAACATTGTGCATTGTTTTTAAATGATATGATGGTCATTACTTTATTTTTTGCACTGTGTATAATAAATGTATTGCTTTTGTGTTATGTCTATCCAAGGGGAAATTTGGGTGATGTGCTTATGCCATCATCATCTTCTGTATGCTTTTGTAAGATTATTGGGCAGTTTCTTTGCCTACACGACATTATCATAAAACTAAGTGCAACAGAAAAGTTGTCCAAATACGAATGATTAACCTAAACTGGGGATAAAAAAACTAATATGAAAAGTTTTTATTCTAAAAATCTTCGCCTACTTGCATTTTAAAGTTATACCAGGAAGAATAATTGATTTAAATCAGTTTGATTTAAATCGAGCCTTACAGACTAGTGATATAAATCGTGATTTAAATCGGTTTGATTTAAATCAAATCCACCCTGGTTTGAAACAAACAATTCTGTAAAATAAAAATTTATTTTATAATAAAATTGATGAGAAACACAAAAATCACAAAGTTATGCTGCTATGTACTAAATCTCGCCCAAATAAAGTCTCTGGTGCCCCAGAT
>CM070032.1:135192678-135205021 GCA_036250615.1 Ptychadena robeensis | reverse complement strand
GTGGTGGGTATTGCTGCATTGTATATGTGGGGTGTAATTGCTGCATTGGATATGTGGGGTGGTAATTGCTGCATGGGATATGTAGGGTAATGGCTGCATTTAGAGATGCGGGTAAGGCTGCCAATTGGAAGTGGGGTAATTGCTGTGCATTGGAAATGCGGGGTGGGGTATTGAGGCTGCATGGATATGCGCGGTAATTGACGGCCATGGATATGTGGGGTAATTGATGATGGATATGTGGGGTAATGCGCATTGGATATGCGGGGGGGGGTAATGCTGAATTGGATATGCGGGGGTAATTGCTGCATTGGATATGTGGGGTAAAATTCTGCATTGCATATGTGGGGTAAATTGCTGCATTGGATATGGGGGTAAATTGCTGCTTGGATATGCGGGGGTAATTGCTGCATTGGGTAGTGGGGTGGTAATTGCTGCTTTGGATATGTGGGGTTAATTGCTGATTTGGATTAGGTGGGGTGGTAATGCTGATTGGATATGGGGGGTATTTGCTGCATGTATAGTGTGGGGTATTTTGCTGCATGGATATGTGGGGCTTATTTGCCTGCATGGATAGTGGTATTTGCTGCATTGGATAATGCGGGGTCTTGTGCAATTTGGATATGTTAGGTAATGCTGCATTAGATATGTGGGTTGGTAATTGCTGCTTAGATAGCGGCTAATTGGCCTATCCATGGATATGTGGGGTGATTGGCTGCAGTGGATATGTGGGGTTAATGCTGCATTGGATATGTTAGGTAATTGCTGCATCTGGATATGTGGGGTTAATTGCTGCATTGAAATGCAGGTAATTGCCCGGCGTGGATATGTGGGGTTGGGTATTTTTGCTGCATGGATGTGGGGGTAATTGCCTGCATTGGATATGGGGGTAATGCTGCATTAGTATATGTGGGTAATTGCTGCATTGGAAATGAGGGGTAATTTCTGCATTGGATATGTGGGGTAAGTGCTCTCATTGTGTTTGTGGGTAATTGCTGCATTGGATATGCGGTGTGGTAATTGCTGCATTGGATATGTGGGGTAATTGCACGGCATTGAGATATGTGGGGTAAGTGCTGCATTGGAAATGCGGGGTAATTTTGCATTGGATATGTGGGTAATTGCTTGGCATTGTGTTTGTGGGGGATTTGATGCAATTGGAATGTGGGGCGGTAATGCTGCATTGGATATGCGGGGTGGGTTAATTGCTGCATTGGATATGTGGGGTGGTGGGAATTGATGCCATGGATATGTGGGGTTACGAGGGTAATTGCTGCATTGGAAATGACGGGGTAATGCTGCCTGGATATGTGGGGTATTTGCTGCATTGGATATGTGGGGTAATTGCGGCATTGGATATGTTAGGTAATTGTGCAGTAGCAGATATGCGGGGTTAAGCGGCATTGGAAATGCGGGGTAAGTGCTGCATTGGATATGTGGGGGTATTTGCTGCATTGGAGATGGAGTAATTTGCTGCATTGGATATGCAGGGTAATGCTGCATCATAGGGATATGTGGGGGATTTGCGATTGGATATGTGGGGGTATTGCTTGCATTGGATATGTTAGGTCAATGCTGCATAGTATGACGGGGTAAGTGTTGCATTGGAATGGGGTAAGGGGGTATGCTGCATGGAATTGTGGGGTATTTGCTGCATTGGATTGCAGGGTAAATTGCTGCATTGGATATGCAGGGTAAGGGCTGCATTGGATATGGGGGTGGTAATGCTGGATGGAGATGAGGGGTAATTGCTGCATTGGATAATATGTGGGGGTAATGCTGCATGCATTGGATATGGGGGGTAATTTGTGCATTGGATATGTGGGGTAATGCTTTTTGCCATGCATATGTGGGTAATGCTGCATTGGATATGCGGGGTATTGCTTGCATTGGGACATGTTCGGTAAGTGCTTCATTGAGATGTGGGGTAATTGCTGCATGGAGATGAGGGGTAAAATGCTGCATTGGATATGCGGGGTAATTGCTGCATTGGATGTGCGGGGGTATTCGCTGAATTGGATATGCGGGTTATTGCAGGAAGCGGAGAATGGGACTCGTCCCATCACCATGGGTTAATTGCTGCATGGCGATGAGGGGTAGGTAATGCTGCATTGGATATGTGGGGTGTAAATGCGTGCATTGGATATGGGGGGTAATTGCTTGCATTGGCATATGCGGGGTAATTGCTGCATGGATATGTGGTGGGTAATTGCTGCATTGGGATGAGGGTCGGTAATTGCTTCAGTGGATATTGCGGGGTAATTGCTGCATGGGATGATGATGGGGTAATTGCTGCATGGGACATGTTAGGTAATTGCTGCATTGGATTAATGTGGGTAATTGCTGCTGCATTGGATTAGAGATCCCCGGTGCCCGGCCAGAGATCGGGAATCGGACGATATTTTGGATATATCGGCCCCAGCCGGGTGACCGGCAGGATATGGTTATCTGCTCGGCAATAGGAGATAGCGAGCCTGACAAATTTAACTCCGTCACAGACACAGCCTCTGCACGCTGCCAGCCGAACAAAAAGATACAGTACTGGCAGCCCGCCACGTGAGGGTTGATACCGGCCGGCGTCTCAGTTCTCCTCGTTCCTCTCCGCTGTGCTTGTGTACACGGAAGCCTGATAAAGAGACACAGCCTCTCCCCCTCCCGGCCTCAAATTATTACCTGGCATTGTAAGGAATAACTCCTCCACACTGGGGAACTGAACTACAGAGCCCAGCATGGGGCCTGGGAATTGGCACATTATTATGGGGGGCTTATTGGACTCGGCACTTAATATGGGGGGCGCCTGCGGACTTGGCC
This sequence comes from Ptychadena robeensis, assembly GCA_036250615.1. Lineage (NCBI taxonomy): Eukaryota > Metazoa > Chordata > Amphibia > Anura > Ptychadenidae > Ptychadena > Ptychadena robeensis. Next base: position 135,202,213 of record CM070032.1, on the reverse strand, counting down.
TTATATGGGAGGGCCTGGACGGGTAATCAATGTTCACTGAAGTGCACATCCAATTGCCATTCGATGGGGGACACATGCACAGAAAACATGCGTTCCTGTGCAGTGTTCTCCCCAGAATCTTTTTTCAGGCCGGGCGGTCGCGATGCTGTCATGACGCACCGGTCCGGTCCGGCGGCCCCTCTCTGATAGGCTGCCGGCCCAAGCGGAAGCACACAAGTCCTCTGACAGGCGGCGACTCCCATTCTTCAGGAGCGCGCCGCAGCCAATGAAAAAAAGGGACTCCTGCCCGCGGCTCCGTGGTTAGCTTGTAGTGTGCCGCGGCCGGATCTTTCAGGGCTGTGGCGCGATCCTGAAGGAATGGGAGGCGAGCCGTAAGGATGCTCGACGCGGAGGACTTGTTGTGCGGGCGGGGGGGGACCAAAATCTCCCGGCAGGCCGCGCCCGGCCAATCTGCTCTGGGGAGAACCAAGGCTGTGTTGTGAGAAATTTTTTTGACAAAACGGCCTGACCATGCATGAGGAGAGAGAGAGAGGCGAGGGAAGGCGCCCCAGCCAGCATGGCCCCCCCCCCCCACTCTCCGTGTACAGAGTGCTGTGACAGCCCGACAGCCCCCGTCCCTAAGTTGATCACAGGCTTGTAGGCTGTGCGGCCACTCTTGCTTGCCATTACTTCAGAGGGAAAAAGTATATGGACATTGAAGGGATTTACAAAACAAAAATAAAAAATCGGAACGGCAAAAATCGGAAGCGGCAGGTCAACATTACGTAAAATCGGAAATCGGAAATCGGCCCACAAATTTGCAAATCGGTGCATTGGTATGTGGGGGTAAAAAAAAATGCCTGCAATTGGATATGTGGGTGTTAATTGCTGCATTGGATGATGAGGGGTATTGCTGTATTGGGCTGTGGGGTATTGTGCTTGGATATGTGGGGTAATTGCTGCATTGGATATGTGTGGTAATTGGTCTGGCATTGGATTGTGGGGTAATTGCTGCATTGGATATGTGGGTAATTGCTTGTTTGGCATTGTGGGGAGGTTATTGACTGTGGGGTATTGGGGTGGTAATTGCTGCATTGGATATGTGGGGTAATTGTCTGCATTGGATATGTGGAATTGCTGGCATTTGGATATGCAGGGGTAATTGCTGCATTGGACAGTTAGGTAAATTGGCTGCATGATATGCGGGGTATATTGCTGCTCGGATTGGAGGTGGGGTAATGGTTCTTGCCATTGGATAATGTTGTTGGGGTAATGCTAGCATTGGATATGTCGGGGGTATTTGCTGCATTGGATGATGCAGGGGTAATGCTGTCTTGGATATGTGGGGTAGTATTTTGCTGCATGGAAGTTAGTAAGTGCTGCATTGGTCTATGTGGGGTATTGCTGCATGTGGATATGTCGGGTTATTGCTGCATTGGAGGTGCGCAGGGTATTTGCTGCTTGCAATGTTGGAGATAGGGTAATTGCCTGCATTTGATGATGTGTGGGTAATTGCTGCATGGATAGTGGGGATAATTGCTGCAAGTTGTATATGCGGGTAATGCTGCATGGACATGTTGTAGGGGTTAATTGCTGCATTGTAGATATGTGCGGGTAATTGCTGCAATTGGAGATATGCTGGGCGTAATTGCCCTGCCATTGGATTATGTGGGGGCATCTTGCTGCATTGGGATTATGTCGGGGTAATTGCTGCATTTGGTATGATAGGGGTAATTGCTGCGTGGTATGTTGGTTTTGCTTGCATTGTTGCGGGCTAATTGCCTGCATTGGATATGATGCGGGGGGGTAAGTTGCCTGCATTGGTATTGCATGGCGTACTTGTCTTGCGCAGTTGATATGTGGGTGGTCATTGCTTGCAGTTTGGATATGTGGGCGGTCAATCTGCTGCATTGTAGATTGTGGGGTAATTTGCTTGCATTGGAGATAGAGGGGGGACTTGCTAGTCATTGGTATGTGGAGTTAATTGCTGCATTGGATAGTTCGGGGTATTATGGCTGCTGTTGGATATGCTGGGGTAATTGCTTGCATGGATTGGGGGTAATTGGCAGTGGTGATGGGGGTATTGCTGCATTGGATTGCGGGGTTAATTGCTGCATTGGAGATGATGGGGTAATTGCTGCATTGGATATGTGGGGTAATTGCTGCATTGGATATGGGGTAATTGCTGATTGGATATGCGGGGGTAATGTCTGCCCTTGGTGCGGGTATATGGCTTTGCCTTGTTTTGGGGGTAATTGCTGGCATTGGATATGCTGGGGTATTGCTGCATGTGGATGATTGCGGGTAATTGCTGCATTGGAGATTGCGGGTGGGTTTGCTGCTATGAGATGAATGCGGGTATTGGCTTGCTTGGAATTGGGGGTACTTGCTGCCATTGGATATGTGCGGGTAATTGCTGCTTGGCTATGCGTGGTAAATTGCTGCATGTGGATATGTCGGGGTAATTGCTGCGCATTGGGGTATGTGTGGGGTAATTGCTGCATTGGGGTGAGGGGTGTGGGTAATGCTGGCGGTTGGGATGATGCCGGGTAATTGTCGGCATGTGGATATGTGGGTACTTCTTGCTGCTTGGAGATGGCTGGGTAATTGCTGCTGCATTGGAGCATGTGGGGAATTGGCTGCATTGGAGATGAGGGGAATTGCGTCATTGGATATGTGGGGTAATTGCTGCAATTGGATATGCGGGTAATGGCGGCTTTGGATATGCGGGGTATCTGCATTGGATATGCGGGTATTGGCGCAGCATTGGGGGGTATGTGGGGGTAATTGCTGCATTGGGTATGGTGGGTAATTGCGTGCATGGGCATGCGGTGTATGCTGCATGTGGGATGTGGGTAATATGCTGCATTGGAAATATGTGGGTACTATATTGATACAGTCATGTGTAGATATGTGTGGCTCTGTCTAGCTTGGATTAGTGCGGGTTTGCGACGCTTAAGGGCTTGTGTGAGGTATTGCATGCCCTTGCAGCACCTGATTGTCCCTTGGGGTAATTGCTGCATTGGGAATATGCGGGGTAATTGCTAGATGGGATATGCGGGGGGGGTTTAATTGTTGCATTGGATATGCGGTGGTAATTGCTGCATTGGATATGCGGAGGTAATGCTGCATTGGAGAATGAGGGGTAATTGCTGCATTGGATATGTGGGGTATTTGGCATTGGATATGCGGGGGGTAATTGCTAGATTGGATATGCGGTGTAATTTGGTGCATGGATATGCAGGGTATTGCTGCATTTGGATTGCGGGGTAATGCTGCATTGTATGCGGGGTTAATTGCTGCATTGGATATGCGGGGTAATTGTGCATTGGATATGCGGGGTAGGTAATTGCTGCATTGGAAATGCGAGGTATTGCTGATTGGATATGTGGGGTAAGTGCTGCATTGGAATGTGGGGGGTATTGGCATTGGATATGTGGGGTAATGCTGCATTGGAGATGAGGGGTAGGTAATTGCTGCAGTGGAGATGAGGGGTGGGTAATTGCTTGCATTGGATATGTTAGGTAATTGCTTGCAGTGATATGTGGGGTAATGCTGCAGTGGATATGTGGGGTAATTGCTGCAATTGGATATGCGGGGGGTAATGGCTTGCATTGGGTATGCGGGGGTAATTGCTGACAATTTGGGGTATGTGGGGGTAATTGCTGCATTGATATGTGGGGGTATTGCTGGCATTGGATTGTGGGGGGTCGTAATTGCGGATTGGATATGTGTGGTATTGCTGCATTGGAATATGTGGGGGTAATGCTGCATGGCTATGGGGGGTGGTAATTGCTGCAATTGGATAGTGGGGTAATTGCTGATTGGATATGTGGGGTAAGTGCTGCATTGGATATGTGGGGGTGTATTGCTGAATGGATATGTGGGGTAATGCTTGCATGGATATGTGGGGTAGGTAATTGCATTGCATTGGATATGTTAGGTATTTGCTTGCATTGGATAGTTAGGTAATTGCTGAATTGGATATGCGGGGTAATTGCTGAATTGGATATGTGGGTAGGTTAATTGCTTGCATTGGATATGTGGGGGTGGTAATTGCTGCATTGGATTGTGGGGTAATTGCTGCATTGAATAGGTGTGGTATTGCTGCATTGGAGATGCGGGGTAATTGCTGCATTGGATATGTGTGGTATTTGCTTGCATGGATATGTGGGGTAATTGCTGCATTGGATTATGTGGGGTACTTGTGCATGGATATGTGTGGTAATTGCGTATTGGATATGTGGGGTTATGCTGCATTGAATATGTGTGGTTTGGTATTGCCTGCATGGTATGGGGGTAATTGCTGCATTGGATACTGTAGGGGTAAAGTGTCTGCATTGGATATCGGTGGGGTTACGGTACATGGGGGGTAGCTTTCGCATTGGATATGCGGGGGTATTAGGTTAATTGCTGCATTGGATATGTGGGGTAGGTTGCTGCATTGGAATATGTGTGGTAATTGGCGCATTGGATATGTGTGCGTATGTTGCTGCATGGATATGTGGGGTAATTTCTGCATTGGAGATGAGTGTGGTAGGTAATGTGCTGCAATTGTCTGATGTGGGGTAATTTGCTGCATTGGGATATGTGGGTGGTTAATTGCTGCATTGAATATGTGTGGTAATGATGCATTGAATAGTGGGGTAATTGCTGCATTGGAGATGTGGGGGTAATTGAGCATTGGATGTGGGTGGACCATTGCTGCATGGCTATGTGGGGTAATTGCTGCATTGGAATACGTGCGGGGTATTTGCCTGCATTTGAGCATATGTTGGGTAATTTGCGTGCAATTGTGGATTGTTAGGGTAATTGCTGGGCATTGGAATTGTGGGGTAATTGCCTGCATCGGATATGTGGGGCAAGTTGATTGCTGCATGTGGATGTATGTGGGGTGGTAATTGCTGCAGTGGATATGTGGGGTTTAATTGTCTGCATTGTCATGTGGTGGTATGTGCCGCTGCATTGGATATGTGGGGGCTGTTGGATATGCTGTTTGTGGTTTGTCGGCATTGGATATGTGGGGTATTGCTGCATTGGAGTAGTGTGGGGGTAATTGCTGCATTGTGTATGTGGGGTTGGGTAATTGCTGCCGTTGGTGTTTGTATTGCCGGCGTGGATATGTGGGGTAGGGTTTAATTGACTGCATTGGATATGTCGGGGGGATGGATAACATGCTTGTGCATTGGATTGTGGGGTGGGTAATTGCCTGCATTGGATTATGTTAGGTAATTGCTGACATTTGGATTGTGGGATGTAATTGACTGTCCCATTGGAGATGATGTGGCCGGTATTTGCTGCATTGGAGATATGTGTGGGGAATTGAGGACTGACATGGGATAGGGAGGGGTGGTACTTTCTGCATTGGAGGTATATCTGCGGGGTGTTGGTAATTGTTACGGGGTTTGTGCATTGGATATGTGGGGTTAGGGTGAATTGCTGCTGGTGTGGGTCCGGGGGTTATTGGGCATTGGTTTGTGGGTAATTGCTTGCATTGGATATGGGGGGTGGGTGTTAATGCTTGCATTGGGATGAGTGTATTGCGCATTGGATGGTGGGGTAATTGGCTGCCATTGGGGCCACGAGTTTTGGGTAATGCTGACATTTGATATGTGGGGTTAATTGTTGATTGGAGATGTGCGGTAATTGCTGCATTTGAGTATGTGGGGGTTGGTACTTGTGCATGGATTGCGGGGGTGTGCGGGCTGGTTGGTGGGGTACTTTGCTGCATTGGGATATGCGGGGTAGGGGTGAATTGCATGCCATGGCTATGTGGGGGTAATTGCTGCATTGGATATGTTAGGTAACAGTAAGTGCTCGACCATAGGATATAGTGGCGGTATGTGGGGGTAATTGCTGCATTGGATAGTTAGCGGGTAATTGCTTTGCATCTGGAGTACGGAGGGGGGTGGTAATTGCTGCATTTGGATTATGTCGGGGTAAATTGTCTGCATTGGATATGTGGGGGTTAGGTAATTTGCCTGAATTGGAATGCGGGTAATTTGACTGCACTTGGATATGTGGGGCGGTAATCTGCTGACCATTTGGATATGTGGGGTAATTGTTGCATTGGCATATGAGGGGGATGATGCATGTGATTATGTGGGTTGGGTGGTATATAATTGTTGCATTGGATATGTGGGGATAATTGCTGCATCTGAGATATGCGGGGTAATTGCTGCTTGGATATGTGGCGGTGGTAATGGTGCTGCATTTGGATATGTTGGGTAATTGCTTGCAGTTGGATATGTGGGGTAATTGCGGTATTGGCTGTGGACTATGTGGGGTAATTGCTTGCATTGGAGAGGTATGTGGGGTAATTGCTGGCATTGGTATGAGGGCGGTACATTGCTTGTATTGGTACATGTGGGGAATGCTGCAGTTGGAGATGAGGGGTAATTGCTGCATTGGATTATGTGGGTAATGGGGTTTAATTGTCTGCATTGGATATGCGGGGGTTAAGTTGCTGCATTGGGATATGTCGGGGGTGGTGGAATTGTCGGACATTTGGATTATGTGGGGGGTAATTGCTGCATTGGATATGGTGGGGTACTTGCTTTTGTATTGGACATGGGGGGTTAATTGCTGCATTGGCGATGACGGGGTAATCTGCGCTGCATGTGGATATGTGAGGGGTCAGGGTAATTGCTGTTGTGGACATGTGGGGGGTAATTGCTTGCAGTGGAGTATGTAGGGTTTGCCGATTGGATTGCGGGGTTGCCTGCATTGAGATGAGGTTGGTAATTGCTGGGCGCATGGATATGTCGGGGGTAATGGTGCGCATTGGATATGTTGGGTAATTGCTGCATTGGCCTGCATTGGATATGTTAGTAATTGCTGCTTGGATTGTGGGTAATTGCTGACATTGGATAGAGGGGTAAGTGCTTGTATTGGACATGTGGGGTAGTTAATTGCTGGCATTGGAGATGAGTGCGGGGTAATTTGCTTTTTCATTGGGATGGAGTATGTGGGGTAATTGCTGCATTGGATTGATGAGGGTGTAAGTTGCTTGCATTGGATATGTGGGGTTTGCTGTTGGCGTAGGTAATTGGCTGCCATTGGATATGTGGGTCTCGGGTAATTGCTGACATTGGATATGTGGGGGTAATTGCCGGTGCGATTATAGCGGTGGGATTGCTGCATTGGGAACATGTTAGGGGTAATTGACTGCATTGGGATTATGTGGGGTAATTGGCTGCATTGGGATATGTGGGCGTAACTTGCGTGCATTGGATATGTGGGGTGGGGAATTGCTGCATGGACTATGATGGGGTAACTTGCTGCTTGGAGTCATGTTAGGGGTTAATTGCTGCATTGGATATGTGGGGTAATTGCTGCAGTGGATATGGGGGTTAATTGATTGCATGGAGTGAACGGGGTAATGCTGCATTGGAGTATGACGGGGGGAATTGCTGCATTGGATATGTCGGGGTAATTGCTGCATTGGATATGTGGGCGGTAGGTTAATTGCTGCAGTTGGATATGTGGCAGGTGTAAATTGGCTGCTTGGATTGTTGGATATGTTGCAGGGGTGGTGGTTGTGGTGGTTATTAGGCGGTACATTGCTGCATTTGGACATGTGGGTAGGTAATTGCTGTCATTGGATATGTGGGGTGGGGTAATTGCTGCACATTGGATATGTGGTGGTATTGATTTTGCATTGGATTTGTGGGGGTAATGGCTGCATTGAGATATGTGGGGTAATTGCGCTTTGCATGGATTGTCGGGGTGGTAATTGCGTTTGGCCTGTGGGGTAATTGCTGCATTGGAGTATTTGCTGCCATGGCTGTTGGTTAATTGCTGCATTGGACTATGCGGTGGGTTTTACATTGCTTGGGCATTGGAGATTGTGGGGTAATTGCTGCCATTGGATATGGGGGGCGTAGTTGGTAATTGCCTTGCATGGGAGTATGTGGCGGGTAATTGCCTGCATTGGATATGTCGGGGTAATTGCCTGCATTGGATATGTGCGGGTAATTGATGCATGGATATTGTGGGGGTTAATTGCTGCATTGATGATATGTCGGGGGTAATTGCCTGCAGTTGGATATGCGGGGTAATTGAATGGCATTGGATTATGTGGGGTTTTGGTAATGCGGCATTGGATTGTTAGGTAGATGGCGCCATAATATATATGTGGGGTTGGTAATTGCTGCATTGGATATGTTAGGTGGATGCCTGCATTGGAGACGAGGGGTAATTGCTTGCATTTGATATGTGGGGTAATTGTTGCATGGATATGTTAGGTAATGCTGCCATTGGCATTATGTGGAGGTAATTGCTGCATTGAGTATGTGGGGTAATTTGTCTGCATTGGATATGATGTGGGGTAATGTGCTGCATTGAGATGTGGGGTGGTAATTGTCTGGCATTGGATGATGTGGGGTGTAATTGCTGCATTGCAGATATGTGGGGTAATTGCTGCATTGGATTATGTGGGGTAATTGCGGTTGCTTGGATATGCGAGTGGTAATTGACTGCTTGGCTGTGGTGTGCGCATTGGATTATGTCGGGGTTAATTTGCTGTCATTCGGACTATGTGGGGGTAATTGCGTCCATTGGGAGGTGAGGGTGTAAAGGGGTAATTGCTGGCATTGGATATGGAGGGGTAATTGCTGATTGGACCGGTGGGGTGGTAGGTAATTGCTGCTTGGAGATGAGGGGGGTTAATTTGCATGCATTGGATATGTGGGGGTTAGGTATTGCTGCATTGGATATGTGGTGGTAATTGCTGCATTGGATATGTTTATGGGGTAATTGCTGGCATTTGGATATGTGGGGTAAGGTGTAATTGCTGCAATGTGGATATGTGCGCGGTGAATTGCGGTTGCCATTGGACGATGTGGGGTAATTGCTGCATGTGAGATGTAGTGTGGGTATTGCTGGCATTGGATATGATGGGGTAATTGCTGTATTGACATTGTGGGTGGGTGGGTAATTGCTGCTGCATTGGAGCATGTTAGGGGTAAATGTGCTGCATGGATGATGAGGGGGGGTTAATTGCTTGCATTCGGATATGTGGGGTAATTGCCTGCCTTGGATATGTGGGGTGGTCATTGCTGCATGGATAGAGGGGTTAATTGCTGCAGTGAGATGAGGGGGTAGGTAATTGATGCCATTGGATAGTGGGTAAGTGCTGCATTGGATATGGGGGTAATGCTGTGATTGGATATGTGGGGTAATTGCTGCATTGGATATGTGGGGTAATTGTTGCATTGGATATGTGGGGTATTTGCTGCATTGGATATGTGGGGTAATTGCTGTATTGGATATGTGGGGTAATTGCTGCATTGCATATGTGGGGTAATTGCTGCATTGGATATGAGGGGTATTTGCTGCATTGGACATGTTAGGTAATTGCTTCATTGGATATGTGGGGTAATTGCTGCATTGGAGATGAGGGGTAATTGCTGCATTGGATATGCGGGGTAATTGCTGCATTGGATGTGCGGGGTATTCGCTGCATTGGATATGCGGGGTAATTGCTGCATTGGATATGTTAGGTAATTGCTGCATTGGAGATGAGGGGTAATTGCTGCATTGGATATGTGGGGTA